>JARQOC010000006.1:356345175-356429343 GCA_033576535.1 Allobates femoralis | reverse complement strand
CCATTCCAGCGCTGTCTGTAACAGTGGCTCATGAGCCCCATGTCCATTCACTGCTGGCTTTTATCCCTTGCCTTCGGACCAAACGAGCTATCAACAGGAAGTGACTGGCAGTTACTGTGCTGACAACCTTTTGATAGCTTGTTTGGTCCAAAGGTGGGGGGATAAAAGCTGGCAGTGATTTGGCATGGGGCTCACGAGGGTTACAGACAGCGCTGGAATGGCGTCAGCGTAGGAGGTGAGTACAAGGCTTATTATTTAATGGGGGAAGGGGTTGTCCAAGTAGTAGACAACCCCTTTAATTCTAAGTAACATCTGTGCACAAATACAAAATCAAGCCTATATAACATAATGTATACATAATAAAAAAGATGTGAAATGAATATGTAGATTGAAGAGAGATGAGGGGGTGGAGCTATGCCATTAGCTCCTCCTGCATTTAAATAATGAGTGATCAATTCTGGAAGAGAACGAAGTAAATTTGCCTGATAACATATACTACATGGTTACTTATTTATATGTGGACTATTGATTTATGAAATAAAAATTAAAATGACTTGTACACTTTTAAATTTGTGGTGAAATCTATATCAGTTCTCTCCCTATTGAGCCTCATTCAAGTGTCTAATTTTCATGTATGTTTTCTGTGTGTTTTTCACAATGAAACATGTATCCACTATAATTTATGGAGCTGCTCCCATGTCTGTGGGCATGTTCGTTTTTAATCAGAACCACAGATTAAAATGACCCATCCCAGTCTACGGGTCAGGGAAAATCACATGGATAGCATCTTTTTGAAAAAAGTTGGAAACCGCCAGTAATAACTGTAATGGACTAGTAAGGTTATGTGCACACCTAGCGTTTTTTGCTCATTTTATCTTGCAGATTTCTATGAAATCTGCATGAGAAAATACATTCCAGCAAAGTCAATGAGAATTCTGAAGTGCTATGCACACCTTCAGGTTTTTTCCTTCCGGATTTTAGTGCAGAAAAAAGAAGGAACAATGTCCATTGTTTCTGAGTTTTTCCCTGTGTTTTTCTCAAACTATATGGAACACGCTAGAAAATGCTAAAAATGTAGTTTTTTTTTCTGAAGCATTTTTCCTGCCAGATGCAGATTTGGTGAACAAATATTCTGCCAAGTGAGCATATACCTTAAGGGTACCTTTACACGCCACTAACACGGCGAGAAATATTGACGGCGATATGTCGCCATGGAACCATCGCCGTCAAATTGCCTCTCAATTGCAGCGTGTAATTTGGGAATTTGGCAGCGATATGTCGCCTCGGTCGCCTGATTTCAGTGCAGGCTCTGAAATCAGGCCGACCGAGGCGAGGCGACATATCGCCGCCAAATTCGCAAATCACACGCTGCAATTGGGAGGCAATTTGACGGCGATGGTTCCAGGGCGACATATCGCCGTCAATATTTCTCGCCGCGTTAGTGGCGTGTAAAGGTACCCTAAGGCTATCTTTGTGCACACCTAGCATTTTTATGTTTAATCTTTATTGACATAACAATCAAACATACAAGCATTGTCTTATAAGGTCATGAACAAGGTGTACAACCTAAAGGTACCGTCATACGCGGCAATATTGCTTGCAATTTCACTGCCAATTTGCTGGTTTCAGTGAAATCATGGACACATTGTTCTATTTTGTTGCCGTGTACAAATGGAACAATGTGTCCATGATTTCACTGCAACCAGCAAATTGCCAGTGACATTGCTAGCAAAATTGCCGCGTGTGACAGTACCTTTAAGAGTTGTTGTACAAGTGTCTCTTGTAGGGTAAACTGATGGCCCTGATCGAGCCACGTAGTAGCCAGGTACAGTAAACGGTATAAAGACTATTATGCTATTATTACCCGCAGTCTGAGAACAGTGTTAACCAAACAGGACTAAACTTGTCAACTTAGTTAATATGCGCTCCTCTTGGAGCTGGGGGTGGTTGATTTGTAGATTAAAAGATGGTAAAGTTTGGAATCTTGACTCAATTACCAATAACTCGTGGTTTTATAGTGTAAGGGTATTAGAAGTAGGATGAAAATAAGAATAACCCCACCCGACTCACCGGGGTTGCCCAAACCATTATCCACGAGGACCAGTCGGGCATTATGCCTAACCGCTCCACGGCTGTTAACTTGAGAAGATTATTTCTTAATATGCAACTGCCTGCTGATAATGGTGGCAGGAGAATAGTGATGTCATTAGACGCTAGGAAAGCATTTGATAGCGTGGAATGGAAATACTTATGGAAAATCATGGAACTAATGGGATTCGACCCGCATTCATGGCCTGGGTGAAGTTATTGTATTCATCCCCAAGGGCGCTAGTTAAGGTGAATGGGGAACACTCCGGGATGTTTGACTTGCATAGGGGCACAAGGCAGGGGTGTCCGCTGTCCCTGTTATTGTTTGCGGTGGCAGTGGAGCCCCTAGCGGCCAAAATCAGAGCTGAGAGGGGAGTAGTCGGATTTAAATTCGGGAAGCTGGAAGAAAAAATATCATTGTATGCCGATGACATCCTGTTATTTCTGGAAAGTGCAGGAGAAAACACTGGGGTGCACAATGGATGTAATTAAACAATTTGGGAGCATTTCGGGACTGGAGATAAATTGGCACAAGTCTTATATCATGGCTGTGGATAGAGCAATAGAAGTGGAGGAGATAGATGAGGGGGGGAAACAGCTTTGGTTGGTTTCACAATTTAAATACCTAGGGATATGGGTAGCACTTCCATTGACCCGATTCACGGATCTGAATTTAGTTCCTCTGTTAGAGAAATTTAAAGGGAAAATAGGTGCATGGTGCAACAGGCCAGCATGTCAAGGGATGGAGAGAGCTTGATTCTGGAGGAGCAGCTTGCCGGGTGCTGGTACATGTGACGGGGAGACGCCCACTCATCCAGGGGTTAGAGGACGGCACCTTTAAGAAACTGGGAGCAATATATCCTACCATAGGCATGATCCAGAAGGTATGGGACACCATTAAAAAGTTAAAGGGGTGGACGAGCTGACTTAACTACTCACCGGTGTGGGACAATGAGCATCTGCCGGAACTTAACAAGCTGTGTCAAATGGGCAATTGGAAGGCGAAAGGAGTGAGATATGTGTGCCAGCTGCAGAGTGGAACAGACCTGAAGACCTTTGAGACATTGAGAGAGGAATTTGATTTGCCTTCGGTATGGGGGTTTCAACACTATATGCTTCGACATGCTTGGAGGGCACAGTGTGGATTGGGAGACATAACGGTTCAGGATGACATTGTACTAGACTTTGTGTGTATGAAGGTAGGGATGAGGGGAGTTATATCGAGCATATACCATGACCTACTACACTCCTATCTGGGGGACAATCACCTCACTGCAAAGAGTAAATGGGAAAGGGAGGTGGGTACTCTCACGACAGAACAATGGGAAGCTATTCTTGAATATGTCCCGAAGATCTCTCTGAGCGAGCAGGCACGGCTCTCCCAGTTATATGTAATACATAGAACATACAAAACACCGCTGGTCCTATTCAGGGCGAGCTTGAGGGGAGACTCTAGTTGCCCTAGATGTGGCGCAGACAAGGCCGGACTGCTACACATGTTATGGTCATGTCCGCGGCTGGTGGCATACTGGCTGGTTGTTATTAACAAAATTGAAAGAGCTTATGCATCTACAGTCAACAGGGATCCAGTGCCGTGTGTTTTGGGGGAGGTGGAAGGGATACTACAAAGTGGCAACAGCAAGGTTGCTATATGTAGCACGCAAACTAATAGCGTGAATATGGACAGATTCGGTACCCCCCACTAGGAGGGAATTTCTTGGTCAGACACGTACGGTAATGCATTTAGAGGAAAGTTTTTACAGGGAAGGCATGGTGAAAGAACTTTTGAAAAAAATATGGTCCGCCTGGATGACGGTGATATGATTGTTAAGACTCTCAAGTATACCCGGCATAAGGAGTATTGGGGGGAGGGGGGTAGTTTTGATTGTGTTGTTACAAGATATGTGAATTGTTACATGAATATTGATATCTGTTTCTTGTTAAATTTTTGAAACCTAAATAAAAATAAATGGTTTAAAAAGGAAAATGAGAATAACAGGAAGGATAAGAAGATGAGAAGGTGTGAGGTTGTAGTGTGGGAGGAGGGGGGAAGGAAAGGAGGGAGGGGACAGGTACTCCCTCTTCTGGAGGGACCGAAGATCTCGAGAAATCTGAGAGTAAACAAATGTCACCCAGCATCCCGACGTGGCCATAAATTTGTCACTGGAGCCATTTAGTTCCACAGTGAGATCCTCAATCCTACAGAGATGCAGCATTTTCGTCAACCAATCTGTCAAAGGGGAACATGTCGCTATTTTCGAGTATCTCAGAATAATTGTGTGGGCCGCTGCTATGCAGAACCACAAGATACTTTTCTTTTGAGATTTGATGGTACCTGGGAGGATGGAGAGAAAAGCAATTTGTGGTGATCTCTTCACATCCTCACCAATTATCTCCTTTTATGTAGAGAAGACACTCTTCTAGAAGGGCTGTAATTTATCGCATCTCCACCAAATGTGGGTCATCGTTCCCCTCCCTAGATGACATCTCCATCATCTATGTCACTGATGGGAACGCCTAATGAAGATCTACTGGGCAACAATACAGTCTGGCAAAAAATTTTCTTGGGCTTGGCATGCCATAGATAATGTGATAGGACAAATGCTCTGTCCCAGTCTGCCCCCAAGATGGTTATCCCCAGTTCCTCAACCCACTTTCTGCTATATTTAGGCAAGTCATCTGTGTCAGGTTGATTTAGGAGAGTGTAGATGGAGGACAAGCAGTGGGCAGGTGGAGAATTTAGTACAAACAGCTTCTCGAATGGGGAAGGCTGGGAGGAATATTTAGCCCCTCTACCTCCTTTTTTTGTTTTGTACAAAACATTTAAATTGTGAGTATTCCATCCGGGGTACATCACCTACAGACCCTGGTATAAGGTATATATTCTTCAAGATGTGGTGGCAGCGAGGTTCGTCTCCTTTATTCCAATTCAAATTGCGTGTCATTCCTATCCCAGTGGGAAAATTCGGGTTGTTAAACAGGGGTCTATGAGGCTCCCTACCATGAGACTGGCTCCCTTTCCTGGTATTCTGATACCAAGTCAGGAGGGGAACTCGCAGATCCTCTGAGCCCAGGCCAAACTGTTCTCTATTGAGAGAGCTTATCCAGGGAAGACTGTGTAGGGGAACCCCCCGAACATCCCTGCTCTAAAGTGACCCATTGTTTAGAGCTTTTGTTATATTGCCAATCAAATAATCGATTGCCGATTTATAGTAGTATAAAGTTGTGGAGTCCCGTCCCACCCCTATGTTTATGTTTGTTATCGTAGTTATTGCCACCCTGAGTCCACGAGAGCCCCAAACAAATTTTGTCAGGACTGATTGGAGTTTCACAAAGGCCGCCGGTGGTCTAATGGGAACTGTTTGGAAAAGATACAAAAAAACACGGTAATATATCCATTTTAATCGTGTTGATTCTCCCGAACCATGATAAAGAACGCTTACCATAACTATTTAAATCTTATTGTTTTTTCTAAGAGAGGTGTATAATTCAAGGAAAATATCTGGGAGGGGACCCTAGAGATCCAGATTCCGAGGTATTTTAAAGCTGAGGTCTGCCACCTAAATTGGAACTTGTCTTCTAGAAAGGCTACTTCAGTAGTTTGGAGAGTGATGTTTAGTGTCTCAGATTTTCTGAAGTTTACCTTAAAATTGCTAAGGCTACCAAACCTCTCAAATTCTTCCATTAGAGAGGGAAACGAGTTTCTGGGATCAGAGACAGAGGAGATGGTAAGCAAATAATGCGGCCTTATATTGGTTGTTTGGACTCTGAACACCTGCGATATTTAGGTTACTCCTAATGGCTATTGCCAAGTGTTCCATAGTGTTGATGTATAATAGAGGCGACAAAGGGCATCCCTGTCTAGTGGAATTGTGGATGGCAAATGGTGAGGACAATGGCCTTTAACGTTGGCTGACGGGCAATCATATATGGAGGCAATTTTCCTCAGGAACCTATCTGGCGCAGAGAAGCCATCATAAACAGTCAATCCATCTGATCGAAGGCCGCCTCAGCGTCAACTGAGAGAAGACACATCAGAATAGAGTTGGCCATCGCTTGGTCCGTCAGGATGAACCGTTTGTTTGTGTTTTCCCTGGCCTCTCTGCCTCTTACAAAGCCAACTTGGTCTGTATGGATTCAACCCGTGAGCCAAGGACTAAGCCTATTGGCCAAGGTCTTAGAGAGCATCTTTATATCAACATTAATCAGGAATATTGACCTATAGTTAGCAACACTGGTATGATCTTTAGCAGGTTTGGGAATGACACTTATATGGGCCTCTAACAACTGGAGGACCCAGGAGGATTGGGGCGAGACAGCGTTAAATACTTTTGTTAGAAATGACGTCACTTTGGAAGAAAACATTTTAAAGAACTTAGGAGTAAAGCCGTCAGAGCCAGGGCTCCTACTCGTCGGAGAGTCTTTAATAACACTGGTCAACAGCATTTTGGTGCCAAAGATATTTCATTGAATTTAGGGTAACTTTGGGTGCTGATTCTGAATATGTCATCAGTTTTGCCAGATGGCTCAAGTTTTTGAGATTTTTCGTAAAATGTGTAACAAAAAAGACGTTTTTTGCTACTTTTTAACGAAGTCTGTTATGTTTCTTCTATGTTTTGTCAGTGTATATTCACCAAAATGTAACAGAATGAGTCTGGATCGTTAAGACAACTCTTCTTGATGAGTTCATGCTTTTCACTGGACAACAGACAACAACAAAAGTTAGTGCCAAAAACCAAGTTATGACAACTTTTAGAACACTAATTAACACAAAACTATATTGGAACTGCTCAGTTCAAGTACTAATCCAAAGAAATTAATGAGATGTATGCGTCGCATTTACGAACAAGTGCTATAAATAAGATACCAAAAATCTCAAAAACTTGAGCCAATCTGGCAAAACTGATAGCATATTCAGAATCAGCACCCCAAAAATACCCCAAATTCATTAAAATATTTTGGGCACCAGAAAAAAAAATTTTTTTTGTTGACCTGTGTAATAGTAGCTACTTCTTCCAAGAAGTCATCTTCCAGAAGCGTCTAAGTGTCCTCTGGAAGGATGGGCAGAGCGGTGTCTCTGATATATTCATCAATAGCTACATCCAGATTACCCGGTGGTTCTTCCCCGTCCGCCGCTTGATATTATAAAGATCGTTATAATACTCCTGCAAGGTCTTGGTGATCAGGGCTGCGTTTGGCCCCCACCCACCAAGAAAATAAAGGGACATGTCCCGGATCTCTCCTAGGATGTAGGACTCTAGCTAATGGTCTGCCGCATTTGCCCGAATGTTCATACGTGTATCTCTGCATTCTGTTTCTAAACCAGAGATATTTCTGATCCAGCAAGGCCCTAAGATCCGCCCTACTTTTCAATCAGGTCTGCAAGAGTAGTGGCACAAGGTGACCGTTTGTGATCTGTCCAGGTTACATATTTTTAAGATCAGAGTCTCAACCTTCTCCGCCCTTTCTTTTTTAAGCCTCACTCCTTGTTTAATCAAAGTTTCACGCAGTACACATTTGAAGGTTTCCCATTGTATGGGCAAGGCCATGGGATCTGTGGTGTGGATCTGGAGGAAGTCATCGATAGTGCGCTGAATGTCACGTGCAGCAGGTGTCCTTTAAGAGATTGTCGTTGAGGCGCGACGTATAGGGTCTCCGAGGACCATCTGGAATGTTAATGGAAACTGGTGCATGATCAGACCAGGGCCAAAGGCTAATCAAGGCCTGGATCCGCCACGTCAATGCCCCCTGGGAGACCAAGATCATATCTATATGGCTATAGGTGGAATGAGCGGGGGAAAAAAAGGTAGAATCTAACACCCTCCACACATCTACTAGGCAGTGAACCTGGATGGTTCTCTTAAAAGCTTTTAATTTCCTCTACAATAGGAAGCTATGGCTTGAGGAGGTGTCAATTCTAAGATCTAACGTGAAATTAAAGTCTCCCACTATCACTGTCCCTTCTGCGAATTCAGTTAAAAGTGACATGATGCTCGCAGAGTATCCTGTGGGGTCCTTGTTAGGGAGGTACCAGTTGACAATTGTGAACACGTGGGAATTAATGCGTATTTTTAGAAATATGTATCTTCCTTCCCCGTCTATGAAAGTATCAAGCACTGTATGGTTCAATGACTTGTGGAGGGCTATCGACATCCCTTTAGGCTTTGAATCAGGGTTTGAACTGTGCATTCAGGAGGTGTAAAATCTATCCCTCAATACGGGAACGTAGCCTGTTTTGAAATGTGTGTCCTGTACAAGGAGTATGTGTTTTTTTTTTGTTTTTTTTTATTTTTTTTTTTATACATGCTGTATAGGATCTGGGATCTCTTCTGAGGAACATTAATACTCCTAACATTAAGGGATCTAATATTTAGGTGCTTTACCCTGAAGGGGGAATACCCAGGGGGAGGAGAAGAGGGGAAAGGTGGGAGGGCCGAGGAGGCTAGATCAGAAGAGGGAAGGAGACAGTAGGAGTTCGGGAAGGGACCATTAGGAAAAGGTAACTGAGAAGGAGCACAATAAAATGAAGAGATTAGAAGAAGAAATCAGAAAGAAGCACAAGTTTCGAGTCAAATTAATGAAAAGAAAACCAACTCTACACCCTACAAGTTGGGAAGTATGTATTGTTAGCGTCTCTAAACGAGGCGACTATCGCTTGGGCGGGGAATGCTATTCAGTCATGGTTGACTCTCCCCACCCTAGCACGTTAATAGTATTTAAATGTCCCCGTAGCAAGGTGGGGCTTTGAGCTCTCACAGGATTATAGGCCAAATCATAAGGACAAAGTTTACCACAATTATGTCCATCTTTCCCCCACGGAGAGAGGGGAGACAGAACATAAAAGGAAGGGGAGGGGGGAAACAAGGGGGGAAGTGTGTCATACAAGATGTGTGTCATACAATTCGAAGGGAGCCTCACTATCCCTCATAAGGAAAGGTGACGCTAGCTGTGGCGATGGTTCTCAAGTAGGCAAAAACCTCCTTCTCCAGAATCCTCCATCCGCTCCGGATAGCCTCCCAGCAGATTTTCGGGGAAGGCCAAACATCAACCCAAGCACCTAGCGTTTTTTGCTGCATTTTTAGTTGCAGATTGCTTTGAATTCTGCAAGGAAAAACACATCCCAGCAATTTCAATTAGAATTCTGCTGTGCTGTTTCCCACCTTCAGGTTTTTTCCTTGGAGATTTTGGCATACAAAAAAAGAAGCAATGTGTCCATTTGTCTGTTTTTCTGATAGACTATACGATAGAAACACAAGGGAAAAAACACAGAGAAATGCATCAAAAAGCAAAAAATGCTGTGTTTTGCCTGCAGGAAGATGCAGATTTTGGTGCAGAAATATTCTGCTAATTGAGCACATAGCCTAAGGATATGTGCACACGATCAGAGATTGCAGCGTTACTGATGCAGCGTGCTATCGCTGTGTCCAAAACGCTGTGTTGTACAGAACCAACACAGTGGATGAGATTTCTAGAAATCCAATTCTCAGTGTGTTTCCCCCCCACTGCAGCGTTATATCAACTGCGGAGCAGGTTGCTGGACTTCCACATCTCCTCAGCAAGTTAATTTAATGTTCTGCAGTCAGAAGAGATCTCCAGTGGGTGAATGCATGGGAAAGCCGCCCTGCACACAATGCAGACTGTGGGCACAGGGTGGCAACATTTATGGCGGGTTTACACGTTGCGATATCGTAGTACGATTTCAATCAAAAGTCACGTGGTTCGATCGCTGGACCCGAGATCGTTCCTGCGTTGTATGGTGTGAACGTCCAATACGATGCAGGAACGATGTCAATGCGATATCGGGGATTGAATGAGCGTGCTATTCAATGCCCCGATATTGAAGGGAGATTGGAGTCGGATCGTGCTGTGTAAACGCACAACTACGATGCGATTTGAAACGTCACCCATTCACTCCCATGTTAAAGGATCGTTCCTGGGTTGGGGGGCGTAGACATCGCATGGACGTTGTATTCCGATATCGCAGCGTGTAAACATCCAATGCGATGCGGGAGAAACGTGCACTAATTGCGCGCTCCCGCGCCATTGAGTTGCGATATCGCAACGAAATTGAAGCGTGTAAACCCACCATTACCCACAACTTCCATCAGATCTTGTCTTCATCCAACACACAGTGCAACTGGATAGTGTGCACAATGGTTACCTCCGGACCTGCGGGTAAATGCAGGGAGTACACCGCCCTGTACCCACCATCTGCACTCAGGGCAGGGAGGCTTTTCCATGCATTCACCCACTGGAGATGGCTTCCGACTCTGCAGCATATATTAACATTCTGCAGAGATGTAGAAGCGCTGAAATGACCCTACGCCGGGGAGAAGCACAGTGGACACAGGATTTATACAAATCCCATCCACTGTGGTTGTACTGTATAACGCAGTGATAAAATGCAGTGTCCAAAACACTGCTATTCCGGATCGTGTGAACACACCCTAAAACTTGGCTGCAGCATTCACCAATGTAGGACAAAAAAAAGATGTGTGGCTCTAGCCTGAGAAGTTCTTTTCACATACAATCCTGTTACTTTTTCTATAGGTTTTTATGCTGTGCTGGTTGTAAATCACTTGATTGGAAGTTTATGCTGGAAGTTGTTCTTAAGCAGCTAGAAAACAATAAGTGCCCAAGTATATAATATAGGATTAACCTAGACAAAAACATCACACAGAGCGAGTCACCTGTAGCCAGGCTACATATAGACATAAAAAACATCACATCGGGAGAGTCACCTGTAGCCATGCTACATATAGACATAAAAAACATCACATCGGGAGAGTCACCTGTAGCCAGGCTACACACAGACATAAAAAAAACATCACACAGAGAGAGTCACCGACAGCCATGCTACATATAGACATAAAAAACATCACACAGGGAGAGTCACCTGCAGCCATGCTACATATAGACATAAAAAACATCACGTCGGGAGAGTCACCTGTAGCCATGCTACATATAGACATAAAAAACATCACATCGGGAGAGTCACCTGTAGCCAGGCTACATATAGACAGGGCGCTCGCATGATACCACGGCTGTGATAAATAGGTATGGAATAGCAATTGACAACTCTGTAGTTATAAGTGGATGATGTAATAGCTCTCCGAGTGTGTGCCTGAGGGGAAATTGCCTTATTTTGGGATGTATTAGAGGCTTTTAGGCTGCACCAGCAGATGTCCCCTATTTCTACCATTGAAGTGCTGTTTTTGCTGTTTAGGTGGATCTTAATTGGTAAATTGGATTCCCCAGGTGGGAGATGATTGAACTAACATGCAATTGCTATGTGTAAGCTTTTATATATAGGAGGAGATGATATGATGGTCATATATTGACATAAGTTTATATATTCCAACTAACTGATTTACTGCTATTTATGCTGTATATACATCTCCTGGCAAATTTGCTGGGAATAGGCATTTATAGATTTCCTCTATTTATATCATTGAGGTGCTGTTACAAAATTGCTTACACATACTGATGATCTTTATTCTATGAATTGGATCCACTGTGTGGGGGATGATATGCTGGTCATGTTGATAAATTTTTGCATACCTAAAAAAACAATTGATTAATTGCAGTTCACTGCTGTAGATATATCCCCAGGTACTCCTTGTTGCCTTTTGGCAAGATGTAAGGTTGAATATTGCACGGAATAGAATTGTTGTTTAAATGCTTTTCCCTTACCTGTAATTCAACATATGTATACTACTTTGTGATATGTCATTAAATAAAATGGAAATTGTATATTGGTCGTATACATGTATGAAGTTGTTGAATAATGTAAAAAACTAATATTGTATCATGCTGGTTTTCTACCTTGTCCCCACCCCCTATACCGCACATCCTTTAATTAATAATAAAATTTATACTTTCATAGAAATGACTATATGATCGGTTTTTTTTCCCTTCGGGAAATTCTCTCTACATATAGACATAAAAAACTTCACATCGGGAGAGTCACCTGTAGCCATGCTACATATAGACATAAAAAACATCACATCGGGAGAGTCACCTGCAGCCATGCTACATATAGACATAAAAAACATCACACAGGGAGAGTCACCTGTAGCCAGGCTACATATAGACAAAAAAACTTCACATCGGGAGAGTCACCTGTAGCCATGCTACATATAGACATAAAAAACATCACATCGGGAGAGTCACCTGCAGCCATGCTACATATAGACATAAAAAACATCACACAGGGAGAGTCACCTGTAGCCAGGCTACATATAGACATAAAAAACATCACATCGGGAGAGTCACCTGTAGCCAGGCTACATATAGACATAAAAAACATCACATCGGGAGTGTCACCTGTAGCCAGGTGTGAGGCACCGCCGGCATGATCCTCATGGCCGGGGCGCATCACATGCAGGATCAGGAGGATCCTGTGCACACTGGCCGGTTTTCCTGTGATGATACTGTGTGAACCTATCCTGAACACAATGAGGTTTAAGGTGACTAGTGAGTGGCTCATGAGATCGAGGAAGCCCTGAGGAAAGGGATGTAATGAGTGATTGCTGACAGCCCAGGTGGGTGTGTCCAGAGGAATAGCAGCCCAGCTGGATGAATCAGTGTGGGAGGGGCCGGCACGATAAGAGCCGGCCAGCTGAGTAATTGAGAGATTGAAGCTGAGATCCTGCTGAGGACTCCGGCTGATTGATTCATTCTGAGACCAGAAGTCATGCTGAGAGGTTCATTACCAGCCAGAGAGCCGAGCAGAGCCAGTCTGTGTGAGGGACTGGGAATGAGAGTCTAGATCACCATAAGGAACGATGGTGAAGAGAGCATGCTAGCTCTATACCGGTAGCCAGGACCGGGGTCATTATAGCACCTGGTGTGGGGAAGCCGTGGCTGACCTGGCGGACACTGGACTAGCCGTGGGGTGAAACCCGTCCAGGAAGAAGCCCGTGGGGGAGTCTTGGCCAACCCGTTGCCCAGGTAGCGAGACCTGGATCCGTGCCCGGTAAGACCGCAGTTCCCGTGTAACGGAGTGAGCTGTATGCGTGATTAATGCCAAGCGGGCATAACCGCCATTGGGTCCGACTAGGCAGTCGGTAAAGGATCCGTAGACGTATGTAAGGGCTTAGGTAACAGTGCCCTGAAGGAGAGACGATGGCCTATGTGTAACAGCCACGTATAGTGTTGTGGGGGAGAGTGACCCAGCCAGTATGGATGATGCATTGGAGGCGATCTGTCCCTGTGGGACGAGAGGGAGGCTTGCCCTGCTGCTTGCAGAGGGTACCTGTCCCTCAACCACAGCCTCTAATGGTGTGGATGAGCCTGTGGCCAGACACAGGGGTAATAGGGCTCCTAGTAGGTAACGGATGAGTTTCCCGGGTACTAAGGTTTGCCAATCCCTGTAATGGACCCAGGAGAGCCACAGTCCATGGATGTTGGTATGATGGGCTGTGAGCGTGTGGAAGGATGCGTGTGATCCATGGATGTTTGTATGATTGATCACATACGGTATGTAAGGACCCGGTCAGGCAGGAATCCTGACTAAGGGTTAATGTTATGTCATTGAGCTGGGGGACTAAAGCTGGGCGGCTGGTACCGCCATTGGGACCCACAGGGCCCGTTGAGGCGTATGTAACAAAGGTCAGAAGCAGGGGTTAGAAGGGCTCCTAGAGTGGGGAAACTATGGTTGAACCAGGTGGACTCTGACCGGGACGTAGGCGGAGATACGTCCAGGAAGGAGCCCTTGGAGATACATGACATGCCCTGTACTCAGGTTGCTCAATCCCTGTTATGAACCCGGAGGGGTCATCGTTGTAATGTAACGTATGTATTGATGCATAGTGTAAGTAGGCTGTAGCCACCACGGGAGCTGTTAGTAGAGCTCCAATGGGGACAGAGAGATGGTTACAGGTCCTGGGTTACAATAAGATGTCATGTGCAATAAGTGTTATGTAATGTTATATGTAAAATGTATGGTGTATTTATGTAAAGTGTTTATAGTCGATGTGATATGTGTCAAACATGATTACCCGGGTTATATTATTAATATGTGAAAAATAAACGGGTAGACATTGGTTAAACTTATAAACACGTGTTTTGTCGTTATGCAAGCGGGTTCCCCGGTTGCTACCTTACACAGGCTACATATAGACATTAAAAACTTCACACAGGGAGAGTCACCTGCAGCCATGCTACATACAGACATAAAAAACATCACACCCGGAGAGTCACCTGCAGCCATGCTACATATATAGACATAAAAAACATCACACAGGGAGAGTCACCTGTAGCCATGCTACATATAGATATAAAAAACATCACACAGAGAGTCACCTGCAGCCATGCTACATATAGACATAAAAAACATCACACCCGGAGAGTCACCTGCAGCCATGCTACATACAGACATAAAAAACATCACACCCGGAGAGTCACCTGCAGCCATGCTACATACAGACATAAAAAACATCACACCCGGAGAGTCACCTGCAGCCATGCTACATATAGACATAAAAAACATCACACAGGGAGAGTCACCTGTAGCCATGCTACATATAGATATAAAAAACATCACACAGGGAGAGTCACCTGCAGCCAGGCTACATACAGACATACAAAACTTCACACAGGGAGAGTCACCTGCAGCCAGGCTACATACAGACATACAAAACATCACACAGGGAGAGTCACCTGCAGCCAGGCTACATATAGACATAAAAAACTTCACACAGGGAGAGTCACCTGCAGCCAGGCTACATACAGACATACAAAACATCACACAGGGAGAGTCACCTGCAGCTAGGCTACATACAGACATACAAAACATCACACAGGGAGAGTCACCTGCAGCTAGGCTACATAAAGACATACAAAACATCACACAGGGAGAGTCACCTGCAGCTAGGCTACATACAGACATACAAAACATCACACAGGGAGAGTCACCTGCAGCTAGGCTACATACTGACATACAAAACATCACACAGGGAGAGTCACCTGCAGCTAGGCTACATACAGACATACAAAACATCACACCGGGAGAGTCACCTGCAGCCATGCTACATATAGACATAAAAAATATCACACAGGGAGAGTCACCTGCAGCCATGCTACATATATAGACATAAAAAACTTCACACAGGGAGAGTCACCTGCAGCCAGGCTACATACAGACATACAAAACATCACACAGGGAGAGTCACCTGCAGCCAGGCTACATGCAGACATACAAAACATCACACAGGGAGAGTCACCTGCAGCCAGGCTACATATAGACATAAAAAATATCACACAGGGAGAGTCACCTGCAGCCAGGCTACATACAGACATACAAAACATCACACAGGGAGAGTCACCTGCAGCCATGCTACATATAGACATAAAAAATATCACACAGAGTCACCTGCAGCTAGGCTACATACAGACATACAAAACATCACACAGGGAGAGTCACCTGCAGCCAGGCTACATACAGACATACAAAACATCACACAGGGAGAGTCACCTGCAGCTAGGCTACATACAGACATACAAAACATCACACAGGGAGAGTCACCTGCAGCTAGGCTACATAAAGACATACAAAACATCACACAGGGAGAGTCACCTGCAGCTAGGCTACATACAGACATACAAAACATCACACAGGGAGAGTCACCTGCAGCTAGGCTACATACAGACATACAAAACATCACACCGGGAGAGTCACCTGCAGCCAGGCTACATATAGACATAAAAAATATCACACAGGGAGAGTCACCTGTAGCCATGCTACATACAGACATACAAAACATCACACAGGGAGAGTCACCTGCAGCCAGGCTACATGCAGACATACAAAACATCACACAGGGAGAGTCACCTGCAGCCAGGCTACATACAGACATACAAAACATCACACAGGGAGAGTCACCTGCAGCCAGGCTACATACAGACATACAAAACATCACACAGGGAGAGTCACCTGCAGCTAGGCTACATACAGACATACAAAACATCACACAGGGAGAGTCACCTGCAGCCAGGCTACATACAGACATAAAAAACATCACACAGGGAGAGTCACCTGCAGCCAGGCTACATGCAGACATACAAAACATCACACAGGGAGAGTCACCTGCAGCCATGCTACATATATAGACATAAAAAACATCACACAGGGAGAGTCACCTGCAGCTAGGCTACATACAGACATACAAAACATCACACAGGGAGAGTCACCTGTAGCCATGCTACATACAGACATACAAAACATCACACAGGGAGAGTCACCTGCAGCCATGCTACATATATAGACATAAAAAACATCACACAGGGAGAGTCACCTGCAGCCAGGCTACATATAGACATACAAAACATCACACAGGGAGAGTCACCTGCAGCCAGGCTACATACAGACATAAAAAACATCACACAGGGAGAGTCACCTGCAGCCATGCTACATATAGACATAAAAAACATCACACAGAGAGTCACCTGCAGCCAGGCTACATATAGACATACAAAACATCACACAGAGAGTCACCTGCAGCCAGGCTACATATAGATATTATCAGAGGTGAACACATCACCCAGGGAGAGTCACCTGCAGGCTACATATACTGTTATCAGAGGTGACATCAGCTGCTGCTGTAAGAGCTGCACTCGCTTCCTGTTCCTACTTCCGCTCATAGTATAAAGTGTCTGTCTGTCCGTGCACACAGTAGTGTCTGTGCAGCTGGAGCTGGTACATGTAGTGCTGGGGGCACTGGGGAGACCGCATTCCCCATCACTGGGCACCGAGCAGACCTGCACCTGGCAGCAGCATGGAGACTGTGCAGCTGAGGAACCACCCGAGGAGGTAGAACCGTCTGCACCTTACTGAACTGCTGTCTATACTAATGATTAAGAGTTAGGGCTTCTTCATCTATCACATAGGATCCTTTGTGCATTAGTATTAGATTTCCACAATGTCTATCTTTTTCATTTCTGTCTCTGACCGCACATATATATATATATATATATATATATATATATATATATATATATATATATATATATATATATATATAATGATCTGTATTCCATTGATGAGGTCACTGGATGGTTTTTCTCTGCTTCGTTATAAATTGTTACTCATTTCTGAAAGTTACCTGCAGTGCTGATTAGTATATATGTTTTCATAGTAACAATTTTCCTCTAAACACATATGTGATTATCATGACTGTTTACTTTCTTGTATCCAGGTGATTGGCAAACTACTTGTAGTTAACAATTGTATGGGTGGCAATGTAGTCATTGATATGACTTTACTAATAATAACGTGGCCATTAGGTTCTGTACACACATTTTGAGTTTTTCATGCGTTTTTCGGTTCAAATTTGTTACAAAACCTGAAGGGTTTCTGGATACCAACCAGCCAAATGATTGAGAAACCTGACCTGTAGTGCACGCGTTGAGTAATTCCTTATAGCACGTTAAGGCTTCTGTTCACACCTAGTGTTTTTGGTGCATTTTTGCATGAATTTTTACTTGCAGTTTTTCCCAAAATCTGCAAGAGGGATCACATTCCAGCAAAGTCTATGGGTTTTCTGAAGTGCTCATGATTTTCACTTGCTGATTTTGGTGCAGCAGCATGCTCATTCTTTGTGCGTTTTCAACACAAAGGATAAAATACCACAAAAATGCATAAAAAAATTGCTGTGGACTGACTGCAGCGTTTTTCCTGCCAGGAGATGCGTTTTTGGTGCAGACATTTTCTGCACTGTGTGCGCATAGCCTTAAATCCAGTGTTTTCACCCATTCTGATGACATGATCGTGGGTCAGCTGATGTGATGTCATGACAGCCGTGGGTCAGCTGATGTCTGTCTGTCATCACGACTCTCCTGTGAATGTTGGCTGTGAGCTGTCAATCATAGCAATTAACCATTTGTGATGTACAGCACAAACCATAGTATGATTGCAGCTTCAAGTGCCGTAAGGGGGCTATCGAATACATACACTAAAGTTCAAATCACCCCCTTTTGCCCTATTGAAAAATAAAAAAAATTACACATATTTACTGTCGCTGCTATCATAAATGCCTGATCTATCAAAACATAAAATAAATTAATCTGATTATTAAACGGCATAATGGAAAAGAAATGAAAAGCGCCGGAATTGTGGATTTTTTTGACAGCCGCAACATTGCAATAAGAGGCGATCAAAACATTGAATATACACACCAAAATGATATCTGTAAAAAAACAGCAGCTCGGAGCGAAAAAAATAAGCCATCACACTCATACTGCCAGGTCAGTTTTGCCATATAGTGAAAATGGCATGTAAAACCCTCCCCCAAACAATCTTGGAATTTCATTTTTTTTTTTTTTTTTAATGATTTTTAACCACACTTGGAATTTTTTCCCCTGGTTTCCAGTATACTATAGGGTCAAATGAATGCAAAAGTACAACACATCCTCCAAAAACGGGCCCTCTTATGTTTATATTGAAAGAAGGATAAAACCGAGTTCTTGGGTGAGGGGGGGAGGAAATAACAAAGGTGCAAAAAACATACAATTGCTTGGTGCTGAAGAGGTTAAATGGGCACCAGGTGGAATCGGCCAGAGAAAGATGTTCTGTGCACTTTGTCTAGGGATAATTTTTTTTACTTCAGTTTTTGATTTCTGGTATAAAAATTCTGCAGTCAGCTCTTGGCTACGAGTTAGGCTGGCTTCACATCACGGTGTGATCTGGTCCGGGGCTGTCCAGTGTAAACCAGGCAGCCCCGGACCGGTTTTTGGCCCCATAGTAGCCTATGGAGCCGGATGGCAGCTCTCTCGGTTTCATCTCTCCGGTGGAGTCCGGGAGAATATTCTCTCCGGACACAAAAATGTTGCTCGCATCATTTTATTTCGTCCGGGGAGTAAAATCTCCCCAATTTGCCGGATCCCGGATTCTCCCGGAGTCGGGGCAATCTGGCGCTCCCTAACATGGGAGCCTATGGGGCCAGATTGCCCCGGACCAGGAGGATCCAGGAACCGGATACTGGCGGCTGCACGCCGCTGTTGTTTCAGGACCACGGCTAGCTCCATGCTAGCCACGGTCTTGAAAAATCAGCAGCTATGGCTGCAATTACATCCATCCGGCTGCACACAGGACCGGAGGGCACATTTGGCCCTCCGATTCTGTGTGCTGATCCGGTCCAGGGCTGTCAGGGTCATCCCGGACCGGATCACACCGTGGTGTGAAGCCAGCCTTAGTTGGAAAATCTGAAATGCACAACTAAAGGCCACGTCACACGCTTCAATACCGTTAACGATATCACTGAAACATCACGTTTTTTTTAATCACTTAAACGATATCATTTGTGCGTGGTTGTGTGTCACCGAGCGATCTTGCAGTGAAAAATAATTTGATCGCTAATCATAGATTTGTGATCCTGATCTCAAATCCATCGTGTGTCGTTCAATTAACCAACATTCAACTTGCTGCATCGTTGCGTGTGACACCACGATAACGATCTTGTGAACGACTTCGCCTATTGACAACATTGAAAAAGTATCGTTCCTGGGTTCCTCGCCACATTGTTGGCGCCTCGTTCATGATATCTAGACGTGTGACATCTCACCAACGATCTCGAAAGATTGTCCAAACGATCTCGTTCACGGGAGATGGCTCGTGCGATCGTTAATGATATTGAAGCGTGTGACGTGGTCGTAATTAAGGGTGTTTTATTTGCACTTCTGATAAGGTTTGGTTTTAGATGTCCTTCTCCCATAGATTTCTCTAAAGAAAAATAATAAAAGCATTGGCAAACAGTATGTATATAAAATCAAGGTGAAGAAAACCTGGAAAGGGGTCAGTCGTCCATCTGAGGCTGTGTGCGCTCGCTGCAGATCTGAGGGAGAAATTTTCTGCACCAAATCTGCATCTCCTGGCAGAAAAATGCACCAAATATAGGTGCTTTCACATTTGCGTTCCCCTCCGCAGCGTTCTGCGGTGGGGAGCCACAATGTGAGCGCAGCACCGCCAGCCCCTATCTTTATAATGGGAGCGCACGGTGCTGCGCTTGACTGCGCATGACCGTGCGCACCTATTCACTCCCATATGTGATCTGTGCGCAACATGTTGCATTTCTGGTTCGGACGAGACTGGGTGATTTGTGCGCAGTCATCCGCCTGCGCACAGATTACATATGGGAGTGAATGGGAGCGCACGGTCATGCACAGTCAAGCGCAGCACTGTGCGCTCCCATTATAAAGATAGGGGCTGGCGGTGCTGCGCTCACATTGCGGCTCCCCTCCGCAGAAAGCTGCGGAGGAGAACGCAAATGTGAAAGTAGCCTAATGCAGTGTGCTTGTGGTGCAGATTTGTGTTCTGCGTTTATTTTAATGACGTCAATGGCTGAAAACCGCAGGATATCTGCTACAAGGATTGACATGCTGCTGCTACTTTCTGCACCAAATCTGCAAGGAAAAAATAAACAACAAGTGCACAACACTTCACAATACTCCTGGGGTAAGGATATACATAGAGATGTGAGAAATCTGCACCAAAAAACGTACTGTCTGCACACAGGCTAATAGACACTAAAGAAGCCCCTGCTGTGCGTGGACGGATTGCCCTTGTGGTGGTGCAGAAGGAAAGTGAAACTTTTCCATGCGGTTTACCTACAGACTGTGTCACTTTGAAGCCCTCAGTCCAGAATTCCCGTTATCGTGAAATTTCTTATTACCATAATAACTTAAATTACATATTATACCGATAAATTAGGGGAATAAGCAGATTAAGACCATTGAACTGCTCATGTCAAGGAAAAAAAAAGAAAATTGGTAATTTGATCCGATTCTTATTGCTGTAGACAAACTGATTATGGTGGTATATACATATATGTATTCTGCATTTTATATACATGTATTGTTCCACATGTAGCAGCATATGCTATAAAATGGCTTGTAACAGTATAAGGGCGTCTGTGTAGGAGTCTTCATACAGGATGTGCTGTCGTAATCATAGATCACACACGACGGCTGTGCAGCTTCCACATTCACATGGCCTTTGTGGATTTGCTTCCATTTTCATGACTGTGGGATTGTGTAACACATTATTGGGCAAATCTCCTTTCATCACTTCTGCTTTTGTGTATTAGCATTAAATCTTACTGTCATTATATACCAGGCTCTTCACACTGACTTCTGCTACTTTCACATAAGCATTATTGAACGCTGCTTATGCTGCACATGTGGAAACGCATGCCAAAAGCGTGTTTTTTTTTTTTTTTTTATCTGCATGAGAATACGCAAGCAATAAAAAAAAAAAGATGCAGCGCATGCATGCGTTTGTATGTGTTTTGGCATGCATTTGCATTTCTTTTGCGCATGTCTTCAATATTTCCAGGAGTGTTTTCTTGAATTTTCAAGACAAGCCACTCCCAAAGGGCGTGTCTTAAGAGAAATCTCTTCCTGGGCATACGCGGTGTGTCATACGCATGTGCATTGAACGCAGCCATGTGCAAGCCAATGTGCTGTTTTTACGCACTCGTGTGCATTTCTCAGTTCTCAAAAAATGCAACATGTTGTGTCCGCCGGGCGCCAAGAAACCACGCACAGGG
This sequence comes from Allobates femoralis, assembly GCA_033576535.1. Lineage (NCBI taxonomy): Eukaryota > Metazoa > Chordata > Amphibia > Anura > Aromobatidae > Allobates > Allobates femoralis. The sequence continues at coordinate 356,407,711 of JARQOC010000006.1, read as the reverse complement.
ACGCATACGCATACATTCCTACCAGCACCCTGATGACTAATCGCCTAAAGAAGGACCGTACTGAAAAACGCCTATCCCCATTTGGGAATTATTGAAATATAGCAAACCACCTTAATCAAGCGTTCGCCACCAAGGAAAGACGCCTTTTTCCAATATTTTCTAGAACGTTCCATGACCTACACCTGCCAATTATCGTGATCAAGGCTTTGGTTAAAGCCGAAATGCGTTGACATCTGTGGTCATTAACTGTTCATAATAAACCTTGCATCAAAAACATCAAAGGAGTGTGCAACTTTGTACCCATATTTACGCAGACATATTGACGCCAACGCAGGTCCCTGCGTACACCTTTGCACACCATATTAAAGATAGGTGCGCAATACACTTGCGGACGCTGCATTCAAAAACGCTAACGTGAAACCGGCCTTCCTGCTTTAAAGCTCGGATTTCTATGGTTTGCTATTTATATTCTAATGTTACAAGGCAGTTTCCGTGACATACAGTGCTTTGTGAAAGTATTTGGCCCCCTTGAACTTTTCAACTTTTTGCCACATTTCAGGCTTCAAACATAAAGATATAAATTCTAATATTTTTTTTTTTTTTTTTTTTGAAGAATCAAAAACAAGTGGGACACATTCGTGAAGTGGAACGAAATTTATTGAATATTTTTTAAACTTTTTTAACAAATAAAAAAAAACAAAACTGAAAAGTGGGGCGTACAACATTATTCGGCCCCCTTGAGTTAATATGCCCATTCTCCCTGGCAAAACAGCTTGAGCTTAGTGAGGTTGGATGGAGAGCGTTTGTGAACAGCAGTTTTCAGCTCTTTGGGCTCGGACTCACACGGCTACTTAGGTTTGAGTTTGACGGACGAGATTCGGAACCAGGCTGGAGCAGTGACCCTAAACGGCCTCTCTCTCTCTGGACTGGGAATGACAGCTGCTTGTGTTTCTGTGCAGCATCACATTCCCTGTCCAGAGAGAGAGAAAGGCTGTTCAGGGTCACTGCTCCAGCCTGTTCCAAGTCTCACCTGTCAAACTCGGATGAGTGTGTCCGAGCCCTTTCCACAGATTTTCAATTGGCTTCAGGTCTGGACTGTGACTTGGCCATTCTAACACCTGGATACGTTTATTTTTGAACCATTCCATTGTAGATTTTGCTTTATGTTTGGGATCATTGTCTTGTTTGAAGATAAATCTTCATCCCAATCTCAGGTCTTTTGAAGACTCCAACAGGTTTTCTTCCAGAATGGTCCTGTATTTGGCTCCGTCCATCTTCCCATCAGTTTTAACCATCTTCCTGTCCCTGCTGAAGGAAAGCAGGCCCAAACCATGATGCTGCCACCACCAGTTTGACAGTGGGGATGGTGTTTTGAGGGTGATGAGCTGTGTTGCTTTTACGCCAAACATATCGTTTTGCATTGTGGCCAAAAAGTTCGATTTTGGTTTCATCTGACCAGAGCACCTTATTCCACATGTTTGGTGTGTCTCCCAGGTGTCTTGTGGCAAACTTCAAACAAGACTTTTTTTATGGATATCTTTGAGAAATGGCTTTCTTCTTGCCACTCTTCCATAAAGGCCAGATTTGTACAGTGTATGACTGATTGTTGTCCAATGGACAGACTCTCCCATTTCAGCTGTAGATCTCTGCAGTTCATCCAGAGTGATCATGGGCCTTTTGGTTGCATCTCTGATCAGCCTTCTCCTTGTTCGAGATGAAAGTTTAGAGCAGGGGTCTCAAACTCCATGCCTCGAGGGCCGCACACAGTGCAGGTTTTCAGGATTTCCATAGGATTTGACAGTTGGTAATCAAATGACCAACTGCCAAATTCTAAGGAAATCCTGAAAACCTGGACTGTGTGCGGCCCTCGAGGCCTGGAGTTTGAGACCCCTGGTTTAGAGGGACGGCCAGGTCTAGGTAGATTTGCAGTGGTCTGATACTCCTTCCATTTCAATATGATTGCTTGCACAGTGCTCCGTGAGATGTTTAAAACTTGGGAAATCTTTTTGTATCCAAATCCGGCTTTAAACTTCCCCACAACAGTATCTCGGACCTGCCTGGTGTGTTCCTTGGTCTTCATGATGCTCTCTGCACTTGAAACAGAACCCTGAAGGCCACGTTAAACACACATCAGTTCAGATATTGGTCACAGATCTCTGGTTGCAGTGAAATCATGGACACATTGCTCCATTTTGTGGCTGTGTACAAATATAACAATGTGTCCATGATTTCACTGCAACCAGAGATCTGTGACCAATATCTGAACTGTGTGTGTAACGTGGCCTTGAGACTATCACCGAGCAGATGCATTTATGCGGAGACCTGATTACACACAGGTGGATTTTATTTATCATTACCTGTCATTTAGGACAACATTGGATCATTTAGAGATCCTCACTGAAGTTCTGGAGTGAGTTTGCTGCTTTTAAAGTAAAGGGGTTGAATAATATTGCATGCTACACTTTTCAGTTTTTTATTTGTTAAAAAAGTTTAAAATATTCTGTCCCACTTGATTCTTCACAATAAAATTAGAATTTATATCTTTAGATGTTTTGAAGCCTGAAATGTGGCAAAAGGTTGAAAAGTTCACAACTCACTGAATTTGCTCCCTAACCATTGCCATACAGTGCCAGGGATGGGCAATTAATTTTCCCGAGGGGCCACATGAGAGACCGAGACTTAAAGGGAACCTGTCAGTGGTTTATGCCCTCTCCAGCTATCACTGTCTGTAGCTGCAGTTTTATAATACCAGTCTAATCATCCCTGTCTGAGCTCATAGTGTAATGTGAAAAAAAAGCATTTATACACCTACATTTCCTTATGTAATGAGGCAGTCAGTCTCCAGCTTGGAGGACGGAGACTGTTTGGCAGGTTAATAGTTAACATTTCAGCCTTATGTTAGAACATGTTGGGAGACCTGATGTGATGTCATAACCATGTAACTACAATAGGCGGAGCTAAGTCCCCATAGGACATAATAATTTTGCTTGCTTAGCTCCACCCACTATGGTCACATGACCGTTACAACACACAGGTCCTTTAGCTATGCAAGTTAATAGTGAGTTAACTATGATCCTGCCAGGCAGTCTCCCTCCTCCAAGGTGTAGACTGAAATGTAAGTGTATAAATGCTTTTTTCTCCCATCGCCTTCCACGACAGCATTGGAGGATGTCGTCCACGCCCTATTGGGGGACAGGAACACAGAGAGGTTAAAAGCCCCTCCCCTTCCTCCGTACTCCAGTGTCTTCCTGTCCCCCTTGGGGCATGGAGAGGTTCCAGTGCTGTCAGGCCGGCAGGGGCAGCATTTGGGTGAACTTACGGCCGGGCCAGAGATGGGCGTCGGGGGCGTCCTCCTCCTCCTTCTCGGGGCTCCCATATGGGACCTGGCGGCCTTCCTGCGTCCTCCGGGGCAAAGCAGGCCGTTTTCAGAGCGCCGGAGGCCTGTGTCAGCTCTCCGGCGTCTCCCTCCTCCAGCTGCAGTCCCGGGAGCGCGCGCCGAGAGTGCCGCGACGTCACTTCCGGTTTCGGGTGACGTCACTTCCGGTTTTCGGCCGGCGGCTCCTGTGCGCGCGGTGACTGCTTGGGCGCGGCTCCAGGGACCCAGCAGGCCTATCGCACGCGTTTGCCTGCGGCCAGTGACCGGGAGGAGGGAGGGAACAGCTGTTCCACGTTGGGGGCACGGTGCTTAGAGATAAGTACCCGCCGGAAGACTACACCCAGGTAAGGAGATCCCTGAAGATGGAGGGTGGTAGATCTTCCTCCTCTGCCTCTGCAGAGCCCAGCGTTCCCCAGCTCCTGTAAGTGTATTGGGGGTGGTCACTGCGGTCAGGGGCTTAGATCCCTTCACTCACTCTGGGTCCCCTTCTCCCCCTTTTTCTATAGGGAGACAAGGGCCCCCCTGTTAAAAGCAGCAAAACCCCATCCAGAAAATGTGGCATCTGCGGCATGAAACTTCCTTCTTCCTACAAAAAGAAGTTGTGTCAGCCATGTACGGACGGTGTGGTCAGGGAAGAATCCCCGTCCCTGCTTGAGGAACTCCGGTCCATGGTTAGACACGAAGTTCAAGCGGTTAGACAGGAGGTACAGGCTTCTATCTCAGCCTTGCCAGGTTTTGCTGCAGCATCCAGGCCTTCCCCTCCAAAAAAGAGGAAGCTCCAGGACTGTGAGTCGATGGCTTTCATGGCAGCTGTCCAGAGCTCTGCGTCTGAGGACGGCGAGGATGTTGCCTCTGTTGCCTCTGCACAGGCACGAGATTCTGGACACTACTATTTTTCCTCTGAGTCCATGGGAGAATTGCTGGACGCTGTCCGTAGCACCATGGGAGTTGAGGAGGTCGAACCCCCTTGTTCAGTGCAGGACGCCATGTTCGGTGGCTTGAGGGCTAAGCGGCAGGTGGGCTTCCCTGTCCATGAGGTCATCCGGGAGCTCATCCAGCGGGAGTGGGAGTTGCCAGAAAATAGGCTGATCACCCCTTCCGAGTTAAAACAGCGGTTCCCCTTGGAGGGTGCTGACTTTCTCGGGGACGTTCCGAAGGTGGACATCCAGGTGGCCAGGGTGGCGAAAAAGACCGCCTTACCGTTTGAAGATTCCTCCCAGTTGAAGGACCCCCTCGATCGTAAGATGGAGAGTGTTCTCAAAAAATCCTGGGAGGCGGCCGCTATGTCTTTGAAGGTGAACATTTCATCGACATGTGTGGCCAGATCACTCTTTAGGTGGATCTCCCAGCTGGAAGATCACATCCTGCAGGGTACTTCCAGGGAGGAGCTGTTGGATTCCGTTCCACTTCTAAGACGTGCTACAGGCTTCCTGGCTGATGCCTCGGCGGAGTCAGTCCGCATTGGCGCCAGGTGCGCAGTGTTGTCCAACACAGCTCGCAGAGCTGTGTGGCTTAAGATGTGGAATGGGGATGTCACGTCTAAACTTAAGCTGTGTGGCATCCCTTTTCAGGGTCTTATGTCTTTGGTCCGGCATTGGATGACATCTTGGAAAAGGTGTCAGACCGGAAAAAGTGTCTCCCGGAACAGAAGCCCTTTCGGAAGCAGTCCTTTCGGGCCGAGCGTAGCCAGCCCTCCCAGTATAGGGGGAAGGGGAAGTCCGGTCGCTGGGCTTACCAGAAAGGTGACAAAAACCGTAATATCTTGCTCCCCCAGCACCGAAGTCAGGGGGCGGGGGCCAGCCGGGCTCTAAGCAGTGACGCCGGGCCCATTGCGGGGCGGCTTTTGAGGTTTCTTCCCCAATGGGAAGCAATCTCCTCATGCCCGTGGATCCTCTCGACCATTCGGGAGGGTCTGCGGTTGGAATTCGAAAGTCTGCCCCCTCAATGTCTGCGGATCACTCCCCTTCCTCTAGGGGACTCTCGCACACTGTTTTTGTCGGGTCTGCAAGACCTGTTAGGTTCCGGCGTGGTGTCTCCGGTCCCTCCGGGAGAAGTGGGCCAGGGGCACTACTCCAGGTTGTTTGTGGTACGAAAACCCTCCGGGGCGCCCCGTATCATCTTCAATCTGAAACTTCTCAATCGTCATGTTCTTTACAGGCGATTCAAGATGGAATCTGTCCGCTCGGCGATTCCCCTGATTGGTCAGGATTACATGATGGCCACCATCGACCTCCAGGACGCGTACTATCACGTCCCCATTCACCCGTCTCACAAACGCTTTCTGCGCTTTGCGATCTCCGGGGCAGGTGGGACGGGCCATTATCAGTTCAATGTGCTGCCGTTCGGGATCTCGTCAGCCCCCAGGGTTTTCACCAAACTCATGGGGGAGGTGATAGCATTCATCCAGTCCCAGGGCTTATGCGTGATTCCCTATCTAGACGACATGCTGGTAGTGGCACCTTCGGCAGAGGTCCTGCGCACCCATGTGTCCAGAACTTTAGAGATTCTTCAGGGTCTAGGGTGGGTGCCCAATCTTCGGAAGTCGGAACTGGTTCCGGCGACCCGCCGTCAATTTTTGGGAGTCTTGCTGGACTCCTCCAAACAGACCTCGTTCCTTCCTGTCGCACACCGGCTTCTGCTCCGCGAGAAACTGACCCGCTTCCGGGCTCGGGAGTCTCCCACCTTGCGGGAGGCGATGTCCCTGTTGGGGTCCATAACGGCCTGCATTCCATCAGTGGCTTGGGCTCAGGCTCATTCCCGTCTGCTTCAGGAACACATTCTGTGCTCCTGGGACAGGCGCCAGGATTCCCTGAACTCTCGGGTCCAGACCCCGGGGCGGGTGGTGGCCTCCCTTTCCTGGTGGATGAATCCCGGGAACCTCCGGACGGGGGTGGCCTGGCTGCAGGCTCCAGTAACCACCGTAACTACGGATGCCAGCGGGTCCGGTTGGGGAGCGATGGTGGATCGCGTGCCGTTCCAGGGGGTTTGGAGTCTCTCAATCAGTCGTCATTCTTCGAACTTCCGGGAACTTCTAGCGGTGGAGGAGACTCTTCATGCTGCAGTTCACATCCTACAAGGGCGTCACGTCAAGGTTCTGTCGGACAATGTGACTACGGTTGCCTTTTTGCGCCACCAAGGTGGTACTCGGGGCATCCACTTGCAGGTGCTCGCAAGACGAATATTTTCCTGGGCAGAACGCCATCTTCTCTCCTTGTCAGCTGTTCATCTGAGGGGAGCGGACAATGTACAGGCAGATTTTTTGAGCCGCACGGAGGTCCACCCTGGCGAATGGAGCCTCCATCCGGCCGTGTTTCGCTCTCTTACGGACAGGTGGGGAGTCCCATCAATCGACCTGTTTGCATCGGGAGCAAATGCCAAAGTGCCAACATATTTTTCCCTGAGTCGGTCGGACCATCCTCTGGGGCTGGACGCCTTCGCCCATCGCTGGGACTTCCGGTTGGTGTATGCATTTCCTCCGATCCCGCTGCTCCCCAAGACGTTGCAGAAGATTCGGGTGGAGGGGGTGACGGCTATCCTGGTCGCTCCCCTGTGGCCCAAACGGGCATGGTACGGCGCTATCCAAGACCTGTGCCTGGAGGGTCCGATTCGGTTGCCCCACAACCTCGACCTGCTGTCCCAGGGTCCTCTGTTTCACCCGGACCCTCAGTGGCTCAATCTGGCGGCCTGGCTGTTGAGGTCGAGATCCTGACGGCCAAGGGCCTCTCCCAAGCAGTAATCCGCACGCTTCAGCAGAGCAGGAAGCCCGTGACGAACGCCATTTACGGGAAGGTTTGGAAACGCTTTCTGTCCTGGTGTGCTCCTTCCATTCCGGATATCCATCATCCTAATGTGGCTCTCATTTTGGATTTTTTGCAGCGAGGCTTGGATTTGGGCCTTCAGCCGAGCACCCTTAAGGTCCAGGTTTCAGCTCTCAGTGCCGTATTTGATCAGGATCTTGCTGGCCATCGATGGATCAAACGATTTTTTACCTCTGCTTGTAGACTGCGTCCCAGGCTTCGGCCTTTCGTCCCTTCGTGGGATTTGAACATTGTTCTTCAAGGGCTTTCTCAGGATCCCTTTGAGCCTTTGTCTACTGCTTCCCTTCCATCTCTCTCGCACAAGACGGCATTTTTGGTGGCCATTACTTCGGCCAGGCGAGTTGGGGAGCTGCAGGCGCTCTCGGTCCGGGCGCCTTACCTCGTGGTTTCCGATGATCGCATTACGCTTCGGTTGGATCCGTCCTTTCTTCCTAAGGTTGTGTCGGATTTCCATCGGTCCCAGGAAGTGGTGCTCCCGTCCTTTTGTCATTCTCCTGCTAACGCGGCTGAAGCCGTGTTTCACACCTTGGATGTGCGTCGGTCTGTCCTCCACTATCTCCAAGTGACCGCTTCCTGGAGGTTGGATCAGAACCTGTTTGTTCAGCATTTTGGGAAAAACAAAGGGAAGAAAGCTTCCAAGGCTACCATCGCTTCCTGGATCAAGAAGGCGATCTGTTCGGCCTACGTCGCTCAAGACCTTGCTCCTCCGGTGGGGTTGAAGGCTCATTCCACTCGGGCTGCTGCAACATCCTGGGCGGAGCGGGCTGGAGCTTCATCTGAGCAGATATGCAGAGCGGCTACGTGGTCGTCCCTCCACACCTTTTCTCGCCACTATAGGTTAGATCTGTCCTCTAGTCGGGATCTGTCCTTTGGTAGGAAAGTCCTACAGGCAATTGTCCCACCCTGAGGAGTATCGGTGGTATTCCTCCAATGCTGTCGTGGAAGGCGATGGGAGAAAACTGAATTAGTCCTTACCGGTAATTCCTTTTCTTGGAGCCTTCCACGACAGCATCAGTTCCCCCCCCTTATTGTCGGTATTTGGATCCGGTTATATCAGGTAATCCATGTCTTCAGGTGATCTTGGTAATACACTGGAGTACGGAGGAAGGGGAGGGGCTTTTAACCTCTCTGTGTTCCTGTCCCCCAATAGGGCGTGGACGACATCCTCCAATGCTGTCGTGGAAGGCTCCAAGAAAAGGAATTACCGGTAAGGACTAATTCAGTTTTTTCACCTATAATATTACACTATATAAGCTCAGAGAGGGATGATTAGAATAGTTAGTATTGTAAAGCTACAGGTACAGATAGTGATAGGTGGGGGGGAAGCATAAACCAGCTGACAGGTTCCCTTTAAGGAAGGCCAAAACAGTAGGATGAAATGCATTTTGCTCAATATTAAACTTAATTTAGTTTTTATTTTAGATTGATATTGTGTAACTTAATATTTTGCAGAATTAGGTATGCTGAAATCTCCCTATATACAGTATGAGCCCCCACACAGGTCCCTACATACACTAAGCCCTGACGGGCTCCTATATACAGCATTACCCCCCACACAGGCTCCCAATATACAGAATGAGGCCCCACAATGGCTTCCTTACACACATTGAGCCCTCACACAGTCTCCCTTCATACAGTATGAGGCCCAAATGGTCGTCTTATATGTGGCACCCCAGGGGTTAATGTGCCACAGTAACATCATCAAGGGTTAACTCTCCACACAACACCTGACACTGCACTAGCACCTCTAGGCCAGAAGGGGGAGCTAAAGCAGCTCCCTTATATATTCTGGTCTGAGGAGGAAGTAGTTAGTTGATAATTGACAGTTCAGTTTAGTGCAGGGAGCACTAGGAGGAGGACCTGTAAATGGGAACAGTGCTGAGCTCCTGACAGGGACCACTGACTACTTTCAGGCCTGAAGCCAGGGTTTGAGGAGAGGAGTACAAGAAATAGAGGAACATATTTGGGAGACTGAGTTACCTCATAACTCGCCCCAGAGGAGCACAGAGACCAGATCCGAATCTGTGACTGAAACACGCAGCACAGAAAACATCGGGATAGTGGAGGTTGTAGATCTACACTGTACCTCAGCGAAGCAACACGGCGGGGTCAGAAGCACACAGACTCAAGTTGCCTAGCAAAGGGGGTACCTGTGAGGAGAATCAGGGCCAGCAGCCCAGCTAAAGCGTCAGCAGGGCCACACACACACCGCAGCAGTGGGAAGCTGAGGACCCGGACAGGGTGGGAGCAACCCGGTCCCGGTACAGACTCGATGGTATTCGGTAGAGTACTGTCCATGACCAGTAAAGCCTTGGAAAACTTCAAAACCGTGAGTGTGTGTGATCCTTGTGCTCAAACCCTGCGTGCCCTCACAAACTACCATCATCTCTACTACTACCCCTATCCTACAACATCCATAGCACCATCTATAGACTATTACTACCACTGCCACAGGAAACCCAGCTCTACCTGCGGAGAGCGATTACATCCCCAGCTGCCCAACATCATCCCCGGAGGCTCTGCAGCAGCGGTGGTCACCCTGACCACAACCCGTGGGTGGTGTCACGACAAACAATATCCCCTGTAATTATCCCCCTCCCATTATTTGCGGAACCCTGGACACGGTCTGGACCAAGACTGCCGTGATATCCCCAGCAGTACCCCGATCCAGTACAGAGTACCCCGTCCCAGTGGGCTCCACATATACATATTATGATCCACCACACGCAGCTCCCTAAATGCAGTGCTCATGAGCCCCAAATATGCAGTATGAGCCCTTAAATTTCCCCCTATATAGAGTATTAGCCCCTATATAGATTGAGCCCCCACAGTCGTCCTATATACAGTAAGAGCACCCATATAGCTTCTTTATACACAGTATGAACCCCTATATAAGGCGAGTCCCCAAATAATCATCTTATACACAGGGCCTTCACACCTCCTCTTAAATGCAGTATGAGCCTTCAAATAGCCCTCAATGTACAGCATGATCCCTCAAATAGCCCCTATATACAGTATTGGCCCCCACACAGTCCTCCTATATAAAGTAAGGGCCCCCACATAGCCCCTGTGTTTACACTTGTAAATAAGAAAAAGTTTTTTTCTGCTCACCCCTTTAGCACCATCTCCTCCACTTTTGATATTCCGTTCTTCATATAAGCAGATCCCTTTAAATCCAGGCGGTACATGGAAACAGATGTGGACAATCTGGTATATAATCCATAAGAGGCTTTCTTCTTCCAGCAACACATCCAAATTAATTTTAAAATCAAGTCCCTATATACATTATGAGCATCCCACATATCCCCTATATATAGTATGAGCCCCAGCACAGGCCTTATATGTACAGCCACACATCTCGTATACTCACCTTCCTCCCGTTTCCATAACAATTCATTCTGCTCCGGTGCACTGATGCAGTAGACACGACGACATGACCTCTTTGTCTGCTGTCTCAGTCGCACAAAGTAATTGGTGGAGGACAAAACTGAGAGCTCTGTCCTCCACCAATCTATTCATGGGCCACTGGTTTCAGCCTTTGGGCTCTCAGTCTGCACTTTACCTACCCCTGCTCTTTGGTATTGTTAATGTACACATTCCAATCCCACGTAGACTGTGAACCCTCATGGACAGGGTCTTCTCCCCTTCTATACCTGTGCGACTGGATGATCCATACATATTGCAATTGTGTTTGTCTACCCTTCAACATGTAAAGCGCCATGGAATTTAATGGCGCTACAATATTAAATAATAATAATGTATGGAAAATGCAGTTAATTTGTTATATTTCACATTATAGTTAAAACTACAAAGTGCTTGAAAAAACAAGGACATTTGCCTCCTATAGGTATGGCCAAAGGTGCTGTTATCTGTAACGCTTACAAGGGCAAGTATGGGGAAGTAGACCCACTGGGCCGAGGCACCAATGTTGACCTAGAGGGGCGTAGCTAAGCAGCTACCCCATCTTCACTGAGTTTTGGGCTTATGATGAAAGATAGCAGCCAGGGGATCTCGGTACCTCCAACAGCTGATTCTGTGTGAGCCAGGGATGCGTGTAGGCACAGTCTCTGGTGAGGGTAGGAAAAGCCTGAATGGCTGGTAGGGTAGAGCAGGTGCAGTGGATACGGCAGCAGGGCTGATTCAGACTGGCACAGAGGGTACGGTAGCATGACTGGTGAAGGCAAAAGCTAGTGGGTACAGTGGGTACAGCTGGACTAGGAGACAGACTCAGGATAAGGTAAAGCATGAGCCTCAGGAAACAGTGGAGGCAATATGGACTTGACAACTAGCAGCGTGTCTCTATGCATAGACCATGTTGCTCAGGCATCTCCGATAGGGGGAGGTTCCTTAAATACTCCATGCTTTTCCGCCATTGCCGGAGAAGCACTTCTGGGCAGGGCATACTGACCCTTTAAGAATAGTGGGCATGTTGCACATGCTCCTGGGAGACTTGTGCAGCATGCACAGGAAAAGGAGCCAGGGTAAACAGTGAAGAACTGATGGAGGGGTGAGTGTGCCAATTACACTGGACTCCCTGCCAAGAGGTGGTAATACAGTGCTGGCGGGCGTTACAGTACCCTTGAAATTGTTCCAGATGATTATAGTATTTTTCCAATAAAATTATTGCAATTTGTCATACACATGTTTATATCCCTTTTGGTCCCCTTACACGCCACTACAGAAGGTTGAAAACAACCGGGTTTCGGAGACAAATGTATCTTGCACCGTCAAATCAACCCGAGGTAGCGGCGTGTAAAGTAGGTTGTTGCCACCCGTCACTTTCGGCACCTGTTTCAGAGCAGTGCTCTAAAACAGGTTGATTTCAACCCGATGGTAGCGGCGTCTAAATAAGGTACGGTAAGGTTTTTTGGCCACCTAGTTAACTTTCTGGGGCGTGACACAGCCTCCGGGAAACGGCCCCCCTTCAGCGATCATTGGTGGAAGCTCCTGTCCTGCGTTACGATTGGTTGTCGCTGCATAGGGTGGCATATTTAAGGAGCTGACCAGTCACACTACACATTTTCTATAGCGTCATGTATTAGCCAGCCTTCCTGCGCTGGCTGGCCAATCATGATGCTATTGCATTGTTCAATCATCGTACGAGCGTCTCGTAATCCACAACTCTGGCACGCCTATGTGTTGTCCCTGCTGCACCAGGTCCTCCCATATTACCTTCTGTAGCGGCGTGTAAATGAGGGACGGTGCTCTACAGAAGGTGACTGTGCCTCCAGGGATAGATAAAATTTTTGTTAGAGCACCTTGTAGCCGCGTGTAAAGGCGGTATCGGGTACCGTTTGCAACCGTTGGTACATGCTCATGCACGTGAGACACCCAGTGTGAGAAAGCTGGGCTTGTGTCCTAGGTTATGGGTCTTCCAGCAGAAAAATGACTCCAAACATATTTCCAGAAGCACCCAGAAATGGATGGAAACAAAGCGCTGGAGAGTTCTTAAGTGGCAGCAATGAGTCCAAATCTAAACCCCATTGAACACCAATGGAGAGCTCTTAAAATTGCTGTTGGGAGAAGGCACCTTCAAATATGAGAGATCTGGAGCAGTTTGCAAATGAAGAGTCCAAAATTCCAGTTGAGAGGTGTGATGGTGGGTTTACACGCCGCGATATCGGCGTCCAACTCCGACCCAACTCCGACAAAAAGTCACGTGGGACGCGAGTTGGACCCAATATCGCTTGCGCGTTGTACGGTTTGAGCGTACAACGCGATGCTGGAACGATGCCAAAACGATATCGGAGTTGAATAGCAGAGCTATTCAACTCCCCGATATCGCATGGCCGTTGTAGCAGCATCGCAGCGTGTGACAGCCCAACTCCGATCTGTACTCGCACCTCACCCATTAACTCCCATGTTAAATGGTCGTTACTGGGTTGGTGGGCGTACACATCGGAGGGACGTTGTTTCCCAATATCGCAGCGTGTAAACCGGCGATGCGATATCGGGAAAAGGGCTGAAAAAATGCGCGCTCCCGCAGCGTTGCATCCGATATCGCCGCGATATCGGGACGTGTAACCCCACCATAAGAAGCTAGTTAATGGTTAGAGGAAGTGGCTGATTGCAGTTATTTACTCCACATGGTGTGCAACCAAATATTTAACTAATGGTGGTTTCACACTTGCGTATGAAACCGCAGCGTAGCAGACGCAGCCAAACGCATGCGCACTGTGGGAGATGGTGAGGGCATGCACAATTGTTTTTGCAGTTTCTTGGTCAAGAAATGTATGGATGCGGGAAATCATTTTGAGTTGGCGTCGGCATGAGGTGGCAAGGGCTTGGATATGTGGCTTGAAAGAGAGGGAAGAGTCGAAGATCACCCCCGAGGCAGCCGAGTATGCGGGACTGGGGAAATTGAGCAGCCATTGACTTTGATGGATAGGTCTGGTGGAGGGATAGAGTGAGATGGGTGATGGATAGGTCTGGTGGAGGGATAGAGTGAGATGGGGGAAAGATGATGAATTCTGTTTTGTCCATGTTCATTTTTAGAAAGTGAGCAGAAAAGAAGGATGAAATAGCAGACAGACATTGTGGAATTTTGGTTAGTAAAGCGGTGATGTCCGGTCCAGAGAGGTGAATCAGCGTAGAGATGATACTGCAAACCGTGTGATTCTATGAGCTGACCCAGGCCGAAGGTGTAGATGAAGAAGAGTAGGGGTCCTAGAACTGAGCCTTGGTGAACACCGACAGACAAGGGGACGAGATGAGATGGTGGTGTGGGAGAGGGAGACGCTGAAAGTCTGATGCGTTGGATACGACGAGATCCAGGACAGGGCCAAGTCTGTGACACTGTAGACCATTCCCACCTGTTACAGATTCTAAGGCGGAAGACAGGTCGAGAAGGAGGACAGAGTAGTGTCTTTCTCTTGGCAATTAGTAGGTCATTGAAGACTTTAGTTAGGGCATTTTCAGTTGAGTGATGCAGTCGGAAGCCATATTGTAACCTGTCAAAGAGGGAGCAGGAGGAGAGGTGGGAGGACAGTTCAAGATGGACATGATCCAGCAGTTTTGAGACACAAGGGAGCAGTGATATCAGGCGATAGTTAGACGCACAGGATGGGTCGAGGGAGGACTTTTTGAGGATGGATGTGATTGAGGCATGTTTGAAGGATGAGGGGAAGACACTATTTGTAAGAGAAAACTTGAAGACATGTGTTAGGGCTAAGATGAAAACTGTAGCGAGGCTGGGGATGAGGTGGGACAGAAGCGGGTCGAGCGTACAAGTGGTGAGATGTGATCTTGACCCAAGGGACAAGAGCTGATCTTCTGTCATGGTGGAGAAGCTGCCTTTGGAAGAACAGGGCTGCGCAGTTATGAGTAGGGGCATAGAGGGCAGCAGGGGAAAGCTTTCTCTGATGTTATCAATCTTCTGCTTAAAGAAAGAGGCACAGTCTTCAGCAGAAATGAGAGGAGAGGGTGGAGGTGCTGGGGGACAGAGGAGAGAATTGAAAGTGTTGAAAAGCTGTTTAGGTTTGTGAGATAGGGAGGATATGAGGGATGAGAAGTAAGTTTGTTTTGCGGCAGCAAGCGTGGAATTGAAGTTGGCGAGGGACTGCTTATACGCGACAAAGTGCTCGACAGAACAGGATCTCTTCCATCTCCGCTCAGCTACCCTGGAAGTCTGTCTCGGTTCTTTAGTCACTTACCAATAGATAGATCAGCTGCACACCACATTATTTCTTTAAAGGGAATGCCAAAATGGCTGTGTGAATTTATTGCATTATATAATAAGAAACAAAGAAATATTTATACAGCTACTGAAAGCTGGCCCTGGTCTAAAAGATAAATGTGAAAGCATTAGTTGATGTCATAGCCATGAAATCATAAGCCCAGTAACTGTTTACAGAGTTCTTTCACTAATACTGGGTCCTATTCTCACCATTTCCAGGTTGCAGACATTGAGGGTGAGAATAGGACCCAGTATTAGTGAAAGAACTCTGTAAACAGTTACTGGGCTTATGATTTCATGGCTATGACATCAACTAATGCTTTCACATTTATCTTTTAGACCAGGGCCAGCTTTCAGTAGCTGTATAAATATTTCTTTGTTTCTTATTATATAATGCAATAAATTCACACAGCCATTTTGGCATTCCCTTTAAAGAAATAATGTGGTGTGCAGCTGATCTATCTATTGGTAAGTGTTTACATATTTTTTGAAGCTTGCACCCACAATAAGAGGTGTGCATCCATACTGTAATATATTCGGTTCTTTAGTCAGGCTGGTCTGCCAAGGTTGCCTGTTAATTGTAGGAGTTTTGCTGTGCGTGAAGGGGCGGCTGAATAGAGTTCTGCTATTATTGTGGTGTTTTATAAAGTGGCAGCAACATCTGTGTAAGGAAGCTATGTCTGTGAGAGGGAGAAGGGACTGCGAGGATGATTGAGCTGGTGGAGTGACTGTTGCGCACAAGGGAGGAGTGGGAAGAGAAAGTCAGTAGGTTGTGGTCAGACATGGGGAGAGGTGAGTTAGAGAGGGAACAGAGGCGGGTGAAGATGAGATCAGCGTGTGGCCATCTTTGTGAGTGGCCGCGGAGGACCATTGAGAAATCTTGCAATTTTTACTTAAGTTGCTAAGCCTACAAATATTCTGACACTTTTTGGTCATCACTTGACAGTACATAGAGATCATGGGGCCCCGCAGCAGAATTTTCGATTGACACCCCACCATATACGGCTCTCATATTAGCATCTTTGCAGCCCTTGGAAAAGTAATTTAATTGAAGCCCTAGATTCCGATTTTATTTCCGCCATAAAGTATGATACCAACAAAAGTGCCCCACATACACTGTATAATCCCCCACAGTGAATTAGTGAATTCCTCCACATGTACAGTATGATGACCCTACTGTACCCTCCTTCAACTATCCCAGCAATTAATGGTGCCCCCGACACAGTATGATCTCCCAACAGTGACCCCCACACAGTCTTTGATACAGTGTAATGGGCCTACATACAGTATAATGGCCCCTACTATCCCTCCAAATACTATAATAGCCCCACACAGCCTTCCACACAGTATGATGAACCCCACACAAACCTTTGCACTGTATAATTTCTTGCATACAGGGTAATTGCCCTCAAATAGGCCTCCATAAAGAATAAAAGCTCACTCACAACCCTCCAAATATTATAATGGCTTCAATATTATAATGGCCTCACATAGCCTACCATATAGTATATTGGGCTACATGTAGTCCGCTATATAGTATAATGCACCCCCATAGCCCTCCATATGATGGGCCCCCCATAGTCCTCCATATAGAATGATGCACATTCAATAGTCCTCCATGTATTATAATGCAGCCCCCATATTCCTCCATATATTATAATGCAACCTCTATAGTCTTCCATATAGTATAATGCAGCCTCCATAGTCCCCAATATAGCATAGTGCGCTCCCATATTGTTTAATGCACCCCTATAGTCCTCTGGCCAACTTGTACTCACTGAATAAATAAATACCACTACTCTATTCCTGTACAGCTATGGTCTGTGTGCAAGCAACTGTAATGCACTCTGTACATCTCAATACAGCAGCACAAAGTAGTGATTTCATCTCGCCCCGCTGTGCTGAGATGTCAATGCACAGGCACAGCGGGAGAATGATGAGAGAGGGAGCGCTCCACTCCCTCTTTTATCATTGCTTTCAATTGCATCTGCATCTGCCGATACGGTGGAAATTGTGAGGACAAGAGTTGGTGGGGGATGGGTGGGGGAAAGGGGAGGAGGAGGGGGTGGTTGTATTGGCATCGTGTCCCCCTGCCTCATGGGCCCCATAGGTGGCCACATGGTCTGCCGCCATTGACGATGCTCCACTGATTCATCTCATTATCAACACAGGCAGGATTTCAATGAAAGGTGTCACCAACATATACAATGCTGATCATTGAATATCTGGTTATTGAGCACTGATGGTGTGACTAGGTGTCCCTAGTTTGCTGGCCTTAGGATCCATCATTATCACAACCTTATTACAAGTTCTATGATACTTTCATAGTTCTAATTACGGTATATTGGTCTTTTTTACTCCTTTCTTTTGTTTATACTATTAAGTGGTTCCTTTTGAGGACATATCTAATAAATATTATCATTTATTTAGGTTATATTTCTATTTAACATAACTGTTTTATTCAATCTATAGTTCGTTTTCTGACAAAATGTTTCCTTTAATGGGTTATACACATAATAGTATATAAGACAACTTGCTGATCACTAAGGGTCCGATGACTTGTAGTACTCGCCAGCCACATAGACAATGGATAAAGTAGAGGTTGGGAATGTGCACCTCCACACCATTCAAGATGGGCTCCTCAAAGCCCCGTTCTCAGGACAATTGGGGGTCAGAGGTTAAACCCTCAGCGATCAGCCAGTTATGCCTTATCATGTGGATAGGAGATACTATGCTATTTTGGGAACAACCTTGTGAACTCTTACATTTTAAAACTGATGGTTCTAGACCCAAACAAGTTTTATATTACCTTCTGACTAGTTTCCATGAGAAGTGTTATTACACATATGACATAGCTGTGCTGTTCTATATTTATGTTTGCTAACAAAAAATCTCTTTTCTGCACTTTTCCCCAGGCAGTTAAAAAAGCTAAGTGAAGACAACCTAAATAAACAGCCAGAGGAAGTGTTTGATGTCCTGGAAAAACTCGGGGAAGGGTAAGTGGTGATTCTTGATGTGCCATTTATCTGACAAATAGAAATGTACATTAGCCACCTAAGAAAAGCAAGGATGTGATGGCCCAACTCTTGTGTAAACCTGAAGATCCAGCCATGACTGACGTGAAGCTTATATCCCATTTCTTCATTGTCATACTTGGATTTTGAGATTTTGGGTCGGAAAACTATGGTCACTGATGATGTTTATGCTCCTCCATCTATGGTCACTGGTGATGTTTATACTCCTACATCTATGGTCACTGATTTTGTTTATGCTCCTACATCTATGGTCACTGGTGATGTTTATACTCCTCCATCTATGGTCACTGGTGATGTTTATACTCCTCCATCTATGGTCACTGGTGATGTTTATGCTCCTCCATCTATGGTCACTGGTGATGTTTATACGCCTACATCTATGGTCACTGATGATGTTTATGCTCCTCCATCTATGGTCACTGGTGATGTTTATGCTCCTCCATCTATGGTCACTGGTGATGTTTATACTCCTCCATCTATGGTCACTGGTGATGTTTATACGCCTACATCTATGGTCAATGGTGATGTTTATACTCCTCCATCTATGGTCACTGGTGATGTTTATACTCCTACATCTATGGTCACTGGTGATGTTTATGCTCCTCCATCTATGGTCACTGGTGATGTTTATGCTCCTACATCTATGGTCAATGGTGATGTTTATGCTCCTACATCTATGGTCACTGGTGATGTTTATACTCCTACATCTATGGTCACTGATAATGTTTATACTCCTACATCTATGGTCACTGATAATGTTTATACTCCTACATCTATGGTCACTGATAATGTTTATACTCCTACATCTATGGTCACTGGTGATGTTTATACTCCTACATCTATGGTCACTGATTTTGTTTATGCTCCTACATCTATGGTCACTGGTGATGTTTATGCTCCTACATCTATGGTCACTGATGATGTTTATGCTCCTACATCTATGGTCACTGGTGATGTTTATGCTCCTACATCTATGATCACTGGTGATGTTTATACTCCTACATCTATGGTCACTGGTGATGTTTATACTCCTACATCTATGGTCACTGGTGATGTTTATACTCCTACATCCTATGGTCACTGGTGATGTTTATGCTCCTACTTCTATGGTCACTGGTGATGTTTATGCTCCTACTTCTATGGTCACTGATGATGTTTATGCTCCTTCATCTAATGGAGCTATAGATCATTTGTAACCCTGACAGACGTGCTCATCCTTTATTGGCTGAAGTTGTTAACTTATAACCCATTTAAGGCTGCTTTCACATCAGCGGTTTTCGCTGATCGCGGCAGTTGCGGTGAAAAAAACGAAACTGCCGCGATTACCGTATAACGGCCGCACTTGCGGTTCACTTGCGGCAAGCGCCATACAAGGTCTATGGGGCTTGCAGTAAGTATGCGGCAGGTGCGGCAAGTGCAGTTTCGGCACTTGCGGCAGGTGCGGCCGCGAACAAACGCGGCATACAGCCTAACCCTCTAGATTTACTTTATTTAATAATACTATGGAATATGTTGGTGCTATAGAAATAAGTTATTATTAATTATACATGAGGCTTTGTGCACAATAAGCTCTGTTAGTACACCACAATAAATCCATTGGGTCTTTGGCCCCCTGTGGCTACTCTATGATTAACGTGGTTCTCCATCACTTTTTGTTTTCTGCTACTGTGGTATAACAACAGAAAATCATGAGATGTAAAGAAGCCATACTTCTATTATAGGGAGCCTTTTTGGCATTCTATCTAAGGCATTTAAGTGCTTTTTCATACACTGGCGTATAATGAGATTGCCCTATTATTTTATTTTAAGAGAAGTATGAAAAAGCTCTGCATTATTATTGATTAATAATGATGGTATAATGTATTACCCATGAATTAGTGTAGTTCATCACACATACACGTAAAGAAGCCGATTTACCTAGTGCATTTCATGTGTTTTTGTTCTTCCATAGGTCATATGGCAGTGTGTTTAAAGCAAGCCACAAAGAAACAAGCCAGATTGTGGCCATTAAGCAGATTCCTGTGGAGTCTGACCTGCAGGAAATCATAAAGGAGATCTCCATAATGCAGCAGTGTGACAGGTAAAGAAAGAGACCGGACTTAAGTTTTCCCCCCCCCCCCCAGACACATTAGGTGATTGTCAGCTGAACGATGCCTCAGACAATCGTTTCAAGACCGCCATCTCAGTCTCCCATGCCCACTGACATCTCTGCCAGCGGCTTATCTGCAGTAGAACTAATTCTTCTTAATGCACCATTATAGTGTTTTTTTTTTTTGTATGGGATTTTATCAGCCTTGGAGTGGCACTGTAAATGTAAACCCTCTGCCCTCTGTCATGTAGTCAGCTTCCAGCTTCTTCACCCTTTGCCAACGCTGTTCCGGCCCTGTGGCATAATTTTGTGACTAACTTCTGATTGGCCGGAAGTTAGAAGTTACATCATAAGCGCTCAATGCAACTCTGAGAGCCAGAATGAGGCCCCTATACAATTGAGTTGAGACCTCCGGCACGCCCCATTAAACACTGGAGCTGCCAGCAGATCACAAATCACAGGAGACAAACCGGAGCAGCTACAATAAAAGATGAAGCCGCCGGAAAGTGAGTGTAAGACATGGGGCAGGGGACTGACCACAATAAAACAATGCTTGGAGTGGTGCTTTAAAGAAAGCTAGTTCCCGGCCTTCCAATCCTTGATTTGGTCCAAAACTTCTTGGAAAATCCGGATGCTGATATATACACATGAAATAGCATTATTGAAATTATGTAATTTAATAATTGTTCATCCCAAAAGTGAGCAGCAACATGAATGTATTAAGTAATAGATGTAATTTCCTTGGAGGAAATGTGTGCTTAGTTTTCCCATCATCCTCTTCTTGACGAGTTCCTTCATATTTCTGGAGAGTGCTAAGGAGTCTATGGAGAAAATGCTGTCAGGACACGGGGGAACCGCCGCTCATTTCTTATTCACAGCTTTCTAAATTATTAAGTCTTGACCTTTTTATACAGCCAAGTGATTTCCTCTTCAGTTCATTTAAATGAGTTTCCTTTGAATACATTTTATACACAGCTCATGCGGAAGGTTACTGCACAGAGATGGAGTCTTGTATCTGAGGTGGATGAAGTGGATTACTTTGAAGTCGGCTGACACGTGTCCTGGTTTTTCCAGGACAAACTTTGATTTTATATTTTTAATGACCAACTCCTTTACTAGAATATAGATGAACCAATTCCTGTTTGGGCCCCGACCAGCAGCTAAATACCATGTATTATTCTTAACCAGTCCAATGGCATCAGTTAATGTGAGAAATCCTATCAGATTAATATCTGTCTGTAATAGCGCCTAACTAGAGTGGCTTTAAAGGGAATGTGTCCTTGGAAAATGACCAAAACATTTTTGGCCAATATGACAATCTGTACTAAAAAAAAAAAATGTTAAATTTTGCAATTTTCACAATGACCTCTGGATCTGTTTTACACTCATACTTTCTATTCTCTCAGGAAATCCACATGTACATTAGTAGCAACATACTGACTGAGATCCTATATTTTGCATTGAAGCCACTAATCTGCATGTGTAAAGGTTATTGTAAAGGACGTGGGAGCAGGGTCTGGATTGACATCACTAATTCTGAGTGGTGGATCCTGTGTTATCATTAATGTAAAGAGATGTTATGCTGCCTCTGATAATAATGAGACTGCTGAAAACTCTTCATGAAAGGACAGGACGTATAAGCAGGGCTGTGGAGTCGGTAAGCCGAACACCTGACTCAGGCTCTGACTCTTCAATTTCCCAGAATCCGACTCCAGCTTCACCAAAATAGACACCGGGTCCGACTCCATAACTCCCACTCCACAATCATGGCGATGAAGTCAGTAAGTCAGACATCTGAAAAATACACTTAACACAAACACTAAATTGAAACAATGTTTTTTGATGACACATTCCTTTTTAAACCAAAAGTCAGGAAGCTGTGAAAGTTAAGGTTGAAGACAGTGTCTTCATTATATAATCCTAATATAAACACAGGCTATATAGCGTTATTAGGGACACAGATGTCTATAAGAAGTCTGATCATGTTTTTCATATGACCAGATATTATTCCATTGACTTTCCTTTGGTCTTTGTTTAAGTTGTTCTTTCATTGACATGTTGATGTTCCATCCTTAACATAACCATACATATGAGGGATTTCCCGTGACCCACTTCTATTTATTGCAGGATGCTGAAACTGCACATGTGTCTGTATGCGTATATGCATGCAACTGCATATATATCTCTCTATAGCATAGGTCCCCCAACTCCAGGCCTCGAGGGCCGCCAACAGTGCAGGTTTTCAGGATCTCCTCAGTATTGCACAGGGGTTGGAATCATTACCTGTGCAGATGATCACATTAACACCTGTGCAATACTAAGGAAATCCTGAAATCCTGCACTGTGGGCGGCCCTCGAGGCCTGGAGTTGGGGACCTCTGCTCTATAGGTTACATGCCAATTTGCAGAGATGGGAGGGAGAGGGAGACGTTCAATGAGATGAAAGAGGTTTATGGTGTCTCTAGTCAAGAACTGGCATCGTCATTTCAAATGTGGTCGAACTTTGGTGGAGAAGGCTCCAATTCCATGACGACCCTATTCCGCTATTGATGAACACACCTATCAAGTAAAGGAACTTGTATTCCAATAGGCCCATTATCACACCTCACACCACTTCAGCACCTGTAAAAGAAATACCATTATCAGTTCAGAGTTGCCAATTGGCACATGACTTATAGAGACTTGTATCACTACATATTATTATGATAATAATACATTGTTTATTTAGCGCCATAATATTCCGCAGCACTTTACCATTGAGCAGGGGGCAATGTATAGACATAAACCATAATACAAAGTAATACAAAGTTCACTAGTTACAGAACTGGTAAGGGCCCTTCTCAAAAGCTTACAATCTATAAGGACATAGGGGGACACAGTAGGTAGGACATGCTTAT
Organism: Allobates femoralis; assembly: GCA_033576535.1. Lineage (NCBI taxonomy): Eukaryota > Metazoa > Chordata > Amphibia > Anura > Aromobatidae > Allobates > Allobates femoralis. Next base: position 356,384,822 of record JARQOC010000006.1, on the reverse strand, counting down.
AGTGTCTAGTCTAGTCCTTTTGATGAATATGGGTTGTCATATGAGGCTGCATGCTCCGGTCATCAGTCAGCACAGACTGTATGCACTTACATTTAATGGAGGCTGTGAATAGAGATGGGTCAGGGAAGAGGCGAAAGTTTTAAGTTAGGGAGTTGAGCTGACAGGCCTGTCTAAAGATGTGCAGTTTTGGCGTCTTGCGATAAATAGATGTGGGTCAGGGGAAATCTTTAATGAACACCCCTCATACTACCAATGACTCACTACAAGGATCATGTCTCAAGTCTATCACATCAACCCTACAACAAGTAATTAAAGAGTGGCAGAGAACAATAGGTGATCTGGAAATGCGTATGATGAATGTTTGTCTATATTCTATAGTTTATACAATGGTTGTCCTAAAGATTGAAAATTGAAATATTCCCATTTCAGGAATTTATGGAATAGCTACAGAATCAGCAGTTAATGCAATGTGGGTGCAGGTTCCATCAGTGGTGGTTCCATTCTCGTCATTGTCTGTGTAGATATCATCAATCAGTGAGCGCTCTCTATCCACTCCAGTGCATTCTATTTGCCTATATATTTCCCGCTCTTCTTTTTCAGCCTTCATGTAGTGAAGTATTATGGCAGCTATTTTAAGAACAGCGACCTGTGGATTGTTATGGAGTATTGTGGAGGAGGATCTGTCTCTGACATCATCCGACTACGGAAACAAACTGTATGTGCAACTTTATCTTTGTTTAGTAGTTTACTGGTCACATGTGAGCCCATGAGTCCCAAACTTACCAAAGATATCTACATGTTAAATCACCACTGTATAGTGTTTTGTTTTTTTTCACAGCTGAAGTGGTGCTTTAACCTAAAGTCCCTACCCTTGGTCTTATACTTACTATCTGGTGTCTTCACCTTTTATCGGTGCTGCTCCTGTCATTTTGGGCAGTTTGTGATCTGCCAGATCTCTCTAGTGTTTCATGGAGCATGCCGGCGTTCAATTCAAGTCTATCAGAGCCTTGTTATTATTAATATTTATTAGTATAGGCCATTTATTCCATGGCGGTTTACATGTGAAAAATTGTATGCATAATAAGAAGGATAATAACCGTGAACAATACAAGGCACACATTGGTACAGAAGGAGAGGGGACCCTGCTCACAAGGGCTCAGTCTACAAAGGATGGGTGAGGATCTACTAGGTGAGGTTAAAGCTGTTGTTGCGGCGGTATAGTGGCCTGAGTGTTACTGCAGATTGTAGGTTTGTCAGAAGAGGTGGGTCTTCAGGTTCCTTTTTGAAGGTTTCCTCAGTTGGTGAGAATCTGATATGTTGGGGTAGAGAGTTCCAGAATATGTACGGACCTGGGAAATATTTTTGAGCTTGAAAAAGCTTAGATATGTGGCTTGAAGGAGAGAACAGTCAAGGGTTACTCTAAGGTAGCAAGAATGCAGGACTGGCAATAGTGAGCAGCCATTAACTTTGATGGTAAGGTCTGGTGGAGTGGTAGAGTGAGATGTAGTCATAATGATGAATTATCTTTTATCCTTAATTAATTTTAGAAATCAAGTTAAAAGAAAAGGATGAAATAGCAGACAGACATTGTGGAAATGCAAGGAGGTGATATAAGGTCCAGGGAGGTTAATCTGTGTGTCGTCAGCATAGAGATGATGCTGAAAGCCGTAGGACTTCATGAACTGTCCCAGGACAAAGGTGTATACTGAGAAGCGCCAAGGTCCAAGAACTGAACCTTGGGGAACACTGACAGTGGGCAAGTGGAGGAAGTGGTATGATAGAGGAAGATGCTGAAAGTCCAGTCCGTTAGGTATGAAGAGATCCAAGAAGGGGCCAAGTCTGTGATGCCAAGAGATGAGATCATCTGTAGCAAGACGGAATGCACTAAAGTGTTGAAGGGAGAGGACAGGTCCAGGAGGAGGATAGAATAGTGTCATTTGGATTTGACTGTTAGTAGGTCAATTGGTCACTTTAGTTAGGGAAATTTTGGTTAATGTTGTGGTCGAAAGCTAGATTGTAAGTGATCAAAGAGGGAGCAGGAGGAGAGGTAGTAAGAAATTTTGAGACCTGCTGTTCCAGTAGTTTTGAGACATAGGGGAGAAGTGATACGGACCAATAGCTAGACACAGATGATGGGTCAAGGGAGGGCCTTTTTAAGGATGGGTGCAATCGATGTATGTTTAAAGCATGAGGGCAAGACACCAATTGTTAGATATGGGTTAAAGAGATGGATTAGGGATAGGATAAATACTGAGGTGAGGTTTGGGATAAGGTGGGATGGGAACAGGTCAAGTGCACAGGTGGTGAGATGGGACTTTTGGAGTAGAGCGGAAAGTTTTTTTACTGTGATGGTGGAGAAGCTGAGTTTGGAGGGAGAGGCCTGAGTAGTTATGGGGAGGGGCTAAGGGGACTGTAGGCCAAAGCTTTCTCTGATGGTGTCGATCTTCTGCTTGAAGAATGAGGCAAAGTCTTCAGCCAAGATGAGAGGAAAGGGTGAAGGTGCTGAGGGAAAAAAGGAAATAATTTAGGGTGTTGAATAGCTGTTCAGGGTTGTGAGACGGATAAGATATGAGTGATGAGAATTAGTTTTGTTATGCAGCAGTTAGTGTGGACTTGAAATTGTTGCGGGACTGTTTATAAGTGATGAAGTGCTCGTTGGAACGAGATCTCTTCCATCTCCGCTCAGCAGCTTGGGAAACCCACCTCTGTTCTTTTGTCAGGCTGGTATGCCGCGGTATCCTGTTTGTGCAATTTTTTTATTTATTTTTTTTTGCAATTTTTTTTTGTAGGGGGGGGGGGGGCTACCGATTCAAGAGCAGCAGATATTGTAGCATATGAAGCTGCAACAGAATCTGCATCATGTAAGAAACCTATGTCTGCAAGAGGGAGAAGTGACTGGCAAAGGGTTTGACGGTCGAGGTGTTAGAGATTTCTGCAATGATGTGCGCATTTTTGGAATGTACAGTGCTGTGCAAATTAATTGGGAAAAAGCATTTTTTAAGTAAAATTGTAAGTTGAGGTTACCAGTCAGTGATTCAAACCAGTTTTAACTGCTTTGAACAGGTGTGAGTGTACAACCTTGAGTAACAAAATGTGGTTTGACTGGTTTTAGTCAGAAAATAACAGCTAGCTGCCCCCTCCTCTTCAGTTAAGAGCTTTTTTCTGTGAGGAGTGGTTTAGTGTACTTTTTTTTTTCTGGGTGATTCGTGCCTATAAAAATGGATGTTACTCCACGGGAGAGGTCTAGAATTAATACTGTTAATGAACATACAAGTCTGAGTGTAAGAGAAGTCTCTTCCACCGTTGGTATTGGAAAATCTACCGTTTCAAGAATAATTTGCGCACACAATGAAACTGGATCGTTTTCTCCAAAACGAAAAGGGAAATGTGGAAGAAAAAGGAACGACACCAAGAACTGATAAAACACTTATCAGCAATAGTAAAACTAATGCAAGAAAAACAAGTAAAGACTTGCTTTGTCCCAATTAATTTGCACAGCACTGCAGGTTGTGTACTTGGAGTGGAGAGGGAAGAGAATGTGAGTAGGTTGTTGTCAGACAGGTGGAGAGGTGAGTTAGGTGAGGAAGAGAGACGGGTGAAGATAAGGTCCAGCATGTGGCCATCTTTGTAAGGGGCTGCGGAGGACCATTGAGCAAGGCCCAAGGAGGAAGCGAGTGCTAAAAGTTTAGAGACAGCTGAGCGAGAATTGTCAGTGGGGATGTTAATATCACTCATAATGATCGTGGGGATGTCAGCAGAAAGGAAATGTAGTAGCCAGTTGGTGAAGTGTTCAAAAAAGGTGGTGGCTGGCTCTGTGGGGCAGTAAATGACAGTCAGTTGGTGGGACAGTAGATGCACACAGTGACCTCAAAAGAAGGGAGAGTAATGGAAGGTGCTCCTTTACCCCAATTCCACGGCCACCCATCTAACAGGAGCAAGCAAACTCCTCCACCATGCTTGTTGATAGAGCGGGGTGTGTGAGTAAAATGGAATCCACCATAAGAAAGTGCAGCCGGAGAGGTTGTGTCAGAGGTGGTGAGTAAGGTTTCAGTGATGTTGGGGAAGGAGAGTTTGTTAGTAATGAAAAACTCATGGATGTATGAAGGTTTGTTGCAGACAGAGCGTGTGTTCCATAAAGCTTCTGTTAGAGCAGTATTTCTCAACTCCAGTCCTCAGGACCCACCAATAGGTCATGGTCTCAGGATTTCTTTAGTATTGCACAGGTGTTAGAATGATCCCCTTTGCAGGTGATTAAACTAACACTTGTGCAATACTAAAGAAATCCTGAAAACATGACCTGTTGGTGGGTCCTGAGGACTGAAGTTGAGAAACACTGTGTCAGAGGGACTGGGAGAGCAGGAGTTGGGTGACTGGGTATAAGGTTAGAAAGGTTGTGGAAATTAATGGTAGATTATGGATGGGGGTTAGAATTGACTGTGGGGATATAGTGAGGTGGGCTAGGATTTGGGGAAATATTAGCAGCAATGATTAGAAGCAGAGAGAGTGTTAGAAGGTGGGAGCAGGAGAGGGTGTGAGGTGGCTGTGTGTCTGGAAACAAAAGGATTTTATGTGGAGGAACAGTTCTGAGGAGAAGGTGAGATAGCTGGGTGGGGAAGATTGAGGGAGAGGTGGCCGGTTCCTTACTAGGTGGAGGGATTAGGTGAGTTAGTAAGAACTAAAGTATTATAGGTATGAAAGGGAAAAAAACCAAGACCATTGTTTACAGTGGCTATGCATCCAGTTATTTTCAGTTCTATTCCAGTCCAATTCTAGTCTAATTCACTGCAATTTTTAGTCCTATTCCTGACTCTCATAGACTTGCATTGAGCACTTGAGACGTAATTTCTGTCTTCCGGACAGTCAAAAGTTGTGGTTCAAGATGGCACCTCGGAACCGGAGCAACGCCGATCAACGATGAAAGTGCCAGAGAGTCAGTATTAAACCAAGGCTGCAGATCTTAGATTACAAGAACCACTTCAATGCTGGGAAACAAGGATTTTATAGCACTTGATATAGGACACCACACATAAAAGCTTCTGTGAACATTGTCCTTGGCCATGAACAATATTTACATTGGTCTCTATTTAGAGTAGTACAAAGAGGAAGTATTTAAATTGTAATCTGAACGTTTTATTTGTGAGGTTTCACTTCACGTTTTGCCCTGAACAGGTGTATGGTACCAGAGACGTACATATCTAATATGTCTTTGAAATGAGAATAACCTTAATCTTCCAGAGTTGGCCATCAGCTGAGTGAAAAGATTGCAGTGCCCCAGGTACAGCACTGTAACCTTGGTGGTAGCCATTACTTAAGCCAGGCGTCAACATTTCTGGAACAGCACCCACATCGGAGGAGAGCATATGCTGGTATTTTTTTTTAAATGGGGGAATATAATGATTCATAAATGGTTGTCAAAGCAGTGGACAACCTCTTTAATAAGATGCATTTCCCTCCTAAGAATCTGCCAAAAATATTTTTCTATCTCTGTGGCCGACACTTGATAATGGATCCCATGTAATGCTGGAATTAAGAAGTGGCCACCAATGTAATGATTGAGAAAGAGCTGTCCAAGTAATGAACAACCCCTTTAAGCCGAAACTGTTACAGGGACTGGTGTGAGTGATCTTGACACTCTAGAGGTCCCATATTTTTTTGACACGGAGAGCCACATTTAGCTCTTGGAGAGAGTCGTGAGCCACATTGAGCTCTAATAGGGCCATCACACACGTCCATGTCGTCAGCGATCTCATCGCTGGCTACATTGACAGCTGATCGCCGGTGAGTTGTCGCACAGTCACTCATCGACGATCAGTGGACCAGCGACATCGTAGAAATGATTTAAATATTGTTTCCACGATGTCTTGCTCCCGCTGCCAGGCTGCGGTAAGTGGGAGCAGGCTGGTCTCCAAGGTAAACTGCGGGTATCTAGGCAACTCTCGCTGCCTAGATACCGGCAGTTTACCGTGGAGACCAGCTCCCAGAGCTTGCTGAGAGGCGCTGGGAGCTGGCTTCTCGCTCGTCTCCCGGTATTACACGCAGCGATGCTGCGTGTCCTCTGGACGACCATCGCCAGGTTTTAGAGCAGGTTCTAAAACCTGGTGACCATCAACCAGCAATTTATCGCTGGTTGATGCGCCCTGTCACACACGTCAATATCGCTGCAACGTCATGTGCAGCAGCAATATTGCACACGATATTGACGTGTGTGACATCCCCATTAGAGAGACTCGCGAGCCACAACCAGATCCCACTCCACTCACAGTAGTGACACCCATTTCCAGTGTAGTGACAACCAAAGCGTTTCCACTGACATCACTCCGAGGCATTATATTAAGATCCAGGGGTTCCTTTCCCCACTCAGATCTTCTCTTCTGTGCAGGGTTGTCCACAAAAGTCACCATCTGGAGACCTTTCTTTATAGCTAGTTACTAGACCCGGTGCTTATGCACCAAGCTGGATGCAGTCGCGAGCCACACATCATGGCCCCAAGAGCCACACATGGCTCCTGAGTTACAGGTTGGGAACTCCTGCTGTAGAATATCTTTATACAAACAATAACATAAATACATCTGATCATTACATTATTCCAAATGCTTTAATACATTTGTCCTATCAGTACAAAACATCTCTGTTCCCTCTCTTGAAGTTCCTCAAATGTTGTGTGGTAGATGATCCTTTCTCTGCTATCATATAACATGTTACTGATTTTTATGACACAAGTAACTTTATCTCTTCCCAGTTAAATGAAGAACAAATGGCAACCATTCTGCAATCAACATTAAAGGGCTTGGAATATCTTCATTTCATGAGGAAAATTCACAGAGATATTAAGGCTGGGAACATATTACTTAACTCTGATGGGGTTGCGAAACTAGCAGATTTTGGGGTGGCAGGTCAACTTACTGTAAGTACTTTTTTTATGTATATTTCATACATAATAAAGACTTAAATTGCTTATTTTAAAATATTTATTGGAAAACTATTAAAACTACATTGAGTCAATTAAATCTTGTCTGTAATACTGTTTGTTCAGCAGATTTCACACAATCTCCTAAAGGGCTTCATCCATTCATTTCATTAATACATTAGGAAGCAAGAAATGAATTCCAGAATATGTCATTATTACCTGGATGCCTTTAGGAAGGGTGTCATAGTAGAACATGGCAGAGGTAGAGAAGTCAGATTCCCTGTCAATGACCTCAACTGTAGGAGAGACACCGGGGTCTCCGAAGACCAATGGACATCTGGTTATTGCAATGAAAAGTATAACATTTTGACGCTTCGTATGTTTTAGCTATTGGTTATTTCCCATCAGGATACTATGGCGAAGAGGAACACTGTTATTGGGACCCCATTTTGGATGGCTCCAGAAGTGATCCAAGAGATTGGGTATAACTGTGTTGCAGATATTTGGTCCCTTGGCATAACTGCCATTGAGATGGCTGAAGGGAAGCCGCCATATGCCGATATTCATCCAATGAGGGTAAGAGCTATGAACAGTGACTGTGACTAACTGTAAACTATTTTCAATGTTATTAGAAGCCATCTAAAAATTGATTTCTAAAAATGTGCCTTATTTTTCTGACTATAAGACACACCAAACCATAAGCTGCACCAAGGTTTAGAGGAGGAGAATAGGGAAAAGACGTTTTTAAGATAAAATGTGGTCATGACACACTGTTATGGTAGGGTGGGGGGCATCTGCTGCTGACACTGTTATGGGGGTAATGTCCTCAAATTCTGTACTAATGTCCCCATTCTCGTCCCTTACCGGTTATATATGTCCACCATCCTGGTACATGACCCCCTTCCTAGTATATGATTCCCCCATCCTGGTACATGATTCCTCATCCTGGTACATGGCCTCCATCCTGGTGCACAATCCCACATCCTGATATTTGTCTTTGAACCTGTTATATATGGACGCTATCATGGCGCACACTTAAAAAAAATTGTTATGCTCACCTCCCATCACTCCCACTGCAGCAGTGATGTCCTCCTGTGTTTTTAAGCTGCAGGCTGATTACTCTGTGAGCATCACTGCATTGTGATGATGTCACTGCCCTGCACCCCGCTCCACGCACTGACCAGCGTTTGGCATAAGACAGGAGGACATCACTGCTGCAGGGGGAGCGATCGTGAATATAATCATCCAGGATATTCACTGCTTCCAATGCCAATAGTGATAGGAAGCAGTGACTATCCAGACACATGATCTCCCAAGGCTGCAGTAGCGACGGGTGATCACGGTCCCAGCTATTTAAGTTAATTTAATATTCCCCTCACTGACCGCTCTCCCTGCATTTCATCCCACCCATCTCTCTGCATCGGCTTCAGTACAGAGAGGTGATGGGTGGGGATAGTGCAGTAAATATTACATTAGCTTAAACCAGTGGTGGGGAACCTTTTTTCTGCCGGGGGCCATTTGTAAGTTTCTACCATCCTTCGGGGGGGCCGCACAAAATTATCACCTTGACAATTACCCTATTGTATTTAGTCAAACAATTAATTATCTGATCCCTAATGTCATGGCTGTGGGCTGTAATGTTAGGAGATATTGGTTTTGTTGCTTGTCAAGTGCTTTTCCAGATTTGTGTTAGCCTGGAGCGCTGTCAACTCATTGTGATAATTTTTTTAAATCATATACATCACATTGGAGACATGGAGGCTACTGCATATACATCACATACGAGACATGGGGGGGGGGCGGGGCTACAGCATTTAAGAGACATGGAGGCTACAGCATATACATCACATAGGAGACATGGGGGCTACAGCATATACATTGCAGCACTGGGGGAGTATATACCGCATTTGGAGAGTATATACAGCACTGGGGGGGCATATACATCACTGCTGGAGTATATAGATCACTGGGGGAGTAAATACATCACTGAGGGGTATATACATCACTGAGGGGTATACACAGCACTGGGGGAGAAAATGCATCACTGTGTGGGTATATACAGTCCTGGGTGGTAAATACAGCCCTGGTGGAGTATATACAGCCATGGCAGAATAAATACATCACTGGGGGTATATACAGCCTTGGGGGAGTATGCAAATCATTAGGGGGTATATCCAGCCCTGGGGGAGTATACAGAGCACTGGGTGGTGCACAGCACTGGGGGGTATATACAGAGCACTGGGTGGTATATAGACCACTAGGAGGGTATACAGAGCCCTGCGGGAGTATACAGAGCACTGGGTGGTACACAGAGCACTGGGTGGCATATGCAGAGCACTGGGGGAGTATAGAGAGCACTGGGTGGTACACAGCACTGGGGGTATATACAGAGCACTGGGTGGTATATAGACCACTAGGAAGGTATACAGAACCCTGCGGGAGTATATACAGCACTGCGGGAGTATTTACAGCACTGCGGGAGTATATACAGCACTGGGGGAGTATACAGAGCACTGGGTGGTACACAGCACTGGGGGGCATATACAGAGCACTGGGGGGCATATATAGAGCACTGGGTGGCATATACAGAGCACTGGGTGGTGCACAGCACTGGGGGGTATATACAGAGCACTGGGTGGTATATAGACCACTAGGAGGGTATACAGAGCCCTGCGGGAGTATACAGAGCACTGGGTGGTACACAGAGCACTGGGTGGCATATACAGAGCACTGGGGGAGTATAGAGAGCACTGGGTGGTACACAGCACTGGGGGTATATACAGAGCACTGGGTGGTATATAGACCACTAGGAAGGTATACAGAACCCTGCGGGAGTATATACAGCACTGCGGGAGTATATACAGCACTGCGGGAGTATATACAGCACTGGGGGAGTATACAGAGCACTGGGTGGTACACAGCACTGGGGGGCATATACAGAGCACTGGGGGGCATATATAGAGCACTGGGTGGCATATATAGAGCACTGGGTGGCATATACAGAGCACTGGGTGGTACACAGCACTGGGGGGTATATACAGAGAACTGGGTGGTATATAGACCACTAGGAGGGTATACAGAGCCCTGCGGGAGTATATACAGCACTGGGGGAGTATACAGAGCACTGGGTGGTACACAGAGCACTGGGTGGCCTATACAGCGCATTGGCTGCTATATGCAGAGCACTGGGGGGGTATATGCAGAGCACTGGGGGGGGTATATGCAGAGCACTAGGGGGAGTATATACAGAGCACTGGGCGGTGTATGGAGCACTGGGAGGGTATACTGAGCACTGGGGGGTATTCTGAGCGCTGGGGGAGTATAGATAGCTCTGAGGGAGTACACAGAGCACTGGGGAAGTATATACAACACTGGGGGGTGTACAGAGCACTGGGGGGAAGGGGGCACTGAGCCCGGTGGGGAGCAGATGTATGCAGAGACACAACCAGATAGTTATCTCCCTCTTGAATGTGTTGCTGATGCATCGTCACCTTTTTGCGTATCTTCGTGCTGCCGTCACATTCCTCATCCCTGCAGCCCGGGAACTTAGTAATTGAAAGCTGATTTTTTTTATTTTTTTATTTTTTTTTTTTCCCCTCCCCCCACACTTGTACTGACCTAGGAGGTGGAAGGATTCAGAAAGAAAACAGGCAGAGTGATGCGGGCTGCACCAGATGATTTGGCAGGCCGAATACGGCCCGGGGGCCGGACCTTCCCCACCCCTGGCTTAAACAGTGGGCCCATGTGATCACCTGCCGCAGCTGTAGCCTGTTCCACCTCCCAAAAATGCAGTATTAAATGAAATCGTCAGGTGATTTTGTAGTACAATACTAATGATATCCTGAAATAGATCTTGGGCAGCCTTTCAGGATCTGTAACTTTTATTACTCATACACAAAGAGTCAGAGCGGACATTAGTGAACATGCCTGTGACCACCAGACAAACTAAACCTTAAGGAAAAAAGTATACACACTAAACGTGTAAAAATACCCTGCAATAAATTAAATAAAAAGTAAGCTGTAAAAAAAAAAAAAAAAAAGGGTACTTAGTACATACGTTTTTGCAAAAAGGTGCAAAGCCATCCCACCACGTCAAGGGGTACCCACGTCGAGGTGGTCCCATTCTCTTAACTTCCTTTAAAACCTGCCCATGTGTCTTCGGACCTCAAAAAAAGCAGGATGCAGAGTGTGACCGGAGTCCCAAAATGGACACCCAGCAACGGTAGGCAATATATATGATCTGCAGTAAAATGAGGGGTGGGATTTTTATTGCTGTAGCTTTTCATGTTATCTTGATGTTGGCTCCAGCAGTTTGTGTCGCCAGCTGGCTAGTCAAGTGTATATAAATCCAGTTTGAATATTTACTGCTTCCCATGCCCATGATCCTGCCCACCTCTCGACACCAGCTTCAGAGGGAGTAAAAATCTTCTCTGTCATTTATTATCACAGCCGGGAGATGTGTGTGATTATGGGTGTGGGGAGCAGTACATATTCAGTTTGGATTTACATACACCTGACTAGCCAGTGCTTGACACTGAAAACTCTGACACTTACAGCAAGACAGCTGGAGAAATTACAGCAATAAGTTACTGATCCTGAAAGTGCTGATAGAGTCCTATTTCAAGATATCATTAGTGTTATACTAGAAAATCACCTGACGGATTCTCTTTTAAGTGACCTAAATGTCACATGTACCCCATATGCTAACAAGCAAAAAATGAGAAAAAAGTTTTTAAAACTTACGTTTTTTCAAAAGACTCATTATTCTTAAGTTTAATTTTTTATTTTCTGGGGTCTTAGTACATACGTTGGCCAATGTCTGCTTGCTCACCAACCACGTCACGGTGCCCCAAGGTCTGATGAGTCCTGCGCTGACATCCCTGTCTTCCTTTTCCTCCCTGTCCCACTGTTGCGCATGTCCAATGTACTCCTCCTCTGCTGCGTTAACCAGTGACACATTCAGAGAATATGCGCATGCGCAGACGCGCATCGGGACACAGGAAGTGTAGTACTTGGAACTACCCATTCGACTTCCCCCAGACATGCGCAGATGCGCATCGGGACACAGCGTGTTGTTCTAACCACACTTCCTGCCTCCTACGCACTAGAATCACGAGTATCTTGGCGGCCATCATATCGCTCACATTATAATGTGAACAATATTTTACTATACATACTTTCACAAAGTTTATATAATCATTGGTTATTGGGAGCTCATATTTAACTCCTATGGGTCTAGTTTTATGTTAAAATCAATCATTCTAATAACTCCTCCTCTAGTAATTCATAAGGAATTATACAGTCAAATGCTCTATATTATTAGCAGCACAAATAAACCAGCCACCAATATATTGTTTCCAATACATGGGGTCGGCCATTCTGTTATGGTGACAATTCCTATAAATAAATAATCCTTGAGTCAATGAAGATTTATATTAATTTATTAGGGGAATAGAACGTCGCTGTCCAGAAGACAACATACAGTTAAGTGCTCTGTATCATCAGTAGCACAAATGGTTTAGTCACTGCATGCGGTTACCCAACACACAGTGCTATCCATCCTGTTTAAGTGACCTTTCCACCTTCGTGATACTTAAACTTTAGACCCTATCCTGGGTCATAGGTTATTGGATATATGTAGCCACTATCAACAAATGCAAATATAGTTGAAACATACAAATTTAATAGATAACCTGCTTTTATTATTTCCAAATTGTCATCATAGTAATCGCAACCAGAGGTCAGCAATAGGTAAAATTTACACAACAATTCAATATATCGTCATGGTGCAGCTTTGTCCATAATAGAGTGAACCTAAAAAACAATAAACAATAAGTTAAAAATTCATTAAAAATCATAAGTATATTACAATACACCACAAACCTCAACAACAGGAACTATTACCAATCAATAAAGAGATATAAGATACCCATAGGAGACTATTGATCTTATAGTCCACATTGAGACCATTTGGTTTCAAAGTATCGAGCTTATGTATCCACTCAAGCTCCCGTCTTTTTAAAAGTTTGATCCTATCCCCACCTCGTCTCTGCATTGGTATAGAGTCAATGATTCTAAATTTTAGATCCCTCTGTGTGTCCCATCTCTACATAATGCTTAGGGACTGGTAAGTCGTGCCTCTTTTACTTAATGGTATGTCGGTGTTGTGCTATCCGGGTTTTAAAATCCAGCGTTGTCTCACCCACATACCATAGAGAACACGGGCACTCTAAGAGGTAAATTACAAATTCCGATGCATAAGTCAGAAAATTTGTTATTTCATATCTCACACCAGTTTTAGGATGTACAAATGATGACCCTTTTATCATCAGCTTGCAATTAATGCAAGCGAGACATGGATAACAACCCTTGTGTTTTGTCCCTATTAGATATTTCTGCCCATCCTTCTTTTAAGACTACCAATATCTGAATGGATCAATCTCTCACCCAGATTTTGGCATCGCCTATAAGAGAAAAGAGGGGGTTTCTTAAATTCTTTCACTCCAGGAAGACACTTTCCCAACATCCCCCAATGGTTTTTAATGATTTTGGCTATTTCTGTACTTTGGTCACTAAAGCTAGTTACTACAGGTATCCTTTCCATTATTTTGATACTGTTTTTTTCTCAAAAAATTCTGATCTCTCTATGTTAACCACCTTTTTCTTTTTGGCTTTTTAGTAGTTGTTTCGGGTACTCTCTTGCAGCGAATTTTTCTACCATTTAATTTAATGATTTTTCTTGATTCAAATCATCACTTAAAATTTTTTTCACTTTTTAAAAACTGGCTGTAAGGGTACCTTTACACGCGGCTACATTTCTGGGGTGGCTACAGGTAACTTACTGGTTGCAGTGAAATCATGGAGACAAGGTTCTATATTGTTGCTGTGTACAAATGGAATAATCTCTCCATGATTTCACTGCAACCAGTAAGTTACCTGTAGCCACCCTAGAAATGTAGCCGCTTGTAAAGGTACCCTAAGGGATTGATTTCACCGTATTTCTCGGGTGATGGCTATTATACATAAGGAGATTATTCCTGTCTGTTTTCTTTATATACAATTCAGTGCTAAATTGGTTAGATTCATAATGTACGAATACGTCCATTGTAGAGACTCCGTTGATGAAACCAACGTGAACTTTATAGTCTCATCTATAGTATTTAAAAAATGATGAAATTCTTCCAACATTTCTCCAGTCCCTGTCCATATGAGGAAGACATCGTCTATGTATCTCCATCACGTGGCAACAAGGCCATAGTGGTGGGATACATAGACAAAGTCTTCCTCAAGGTCCCGCATAACTACATTTGCGTTGGCCGGCGCCATCGCAGTTTCTCTGCGTTATAGAAAATAATCATCACCAAATAAAAAATAGTTGTTCATCAGTACCAACTCTAAGGGTACCGTCACACATGGAGATCTCGCCGGAGATATCGGCGGCGACGCACGGGAGCGCGCACATTTTTGGCACCCCGCCAGTGTCGCTGTCGTGTGTTTACATGCGGCGATACCTCCGGCGACGCTTTGGCGATGTTACAGGCGGCATCGCCGTTGGGGTGTCTACAAACCCCAGCGGTGATCCTGTAATATGGCTCCCATCGCCTGTACCATCGCCAATCGCCATGTTACATGGGGCTATGTGTACACATCGCCTGAGAGTGGTCCCTGGTTTCAGAGCAGCGCTGTGAAACCAGGCGACCACTCTCAGTCGATTTTATTTATTTATTTTTTTTGCGCAATATCGCCACTTTACACGGGGCGACTCGCCGGCGATGACGCTGATAGGCCACGCCCCTGCGTTGCCGGCGATGTCACCTGGTGTGACGGTACCCTAATGGTACCTTTACACACCGCCACAGGAAGGAAGAAACTGCCGGCATCGGGGACAATTGTGCCTGTTGCCATGAAATCACTACGAAATGGCAGCGTGTAAATCAGGAAATTCCTTCCTGTGTCCTGCAGTTCCTTCGGATACCTGTTTCTGAGCCGTGCTCAAAAACAGGAAGGCATAATTCCTATGGTGGCGGCGTGTAATCGGGGCACAGGCAAGGTATTTGCGTGGCCTACGAAATCCCAGGGGCGTGCCACGGCGTCATGGATACCACGCCCCATCAGCGATCATTGGTGGAGGCTCCTGCATTTCGATTGGTTGTCCCTTCACAGGACGCCATAAATAAAGAGCTATCCATTCAAAGTCCACAATTGCAATGGCGTCATGTATTAGCCAGCCTTCCAGCGCAGGCTGGCCAATCATGATGCTATTGCGTTGTCCAATCACCGTACGAACGTCACGTAATACACAACTCTGTCACGCCTATGTACTTGTGGCGTGAAATATGTACTCCCATATTCCTTTGTGGTGGCGGCATGTAAACCAGGGAAGGTATCCAACAGGGAGTAAGCCGCAGGAGCTGTCGGCACTTCCGGAGAGCGCAAATGCCTTTCAGTGGAGCACGTTGTGGCGGCGTGTATATGCGGCATCAGGGATCGGTATCCACCGTTAAAACCGTGCATGTGAGATGGCTACCTGTTGCTACCTGCTGTGGCGGCGTGTAAAGGTACCATAAGGGTATGTGCCCACATAGTGGTTTAACGTCGGTTTAGCAGCGAAAACCGCCGGCGGTTTAGCATAGGTTTTATTTAAATTTATGTAAATCCTAAGCAGCGTTAGGACTTACAAGTAACCCTATGTAATTTAGAAAACGCTGTGCACACATAGTGGGTTTATGTGAGCGGATCTGCCAGAGGTTGAGCGGTTTCCTAGCGGTTTAGGAGCATACAACATGTCAATTCTTCTCAGCGGTTTTTGATCGTTTTCATGAACAAAATCCTCCATAGAAAACCGCCGGAAAAACCGACTGAAAAACGCTGTGCACACGCTGAAAAAAACGCTGGGAAACAGCTGGAGACTTCAGAGCTCAGAAGTCTAGGCTTCTGCAAATTTCCACCGGTTTACTGATGGTTTGAACGTCACTGAACCACTATGTGGGCACATACCCTAAGAGTTCTAATATAAGATCAATTATTTCTGTCTCTTCCAATTTTTTTCTTTACAGTCTTCAGTCCCCTTTCGTTGTCAATTGAAGTGTAGAGAGACACCAAGTCAAAAAAAGCTAGTGTCACCTTGCCACTTATTGACAGTTCATGCAATTTACATAGGAAATCCCCAGTATCCTTAACATACGACTCAGCAGTTTTTGCTATGGGTTTAACACTTGATTCAAAAATGTTCCAATATTAGAGAGGATGGAATTAGTGCCAGAGACTATCGGTCTCCCGGGGGATCCACCAGAGACTTGTGAATTTTGTGAAGGACATATAATACCAATACCGTGGGATATTCAATTATCATAAAATCAAACAAGTCCTGGTCGATAAGTGTGTTTTTTTTTTTTTTTTTTTTTTTTTTTAATATCCAACGCCAACTCCAGGACATGTCTGATCCTTCTTCTCGCTATTTCGGATCCCTCACAAGCCTCTGGTATACCCCCGGGTCATCCAACTGCCTCCTCACCTCACTTTTTTTATGACTATGCTGTCGTCATGGACAAGGTCATGTAGAGCTTCCATCTCCTTAGTCTTCATTTTGGGTCTCTTAAATTTCCCCATTTTAACATAATTTTTCTATGCAGTCACCTCATTAGTTACTGCATCAATAAATGAATCTATTACAGAAAAATTTGTCGGGGGTATAAAATTACTTTTCTTTTTTAAACCTAATGACTGCAAATCGAATTCACTAGTTATGTTTCTAACGACCGGTGTCTTTGTACTGAACCACTCTTTTAACTTTAGTGACCTAAAAAAAATACTGTAGATCAAGGGACAACTGAAAAAAGTCAGTATTAGTACTTGGCCCAAAGCCCAACCCTTTATTTAACAGACATTTGTACTTCATTTAAAACCTTACTTGACAGATTTACTACAAGAGTATCTCCTAATTTCTCGGTAGTTTCCCTTTTGCCTTTTTTGTCTTTTCTGTTGCCGGTGGTGTCTCCTTCCTCCTCTTCTTTTTCTTCGTTCCTCTTTGAATCTATATCTAGAAACAATGTCGGTCATAGTGCTGACCTGGAGAATCATTGCCAGATCATTTCATCATATTTGGAATTGCTTTTTTTAACCATTTTACTTCACTTAAATTGTTTCCCCCACTTTCCAGTACATTGTAAAATGAATGGTGTTATTCAAAACTGCAATGTGTCCTGCAAAAATAGTCCTTCATATGGCTCTATCAATAGAAGAAAAAAAAAAAAAACTATAGCTCGTGACACGGAACAAACACCCCAAAAAGGCCGATTGTGGATGAGTTTCTGCCTTGACATTTATTCCTGGTCATGTTGAAAGGTTTGATAATGGTTCTGACATTGACTTTGGGGGTAGATCCGTCCCCAAGGTGGCACTTGCTCTATAGTTTCTTTCATTTTGTGGGAGAACCCCATCACTTACAAATATTGAAGCAACCTCTATGAGATCCACCAGAGGGAGACAGTGATCCACCAGTGAAATGCTGCGATCTCCAGGACAAAGGGGATTCTGCAGATCTGACATGTTTACAAGTATATATAATGATGAAGATCTTTCTATATGAGAATTGGAAATTATAATTTGATGATCAGCTACTGAAAATTAACATAAACATGTTACAGGCACAGTGTTTCTAGCTGTATACTTATCAATGCCTCGGTGCTGTGTAATCAATATATACCTGCTGCATTTCTGCCATAGAAAGTGACAGGGCTGGTGATTTAAGAAGCAGCAGCTCTGGGCATTTCTTATTTATTGCCAATGTATAACTTTGGTACAGCTTAGGTTCTATTCACATATTCAACACTGAGCCAGATCCATCGTATGGCGGATATTTACAGTGCCCTGTGGACTATATTAACTTTGGGTGTCCATACCCACTAGATATGTCAGCTAAATCCAGAGATTTTGTTTGATTATTCACTGTGTTTGGGGGTGTCTAGAGAAACCCCTTGTAGCAGATGTTAAGGGTAAAGAAGGATTAGGCATGTTGGATTTCAACTTGTCTGATCTTTTCTTTCTGCAGAAGATGATCTGCGGTCAGAGGAGCTGTATGTAGCAGATTGGCATGTCTATATAGGCCAACAAATACCTGGTGAATGATTAAAACTGTGGTCCATTGTGTGTGATCGTTTTTAAGCAGCATTGAAAAAGATCACCATTATAGCCAGGTGAACCTGTGTTATTAAGGGAACCAACCAGCAGGATTTAGGGCTATAAAGTGAAACCAGGGCCTTACAGGCACAGGGATACTGAGTGCAATCATACCTTTTACTTGAATGATTCCATGTTTGATTGCAGAGAAAAGAGTCCTGGAAAACAGGACTGTAGAATGATTGATGTGTGCAGCACTGCGTCACTAATTTGGGGATATTTTTTTTTTTTCTCCTCTGTGGACATGAGTTTTGGCTTTAAGCCAAACCCTCACTCCCCCCCCCCCCCCCCCCCCCTCCCTCCCTTTCAGCTCTTTCAGGTTTGTCAAGAATCCTTGGTTGGAGTATTGTGACAGTGTCGGGAGCCAGAAATTGAAAGGAGAGATAACAGGGAATGGGGAGGGTTTGGACAAAAGGCATACCCACAGGGGAGTAAAAAAAGAGACAACCCAAATAGTGAAAGTGCTGCACATCAGTGATCTGCTGCCCTATTTTCAAGGTGTTTTATGACACTTTTCTCTGCAATCATACATTGAATCATTCAAGTAAAGGTATGATTGTATTCAGCATCCCTGTGCCTGTAAGGCCCTGGCTTCACTTTAAAGCCCTAAATCCTGCTGGTTGGTTCCTAACATAATACTCTATGGGCACAAAGCGATCACATAACAATCGGTCAAGTGCATAGACTGTTTGTTGGTGTATATATAGATAGATCAGGTAACAACTGTCGATTAATCTTTTATATAGCAAATCAGTAATCATTTAATTTGCTGTGTAAACTCACTATTACTTCTCTCTAACCCATAGCAAACACTATTTAGAATCCACACATATGGAAAGTAGGACGATATTGCCATTAACCAACAGCTTTTGTTAAAGGGAACCTGTCGTGTCCTTTTCTGTTTTTAAACCACTCCCAACGTTATTTCGATCATGCACTGTGCATCAATAACGGGTTAAAAAAAATCCATGTATTTATCATAAATAAGCACTTTAGATGTTTAGGTGTTTGCGTTGGGTATGACTCCACCCATATAACAAGAATATGGCCTATACTTTATAATTCTATATTTTCTCAAAATAAAGAATTATAGAGTACAAACAGAAAAATCAGAGCAAGCCCTCAAAAATCACCAGTTCCATGTAGTGATACAAGTATGTCGGGCTCATAAGAACAGTACAACACCATCATAATATGGAGAAATAAGAAATTGAGAAATAGGTCCTTAGCAGTCCAGCAACAATGGCCTTGTGCCAAGGGAGGAGTAGAAAGAAAAGGCGAGGGGGGAAGGTGGAGACCAATCGACTTGGGAGAGTGAGGAAAGTGAGGGAAGGATGGGAGTAGGAGGGGGGGAGGGGTAATCCAGGGTAGGGCATCCCACCCCAGACCCGCCACGACAGGCAACCCACTCAAATTGGAAGATGATCCGAGGGCAACCCACCACCAAGCAGGGAGCGATACCGCTCAGTTTGTTGGAATTCCATCCAGACCAACCAAGTAGAACCAAAATTAGTCTGGGAATCTCGTAGAGAAGATGTCAGATCCTCCATATACATCAGTTCATTGACCCGTCTCATCCAGTGGGAGATGGTGGGAGGGGTGTTTTTCCCCCACAAGACCGGGATACAAGATCTGGCAGCTATTATTAGAAATTTGAACAGAGAGTTCCTATATATCTTCACAGGGATCTCACAGTGATGCAAGAGTATCAAAGCCGGTGATAAGGGTAGTTTAATATCAGAAACCAGTTGTATCACGTTCTCCACTGCAGACCAGAAAGGTCGTATAACTTCACAATCCCAAAAGATATGCGTGAATGAGCCTCGTTCCTTCCCGCATCTCCAGCATTTTATACTCGTCCCCGGGAACATTGCATTGAGCTTGACCGGTGTTCTGTACCACCTTGAGAGCAATTTGTAATTGGCCTCTTGGAACTTTGAACTAATGGAAGTACTGTGAGTAAGTTGGAATATTCTCGCAATCTCGTCATCTGTAAAATTAATATTCAATTCGGTTTCCCACTGTGAGATAAAGGCGGGCGGAGTCTGGTCTTCAAGGGAGCTCAGCATAGAATAGAGCAGGGACAAGGCGTGTCTGATTGGTCCCTGGCCGGTGCATAATGATTCAAATTGCGTCCTGGACCGATTAAAACAAGTCCTAGGAGGCAATGAGTGCAGATGGTGTCGTAACTGAAAGCATCTCCACCAACCTAATTTGGTCGGTTCTTCCCAAGACGACAACGCTTCCAGGGTCGGCCAATCATCTCCTCCACCCATAGCCTCCGCTCTATCTCTCCCAGCCTCTATCCACAATGCAAAAGTCTTATCGGATCTGGCAGCAATAAAATCGGGGTGACTTATAATTGGTGTAAGTGGTGAGCAGGGCGGGAATATGGCCTATACTTTAGATCAGACTATGACTCGATCACATAATGGACCGAGGAAATACCCACAACTAAATCTTTAGAGGATTTCAAGTTTTTTTTTTTTTTTAACTGTTTGTGCCCAGAAGATGAGTATGGGGCGTTAACTGTTCCCCCATATCCTGTATTCATCCTAGAGATGAAAGAGTGGTCCTAGCCTTTGGACAATATGTCATTACCCTTACAACCCGATATAATTAGTATAATTTAAGCAGTATGTGTCTATTGCATTTTATTTTATCTTTGTATTTGAAGGGAATTTTCTAACCCATCTGACAGCAGTATGATGTAGTAATACAGACACTGAATCCAGTGATGTCACTTATGCTGGCTTCACACCACGCTTTTGTTCCTGTTCATGGGGTCCTGTTTTTTTTTTGCAGGACCCCATGGACAGGAACAGTCAGGTCTCCGGATTCCATTTCTGTGTCCACATCTGGGATTTTGAGGGATCCGGACACAGAAAAGCCTGGGGGAAGCCGAGCCAGGCAAGTGGTGTCGGCGCTGTTACTTTCACTGTTGCAGTGTAGCTACATACACTGCTAAAGTGAAATTAAAGAACGGAATGGTTAAAAATAAAAAAAATAAATGCTATCCTCCCCGCCAAGGGTCCACCTCTAATAGCTGCAGGATCTTAATCAGCTGACCGGGAAGGGGCGGCGACCCAATCAGCTGATGTGTCACATGACAACATCAGCTGAGCGGTTTAAATCGCCCGCCAAAACCGATCGGAGCGATTTAAACCGCTCAGCTGATTCGGTCATGTGACACATCAGCTGATTGGGTTGCCGCCCCTTCCTGGTCAGCTGATTAAGGTCCTGCAGCCATCGGAGGCAGACGCCTCGCATCACGGGACCCTCGGCAGAGAGGTTGGCATTTGTTTTATTTATAACCATTCCTTCCTTTAATTTCACTTTAGCAATGTATGTAGATACACTACTAAAGTGAAATTATGGGAACAGAGCAGTTTTAGTGTACTGAGCATGCTCAGTACACTAAGACTAGATACAGGAAACAATCCTGTTTTTTCCCGGATTCATGTTATAAGTGCTGGATCGACCCGGATTTGTTTCTAACCGGTTTGGTCCAGTTTTTTCACCAAAGCCCAAAATCGGGGCAGTCTCTGATTTTGGGGCTGGGAAAAAACAGGACAGAAACGAATCCAGGACTGAATTCACAAAACCTATGGCACCATAGGGATACATGGGAAGCAAAACAGAATCCTATTCTGTCCTTTACAAAACAGACAGAACAGGATCCCAAAAACACGTGGTGTGAAGCCAGCTTTACTGCAGTTTTGAAAAAAGTTTTTTGTGTGTTGCAGATCAACCAGTTCTCTGAATGCTGAGTTCTGTATATCCCCCCCAGACACCACATATGGGCAGATCTTTGTGTACACTGTACATAGGCAGAAAGCTGCCAATCAGAGCTCATAAATATCTATGGCCTCATGGCCGCAGGTTTACTAGTTGTCTAGTGAAAATCTCCTGCTAATAAAACAGTGTTTCTTTTTTTTGTTTTTTTTATCAGAACTATAGCTGCTGGAATGAATGAGGATCTCTGCCTCCACATTATAGCACTCCCAGATCAGGTGGCAAAAATCTGGTGACAGATTCCCTTTAGGGCAATACAAGGGTATACTATAGTTGATTTGTCAGGTCCTCTTTACATTTTATATTTTTTTGTACAACATCTCAATACAACGGTCAGGAATGAAATGTGAGCCATTTCTGTTCTGCATACTCCTCAGCAGCTTCTGTTATTAAAGACTTTGTTTAACTTGTCGTAGTTCTCCCCCTCCCTCTACAGTCATTGATCTTTAGGTAATGGATCCTCTTATAGGCTGTATTGTTCTCTTACTGACCATTCTCTCCTTATCTTGGAACTCTGCCCAGGAATCTTGATTGATTGAAATCCGCTCAGATAAATGAAATCAAGTTAGAGTATTAGATAGCGGAAGAGCAGATGGCGTGTTTATAGCAGGAAATGCATTTACGATATCCTTCAAACTTCACACATCCAGAGTAATACATTTACAATATTTGCTTTAAGAGCCAAGTTTTTAGATTATACAGGGCCAGTTTTTTATTTTATTTAGGTCAGATACACACGAGCCTATGAAAACTTTGGCCAATCCCCTCTGCAAATCACAGACATGACTGGCTCCGAGTGTAGCTTTGGTCATCCAAATATCGGATGAGTGCAAGAGCTGCCAGCCGTTTTCATGCACTATTCTGGTCCATAAATCAGAAGTAGTGAATGCTGCAATTTATTGATTTACTAATTTTTTCATGTGACTGGTCGTACCAAGAGAAAAGTGCGGGCACATCTTATTGTCTGGATGAACCTGGCTGTGGCTGTTGGGGCGCGGCAGAGCGGGATTACAGAAGGCAGGAGCCTACATTGCGGCAAACATATGTGCCTTCTATTAAAATGATAATATTCACTGCCCTCCACGCCCATAATCTCGGCCACTTCTTGGCACTGAGAGGTAGGTGAGATTATGAGTGTGGGGAGCAGTGAACATTCATTCTCTTTAATAGTAGGCACATACGATCGCCCAGCTGCGGGCTTATTGCAGCTACTGGTCAATCTTTGGTGTCTGCTATTAAAAAGATTAAATATATACTGCTCTCCACGCCCATAATCCCTGGAGTGGAGAGCAGCAAATATTCAGGTGACATCAGTGTAAGTGGGCATGTAAGGAAGTGATGTCATGTGCTGCGCCGCTTACACACTGAAGTCAGTTATCAGCATTGGAAGAGGACACCGCACCCCAATTAAGCGGAGCGAAGGTGATTAGAATTTTTTTTTTTGTTTGTGGGTGGCATGCATATACACCAGGATGGTCCCATGTTGGGGAATTATATATACCAGGATGAGGTTCATTTATACCAGGATGAATGCCATGTACACCAGGATGGGCCCACGGAGAAGGCCATATATACCAGGAGTGGGCCATATGTATCAGGGTGAAGGCCACATATACCAGGATGAGGGACATATACCAGGATAAGGAACATATATACTAGGATGAGCCCAGGATGAGGCCATATATACCAGGATGGATTTACATATACCAGAATGAGTGCCATATATTCCAGTATAGGCTCATAATGAGGGCCATATATACCATGATGGAGATCATATATACCAGGATGGGTGCAGGATAAGGGCTATATCGGGGATCTCAAACTCCAGGCCTCTAGGGCCGCACACAGGGCAGGTTTTCAGGATTTCCATAGCATTTGACAGTTGGTAATCAAATTATCAACTGTCAAATTCCAAGGAAATCCTGAAAACCTGGACTGTGTGCGGCCCTCGAGGCCTGGAGTTTGAGACCCCTGGGCTATATATTCCAGATACCAGGATGGGGCCATGTATACAGTGGTGTGAAAAAAGGTTTGCTCCCTTCCTGATTTCTTTTTCTTTTGCGTGTTTGTCACACTTAAATATGTTAGATCACCAAACAAATTTAAATATTAGACAAGGATAACACAAGTAAACACAATATCCCTTTATTAAGGGAAAACCTAATCCAAACCTACTGGGCCTTGTGTGGAAAAGTGATTGCCCCTAAACCTAATGACTGGTTAGGCCACCCATAGCAGTAGAACTATACTGTATAATCAAGTGTTTGCGATAAATGGTAGTGAGTCTTTTACAACACTCTGGAGGATATTTGCCCACTCATCTTTGCAGAATTGTTGTAATTCAGCCACATTGGAGGGTTTCCAAGCCTTTTTAAGGACATGCCATGGCATCTCAATCAGATTAAGGTCAGAACTTTAGCCCCCGTCACACATGGCGAGATCGCTGATACAGGGTTTGTGACGTAACAGCGATCTCCCCAGCGATGTCGCTGTGTGTGACATGTAGCAGCGATCAGGCCCCTGCTGTGAGGTCGTTGATTGCTGCACATGGTTCAGGACCATTTTTCGGTCCTTGGTCTCCCGCTGGTAGCACGCATCGCTGCGTGTGACAGCGAGAGACCTGCGAGCTCACAGGCTGGTAACCATGGTAAACACCGGGTATCTAGGCAGCGCGCGCTGCCTAGATACCTGCTGTTTATCATAGTTATCAGCGCTAAGCAGGGAGGATGCTGGTAATTATGATAAACAGTGGGTATCTAGGCAGTGCGCCCTGCCTAGACACCCGGTGTTTATCATAGTTACTGGCGTCCTCCCTGCTTAGTGCAGCCTGTAACAGGGAGGACACTGGTAACCATGATAAACACTGGGTATCTACACAGCTTGCGCTGCCTTGATGCTGGTAACTATGATAAACACTGGGTATCTACACAGCTTGCGCTGCCTAGATACCCACTGTTTATCATAGTTACCAGCGTCCTCCCGCTTCCAGTGATGTGGAGGTGGCTCCCTGGTCGCTGAGGAGATCTGCCTGTTTGACAGCTCCCCAGCGACCAGGTAGCGACGCTCCAGCGATCCCGGCAGGTCGTTATCGCTGTCGGGATAGCTGGAGCGTCGCTCAGTGTGACGGGGCCCTTTGACTAGGCCACTCCATAGTTTTAATTTTATTTTCCTTAAGCCATTTAGTGGAGGACTTGCTTGCGTGTTTTGGAGCATTGTCCTGCTGCACAACCCAAGTTGTTGTTTTTTTTTGTTTTTTTTCCCTTAACTAATAGACCTTCATGTATAAACTGCATTTTGTGTTTACTTGTGTTATCTTTGTCTAATATTTAAATTTGTTTGGCGATCTGAAAATTTTAAGTGTGAAAAAATGCAAAAGAATAAGAGATCAGGAAGGGGACAAACACTTTTTCACACCACAGTACCAGAATAGAGAACATATATACCAGGATGGAGAACATATACACTAGAACAAGTGACGTATATACCAGAAACATACAGAACATACTTGAAAATTAGTACAGCATTTCGGGGACATTACCCCATGCAGCAGCAGAGCCCCCCCACCATAACAATGCATCACGACCACATGTTTTTGCTTCAATTTTTTTTATAGGTGCGTCTTATGGTCTGGTGCATCCAATAATCCAAGAAATACAATAATCAAATATACGCTTGTCTGCAAGAGCCTTTAGGGCAGGGGTGGGGAACTCCAGTCCTCGAGGGCCGCAAACAGTGCAGGTTTTCAGGATTTTCTTAGTATTGCACAGGTGATAACATCACTTGCACTGGTGATGATTCCAATCCCTGTGCAATACTAAGGAAATCGTGAAAACCTGAACTGTTTGCGGCCCTCGAGGACTGGAGTTCCCCACCCCTGCTTTAGGGCCTGTTTTATATTAGGAGACTGTTGGCAGAGTGATGCTTTGGCTGATTGTTCAGCCATTTAATTAGACTCTTCCAAACACAGGAGGGATCGCTCAGCCGAGTGCTCCTATGAGAAAACAGCTCAAATAAACTTCAGCCTGCAGCTTATCTCAGAGAGAACAATACGATCAGGAGTCCGAAATATGATATGCGCACCCGACATCTTACCTGACTATCAGTCAACCAGTGCCCCTATACGTATTAGACTGCTAGCTGAACCCACTGATATCATCGGGTTCAGCGACATTGGTCTGCGTATGGGGACCTCAAGGTTGCTTGTTTGTCTTATGGCCACTTTACACGTCCCAACATCGGGACGGGAGCGCGCATTTGTTTTGGCAGAAATCCCACATCGCACAGGAGCTGTCACACAGGGCGATATCGGCAGGCAACGCAACTGCGATGTGAACGCTCCCTTGTGCGGCCAACCCAGGAACGACCGTTTAACATGGGAGAGAATAGGGGAAGTTGGTCTCCAAGTCGGGGTTGGGCTTTCACACAGCACGATCCGCCCAGATTGGCCATCTAATATTGGGTGGTTGGAGAGCACGCTCATTTTTTCCCAGATATCGGTTTGGCATAGTTTTTTCGTCGTATTGCACATTTACACCACACAACGCACGACCAATATCGGGCCAACGCACGAACCACATGACTTTTTATCGGAGTTGGACGCCGATATCGGGACGTGTAAAGTGGCCATTACTGAAATTGGTGGGTTTGTCCAACAATAGTCCATTGCGTATAGCCAGATTAAGAACAACTAGTAAACAGTGTCTTGATTGCCGTGTTCAGGTAGAATTCATCAAGAGCAGTAAACAATCTAATATTTCTGAGAACCTTTAGCAGACACACCAAGTTAAATATAAACAATTATAAACCAATTGCTGATTTCTCTGACCCAATATTACCTCTAATACATTGCTTCAATACATGTTCACCAAACTATAGTCTCTGAATGGAGCAGAAATACATTATTCATTATTGTGCTTACTTTTAAACCATGCAATTCAATAATAAAATGGTTGGGCTATATGAGATTTACATATTTCTTAGCAAAAACAGGAGTTATGTAGAAATTTAATATTTTAGATTTAATATAATATATATCCAACCAGATCATCATATTATATTTATATGTAAGTACAATGGAGAACAAGAACTGTAGAAAGCGCTCACCACTGGTACATAGATAAAAATGGCAACTTTATTTGGTAATCACATGACGAACAGAGACATGGATAAGCGAATCAGCAACAGCTGCTTCACATGATTGCTCGCTTCTCCCGCTTCTAAAGAGCCCATTCATATGGCACTGAGAGCCAGAAAAAGCATTTAGTGTGGCAAAACAGCCGTTTCTCATTCGCTTATCCATGTCTCTGCTGCTCATGTGATGACCAAATAAATTGCTGTTTTTTCTTAAGTATTTATTGGTGGTGAGATCTTTTAGTTCCTGTTATCCATCCTACTTACCCTAAGCATTATTCTTCTTAAGCACAGCACCTCAAATTTTAGGCTCTTCCGATTTTTCTCTTGCTGGATTTTGTTCTCTTGATTGTTGTGATGTTGGTAAGACAGCAGTGCCAGTGTTTCCTTACCTTTTTGGGTTATTTTTCATATTTAATTGTTTCTTTTTGTTTAGGCTATTTTCATGATTCCATCCAACCCACCACCAACACTTCGAAAGCCAGAAAATTGGTCTAAACCGTTCATAGATTTTATAAACCAGTGTTTAGTCAAGAATCCAGAAGAGAGAGCGAGTGCAACAGAACTACTTCAGGTATAATGCTTTTGATTTCCAAACCTAGATAGGCAACTTCCATGTCAGTATAATTCTGCCACATCACTGTTATGCTTAGGTGACACCAGACATAAGTCACTGTCCCGATTGTCCATAAGGAGAACGCCGAAGGGTCATAAATCTTCTTTTGGGGGAGGTTTCAGGAGGCTTGCACAGCATCTAGAACAGGGTTGGGCAACTCCAATCCTCAAGGGCTGCACACAGTCCAAGTTTTCAGGATTTCCTTAAAATTTGACAGTTGGTAATTTGAAACCTGGACTGTTTGTGGCCCTTGAAGACTGGAGTTGCCTAGCCCTGATCTAGACGTTTTGCCAACTACTGGAGGTCCGATTGTCCTTCCAGGAGCTTCTCAGATATGCCGGGAGAGTTGTACATGTGGCAAAATATAATGTTTCATAAGCTTCAGCTGCGAATAAGAAGAAGAAAATGAATGCCACCTTAATCTCTTAAAGTCTGTTCCTTTTAAGCACAATTTTTCAGCTAAGATTGTTTCTTTTCGATTGCTTGTGCATTACAAATGTGGCCATTCCTGTCGACACCTCTCAGAACGAGGATTCCCCTTCCATGACCGTGAGGATTCCTCTCCGTGTTTTTACATCTGAGGAAAGAAAATGGTCATGTACTCTGCAGGTTGAGGAAAACGTGACTTCAGAAAACTAGGACATGATGTGGTGGGAATAGTTTGTACTGTAAATATTTCACTGAATTATTTATTGATCTGAGATTTGGCCTGTGCCAAACACAACACATATTAAATGCAAAGCAAAGAAGCCCAAGTGTTATGTGTTAATGCATTGGCTGTACGGCTATTTTGTATTTTCCCAGAGGCCACACTGGTGTAATGTCACTAGGATGTAGACTTGCCCTCTTACAAATAGTGGAATTCCACACTATGGCTAAACACGTACAGTTTGTTATGCTTCGTACCGCGCACAAGAAGATGGTAATTGACAGAATGTATCAATTGTACCTAAGCTGTAAAAATGAGAATACAATAATTGTATTGCTTCATTATTATTGAGATTAATATAAGCGTTCCACAACATATTCAAAGAAGAAAATCCAGTGAAATAATTAGGCAGTATAAGAGGTGTCTTTATTCCATAGCCATCCAAGAAAGGACCAACATATTTTGACCGTCATATACATAAAAGGTGGCCAATCATGTAATATACAAATTAAAAGCAAAAATACAACTATTCAACGAGGATAAAAAAAATTAGAGATAAACAACTATGGGTAATAGAAAACAGTGTAAACACATGATTAGTATTGTAAACTTATATCTTGACGAACATGGAGACCGTAGGGGGGCCTGTAGATTCAAAGAAAATATCCAATAAGATTCACGGTTTAATAGAATACGCCTAGTATCTCCACCCCTCACAGGGTTAAACACTCTTTAAATGTCTTAATATTTCAAGGCTGAAGTATCCCTTCTGTGTACCCATAAGGGTTTGAATACAACAGAGGCACCAACAGCATCAGGATTTTTGGCATCTGAGATGTGTCTGTGGATTCTCCTTTTCAATTCACCCTAAGTGCAACCCACGTATTGCACTTTACAACTAGTGCATTCTATTATGTAGATCACGTTGCTTGTACAACAATTAATACTTTTGAAGTTTATTAGTGGATTTAAAAGTTGTAGTTTCTTTAACATGACTACGTGCAATGCATCTAGTGCGTCCACATTTGTGGAAACTTGTTAAACATAATCATGTATTTTTAGATTTTTTTTTTTTTATTAACTGTGCTGTGGAATAAACTTGATCACAGAATTGTGCCCAATGTATGTGCTTTTTTGCTACATATCTAATTGGGAAGTATTAAGAATTTTTGATACTTTGGGATCTTGATGTAACAATGGCACAAACTTTTTCAGAATATTTACGATACGGTGATATTGTGGACTATAGGAGATGGAAAACGTTATATGGAAATTATCTGGAAATCTTTTAATGTATCTTTTCTCTTATAGTAACCTCTATCCATTTTCTGAAATAATCTTGTCTGCTTGATCTAGAATACCCTTTGAATAACCGCTAAGGCTGCTTTCACACTGGTGTAATTTCTCCTTCGCCTCATTGGGGAACACAGGACCATGGGTGTTATGCTGCTGTCCACTAGGAGGCGACACTAGGCAGAATCTGTAAAATATAAACAGTGGCTCCTCCTCTGCAGTATACACCCCTGGACAGGCACTGTCCTGACCAGTTTTTGCATAGTGTCATTAGGAGGCACACACATTTTTAGTGCTCCTAAAAAAAATTTTCTTTCCTTTTTGAATTTTTACTTCAAGAAGAAGAAAAGTGGGTCTCTGACGAGACTCCCTGCATGGTCCCTCCTTGGCCCCCACTGTTGGGGGCACCTGGTTGAGGTCGACTTTCTTCCCTAACATGCCGCTCCCTCCTCGGCCCCCCAATGTTGGGGGCTCAGGGTTGAGGTTGAGATGACGATCCTCCCTCCCCATTTCCCCACTGTTGGGGTTACTGGGTTGAGATCGATGCGATGGACAAGGCCCCTAATGGTGGAGCACCATCCCTTCCTAAATACCCCTTTGGGGCTCATTTAGGTTGAGGCACCACAGGTAGAGCCAATTGGTGCAGCAGCTCGGGCCGCTACAGGCACCCAGGAGTCTTCAGCCCTGCTGAGCCACTCCATACACTTCTGCGGCAGCGTACTCGCCGCAGTACTCCTAGGACACACAACTCCGCTGTGTACTCCTGATGGGACCGGGGGGCCAGCAATGGGCAGCTAGCATTAGCAGGGACACAGCTTGCTTGTGCCCCTGCAGCAGCCAGCACTAAGGCTGCACATAGGTGGATTCAGAGTCTGGGTCCTCTGTGGGTGCCCAGACTGGGCCACCGCTACCTGCCTAGGGGGTCCGGCGGAGTCCAGATTAGTTCCGGACCTCCGCGCTGCCCTGGAGCCCTTTTCGGCCGCAGGGATCTAATTTAGGCCGCGGCTTCGGCTTACACCGAACCCACTGCCTTTTCCACGCCCCCCGGCCCGCCCGCCGGATGACGAGGATGACACTGCCAGCGTCCTAGCAGGGGGTGGACCGCATCACTGAGAGTTCGCTCTTTAGCAATAGCGCGGTCATTTCTGACCGCTCCGCCTCCCTCCTTCCTCCTCTCTCCCATCTCCGGCGGCCATTACAAGCCTCGTGGAGGTGAGGCAGCGCAGCAACAGGCAGAAGGCAGTGCTGATTGAGCTGCACAGTCTCCGGGGGGCACTGGACAAGGGACGCTAGACACAGGTGGCACACATCGAGGTGGGGTAAGTTCCCAGCATAGGTTTCTTTCTCCTTGGCTGGGGCTAATTCTCTACAGGGCACCCCTACACAGGCACCTCTCCCACTATGCCGGGCTCAAAGAGCAAGAGGACCAGGATTCACACATCTTACTATGTTCCTGCAGGCTGTGCATAAAGCAATCTGCCCAGCGGCTATACGTCCCTGCACTGCCAGTACTGCGCCCAGAGTACTGTGCCTCAGCCCCCAGTGTCCCCGGCCGTTACCAATGGGCCCCCTGCGTTCCATGCCGGAATGGGCCGTAATCATGTCCCAATCCATGTCTCAATCTATGGCACAATTCATAGAGCAGCTGTCCTCTACATTGCTCCAGGCTCTGCAGAGTCACCCTCTTTCCCTGGCCGCTGCCCAGCAGGGTGAATGCTCCAACCGAGACCGTACTGACCCAGACCCTTCCACTTCTAGGTCAGGACGCAAGCGACCCCATAGGTCACGCTCTCCAGTGTCCTCTCACAATTCACGGTCACCCCCCCCCCCCCCCCCAAGGAGAGTCATGTGGTTCAGGTCATCCCCTACCAGAGAAGACCACAGCGATACGCAAGAGTCCGAAGGTCTCTGTGACTCCAGCTCCGATTTGGATCCAGACAGGCCCTTAGACCTAAACCAGCCAGATGCCGATGCGGTTCAAGCATCCATCGTGGCTGACTATATCCTACACGCAGCTATCAATTCCACAAATTGTGCGGCAGTGGCTGCGTCAAGCGCCGTCATTATCAGGCGTGCCCTCTGGCTACGGGAATGGAAGGCTGATGCAGTCTCTAAGAAGTTACTTACATACCTTCCATATCTTAGCAGATGTCTTTTCGGAGAAGAGTTGGATAAATTAATATCTAATGCTACAGGGGGAAGAGCACTTCCCTACCTCAACAAAAGCCGAAACGCACCTATAACCGCCGTAACCAAGCACAATTCCGTTCCTTTCGGAATTCGTTCGGCTGGTCCGTCTGTCGCCCAGCGCAGACCCGTAGTCGTTCACCGCGCAGGGAGGGGTCGAGGTCTTCGCAAAGATCAAACAAAAACTGGCAGTCAAAATCTGGCCAGTCCAAATCTAAGGGATCCAAATCCCACAAATTCTCCTCCTCTTGACTCCTTATCACCGGACGACACCCCGCTAGTAGGCGGCCAACTTTTCCACTTTCATCAAGTCTGGCTGCCTATTATAAAAGACAGGTGGATCAGGGAACTGGTGTCATCTGGTTACAAAATAGAGTTAATTTCCCTCCCACAAAATCGATTCTTTCTGTGCCTCCAAGACCGCGGTCCAAGGCTCGCGCCGTCTCCAAGGCGGTCAGGTCACTTCAAGCGGGAGTAATCGTCCTGGTCCCTCTGGCTGAACGCTTTCATGGGTTCTATTCCAACCTGTTCGTGGTTCCCAAAAAGGGAGGCAGTGTAAGACCTATCCTAGATCTCAAACAACTAAACAAATACGTAAAAGTACGACTATTTCGCATGGAGTCTCTCCGATCCATCATATCATCCATGGAAGAAGGAGAATTTCTCGCCTCCATAGATATTCATAGATAGATCCATAGATATTCAGGATGCTTACCTGCATATCACAATCGCCCCTGCCCACCAAAAGTTTCTCTGATACGCAATCGGCCAGACTCATTACCAGTTTGTGGCTCTCCCGTTTGGACTCTCCACGGCTCCCAGAGTGTTTACAAAGGTCAGAGGCGTAGTCGTCATCCCATACCTGGATGATCTCCTTATCAAGGCTTCCACCTTCAAGGATTGCAAACTCAGTGTCACCATCACGGTATTATTATTATTATTATTATTATTATTATTATTATTATTATTATTATTATTAATAATTTATATAGCGCCATTATATTCCATGGCGCTTTACATGCTAAAAAGGGCAGACTAGGACAAGTAACATAGTAACAATACAAGTAACAATAAATGTTGACAGTTCAGTTGTACAGAAACAAGAGGGGAGAAATCCTGTCCACAAAGGCTCAGTCTACGAGGGGCGGGTGGGGATACAGTGGGAGGAGGAAATTCCAGTCGTGAGGCGGTGTGGTGGACCGGGTCTTATTGCAGGTGGTAGGCTTGGCGGAACAGGTGGGTCTTCAGGTTTCTTTTGAAGGTTCCCAGGGTAGGAGAATGTCTGATGTGTTGGGGCAGTGAGTTCCAGAGTCTGGGTGAAGCACGGGAGAAATCCTGTATGCGGTTGTGCGAAGAGGAGATGAGGGGGGAGTAGAGGAGAAGCTCTTGGGAGGATCGCAGGCTGCGTGAGGGTAGGTATCGGGAGACCATGTCAGAGATGTATGGAGGGGGACAGGTTGTGGATGGCTTTGTATGTCATGGTTAATGGGAAGTAGGGAGCCAGTGAAGGGCTTGGCAGAGGGGGGAGACAGGGGAGT
Organism: Allobates femoralis; assembly: GCA_033576535.1. Classification (NCBI taxonomy): domain Eukaryota; kingdom Metazoa; phylum Chordata; class Amphibia; order Anura; family Aromobatidae; genus Allobates; species Allobates femoralis. The sequence goes on along the minus strand of JARQOC010000006.1, from coordinate 356,351,529 downwards.
AGCGGGGAGACAGATGGATTAGGTGTGCAGCGGAGTTCAAGATAGATTGGAGAGGTGCAAGGGAGGTATTGGGGAGGCCGGTGAGCAGGAGGTTGCAGTAATCAAGGCGGGAGATGATGAGAGCGTGTATGAGGGTTTTAGCAGTGTCGTGGTCAAGGAGAGTGCGAATCCTATAGATGTTTTTGAGCTGGAGTCGGCAGGAGGTGGCAAGGGCCTGGATGTGGGGCTTGAAGGAGAGGGAAAAGTCAAGGATAACCCCGAGGCACTTGGCTTGGGGGACTGGAGAGAGAGAGCAGTCGTTGACGACGATGGATAGGTCAGGTAGTGAGGGGGAGCGTCTTGGGGGGAAGACTATGAACTCGGTTTTGTCCATGTTCAGCTTAAGGAAGCAAGCAGAGAAGGATGAGATGGCGGACAGGCAGTGTGGAATTTTGGATAGAAGGAGGCGATGTCAGGACCAGACAGGTAGATTTGGGTGTCGTCGGCGTAGTGGTGATATTGGAGGCCATGGGACTCAATGAGTTGCCCTAGGCCGAGAGTGTAGATTGAGAACAGTAATGGTCCAAGAACCGAGCCCTGGGGGACCCCGACAGATGGGGGGGTAGGGCGAGGAGGATGTGTGGGAGTGGGTGACGCTGAAGGTGCGGTCCGTTAAGTATGAGGAGATCCAAGAGAGGGCAAGGTCCGTGATGCCAAGAGATTCCAGGATCTGTAGTAGAAGGGAGTGGTCAACATTGTCGAAGGCGGCTGACAGGTCGAGGAGGAGGAGAACAGAGTAGTGGCGCTTGCTTTTGGCAGTCAGTAGGTCATTTGTGACTTTGGTCAGGGCTGTTTCAGTGGAGTGGAGGAGTCGGAAGCCAGATTGCAGGCGATCAAAGAGGGAGCAGGAGAGGTGAGAGGACAGCTCAGAATGGACATGCTGTTCAAGTAGTTTAGAGGCGAAGGGGAGGAGAGATATAGGGCGGTAGTTGGAGACAGTTGTGGGATCGAGGGAGGGTTTTTTGAGGATGGGTGTGATCAAGGCGTGTTTGAAGGGGGAGGTGTCGGTGGTGAGTGATAAGTTGAAAAGATGAGTTGGGGTTCGGATGATAACGGAGGTGAGGTTGGGAATGAGGTGGGATGGGAGCGGGTCGTGGGCGCTGGTGGTGAGGTGTGATTTTGACAGGAGGGAGGAGAGCTGGTCTTCAGTTATGGGGGGGAAGCAGTTGATTGAAGTAGAGGGCAGTGTAGGTGAAAGGGGAGGCTCTGGGGACAGTGGATCAAAGCTGTCTCTGATTCTGTCAATCTTTTCTTTGAAGAAGGAGACAAAGTCTTCTGCAGAGATAAGGGGAGGGGGAGCAGGCGGGCGGAGTAAGGAATTGAAGGTTTTGAAAAGTTGCTTGGGATTGTGGGACAGGGAGGTTATTGGGGATAAGAAGAAGGTTTGTTTGGCGGTGGCAAGTGCAGTCTTGAAGGCGATGAGGGACTGTTTGAACAGCGCAAAATGCTCAGTGGAACCTGATTTTTTTTTTTTTTTTTTTTTCCATCGCCTCTCGGCGACCCTGGATGCCCGTCTCAGATCTTTAGTGAGGGTGGTGTGCCAGGGTTGCCTATTAGTGCGTGGTGTGTGAGGGGGGCGGCTAAGTCGAGTGCCTTGGTTAATGTGGTGTTGTAGAGGGTGGTGGCAGTGTCTGTGTCACATATAGATGTTATGTTGGTGAGAGGGAGAAGGGATTCTGAGAGTGAGTGTAGATCAATGTTTTAGGTTTCTGCGGGGATGATGAAGTTTGCAGAGAGGAGGTGATGTAGTAGGGGAGGTGAGGGAGGAGAAGGTCAGCAGATTGTGGTCAGACAGGGTGAGGGTTGAGTTTGTGAGATTAGTAAGGAAGCAAAGACGGGTAAAGATGAGATCCAGCGTGTGGCCATCTTTGTGGGTGGCAGAGGAGGACCATTGGGAGAGCCCGAAGGAGGAGGTCAGGGAAAGAAGTTGAGAGGCGGTTTGGTGGGCAGTGTCAATGGGGATATTGAAATCGCCCATAATGATGGTGGGGATGTCAGTAGAGAGGAAGTGAAGTAGCCAGGTGGTAAAGTGGTCGAGGAAGGTGAGGATGGATCCAGGGGGGCGGTAGATGACTGCTAGCTGGAGGTTACAGAGGGAGAAGATGCGGACAGAGTGGGCTTCGAAAGATGGGAGAGTAACAGAGGGGGGTAATGGAATAGGGGCGAAGGAGCAGGTGTCGGATAGGAGTATGCTGACACCTCCGCCATGTTTGGCAGAGGGGCGGGGTGTGTGGGAAAGATTGAATCCGCCGTAGGATAGTGCAGCAGGGGAGGCCGTGTCGGAGGGGGTGAGCCAGGTCTCTGTGATGCCAAGGAATGAGGGTTTATTAGAAATAAAGAGTTCATGGATGTCTGTAAGCTTATTACAGACTGAGCGGGCGTTCCAGAGTGCGCCTGGCAGGGAGATTAGAGGCGCAGGGGCTGGGGGGATGGGTCTAAGGTTGGTCAGGTTGCGAGGGTGGGTGATGGTGGGGTTATGAGAGTTGGTGATGGGACGTGGGGGTGGGGTGCAGGTGACTGTGGGGATGTGGCGGGGTGGGGGGGGCCGGGATTAGGGGAAATGTCGCCAGCGAGTAGGAGGAGCAGGGAGAGGGTCAGCAGGTGGGAGCATGAGAGTTTACATGGTGGCCGTGCCTGATTGGAGATGGAGGATTGGAAATGAAGGAATAGTTCAGAGGAGTTTGTGAGGTGGTTAAGTAGGATGGAGGGTGAGAGAAGTACTTGGTTGGTAGCAGGAAGTGGAGAAGGATGGGAGTCAGAGTGCAAAGGAGGGGATACATTGTGGATGGTGAGCAGGGGATGGGAGTAGTGTGGGTCAGATGCAGCGGGAAGGAGAGCTGTAGTGGTGGGTGAGAGGTCAGTAGTGATGAGCAGTCTGGGGTTTACATAGTGAATACATAATTGCAGTACAAGTGAACAAATTGCATATCTGTTTGTTTGTCTTGCATGACTTGCCTGTTTCCTGCCCGTTTAACTGCCCGGTGTAACTGCACTTCTACAGTTGGCATGATTGCACCCCTTAGCTGGGTCTACATATATAGTGAGTTTCTACTTAGATCTGGGTCTATTACACTTGTTAATCAATCAATCAAAGTACCTCAGCACAGCAGAAGGTAATACATGCAAGACAAATAAACAAGAGTTTCTGGCCAACCTGGGTCATAAACACTTTTACACCAAAGATGACCTCTGAACATCCCACATCACACACAGTAAGATGATTTCAGTATATTACATTATTAAAAGACAAGTATATTGTTGATTGAAGTTACAGATTCATATACCTCTCATGTGAGGAGAGACATGCAGGAAAGATGAGTGAATTGAAGTTACAGATTCATATACCTCTCATGTGAGGAGAGACATGCAGGAAAGATGAGTGAATTGAAGTTACAGATTCGGTAGACACACGAAGTCGCCTGGGCTGGTTGGTCAACCTAAAAAAGTTGTTCCCCATCCCAAGTCAGTCCCTAATCTTCCTGGGCATGCAATTCCACACTTCCAGGGGTTTAGTGCTCCTTCCCAAGGAGAAGGCACATGCTCTCCGGCTGTGAGTTTCCGCCCTTCTTCAGCCGTCACCTCGATCATTTTGATTTGCCATGAGAGTTCTGGGCAGGATGGTCGCTGCGATAGAAGCAGTTCCCTTTGCCCAGCTTCACCTCAGGCCTCTCCAACTGGCCATACTCAAGTCCTGGGACGAGTCCTTTTTCCCTGGACAGGATGTTTCGAATATCCTCGACGGTCAAGCAATCTCTACACTGGTGGCTTAGAAAAGATCTCCCTTTCGAGAGAGAGATTGGTTTAACGGGTCACTGGAAGATTCTGACCACCGATGCCAGCCTAACAGGATGGGGCGTGGTGTACCGACATCACAGAGCACAGGGGAAATGGTCTCCAACGGAATCTACCATGCCCATCAACGTATTGGAGATTTGAGCCATCCTCCTGGCATTACGAGCCTTTCAGTGCTTCCTGGCGGCTTCTCACATCAGGATACAATCAGACAATGCCACGGCCGTGGCATACGTCAATCACCAGGGCGGAACCCGCAGTGCCCAGGCAATGTGAGAGGTAACACACATCCTTCACTGGGTGGAATCAACGGGATCAACCCTGTCCGCTGTTTACATCCTGGGAGTAAACAACTGGGAAGCAGACTTCCTCAGTCGCCAGGGCATAGATTCAGGAGAGTGGTCCCTGCATCCTGAAGTCTTTCAGCAAATTTGTCATCGCTGGGGGATTCTGGATGTGGATCTAATGGAATCGCATCTCAATGCCAAGGTTCCCAACTTCATGGCCAGATCACACGACCCCCGGTCCATAGGAGCGGACGCCCTAGTTCAGGACTGGACTCCATTCCAACTCCTATACATCTTCCCACCTCTACCTCTAACCCCCAGGGTGGTGCGGAAAATCAGACAGGAAGGGATCCCAGTCATCCTTATCACCCCAGACCAGCCCAGACGCGCATGGTATGCCGATATCATCCAACTCACGGCAGACGCCCCATGGCGCCTCCCAGATCGTCCAGACCTTCGGTCTCCGAGCCCGTTCTACCACCAGAATTCAGGAGCCCTGAATTTGACGGCGTGGCCCGTGAGACCTGGATTCTGACACAAGCAGGGATCTCGCAAGACGTCATTCGCACCATGATCAGTGCTAGAAAGCCAGCCTCTGCTGGAATTTATTACCGCACCTGGAAATCCTTTTTTGTCTGGTGCGCATCTCGGGATCGGGCTCCGTTCCCTATTCACTACCTAGGATACTTGCTTTTCTACAATCAGGTCTGGAGGCCAGACTGTCACTTGGCTCTCTTAAGAGCCAAGTCTCAGCTCTCTGTTCTTTTTCAGCGGAGACTTTCATCAAAACCGCAAGTCAAGACGTTTCTTCAAGGGGTTTCCCGCTTAGTTCCCCCCTACAGGCGACTGCTGGAGGCGTGGGACCTCAACTTGGTGTTGACAGCATTACAAGAACCACTCTTTGAGCCCCTTAAGGAAATCTCACTCCACCTTCTATCCCAGAAGGTGGTTTTTCTGGTGGCAATCACTTCTCGTCGCAGAGTGTCTGAACTCACAGCGCTCTCCTGCAGGCCGCCATTCCTAATTTTTCAACAGGACAAGGTCATTCTCCGTACGGTCCCCTCTTTCCTTCCGAAGGTGGTCTCCTTGGTCTGGCCCCGGTTCATAGGTTTGAGAAGGCTCTGCATACGCTGGACCTTGTAAGGGCATTGCATATCTATGTATCTGGAACGGCGCCTTTTCGGAAGTCTGACTCTCTTCCTTCTTCCGGAAGGCAGCCACAAGGGCTTGCCAGTTTTAAAAGCTACGCTTGCTAGATGGATCAGATCCACCATTCAAGATGCCTATAGGCTCAAAAACTCGCCACTTCCGGCTGTATCAGAGCGCACGCTACCCGTGCGGTAGGGGCATCCTGGGCCATTCGCCACCAGGCGTCTGCATAACAAGTGTGTAAAGCAGCCACTTGGACTATCTTACACAGGTTCACAAAACATTACAGAGTCCATACCCAGTCTTCAGCGGACGCGAATCTGGGTAGACACGTCCTGCAGGCGGCAGTAGCCCACCTGTAGGATACTAGCTTTACACAATATTCGTTCCATTGCTTTTCCCACCCAGGGACTGCTTTGGGACGTCCCATGGTCCTGTGTCCCCCAATGAGGCGAAGGAGAAAAGGAGATTTTTGGGTACTCACCGTAAAATCCTTTTCTCTTAGCCTCTAATTGGGGGACACATCTCCCGCCCTGTTGCTCGTTTCGGGTCGTTTGTTTGAGTTCGCATATTGTTTTTTTGAGCTCGTGCATAGTTGCCTTCTTACAGGCATAGTTAAATGTGTTATCACTGTTACGTTCCTCCTACTGCTTTAGCACAAAACAGGTCAGGACAGTGCCTGTCCAGGGGTGTATACTGCAGAGGAGGAGCCACTGTTAATCTTTTACAGATTCTGCCTAGTGTCGCCTCCTAGTGGACAGCAGCATAACACCCATGGTCCTGTGTCCCCCAATTAGAAGCTAAGAGAAAAGGATTTTACAGTGAGTACACAAAAATCTCTTTTTTTTAATCCGAGTGCATGCATGAAAACCCTGCATGCCCTCGAATTCCCCTGCGATGACAAACTGGATGCACCAGCACCCTGTGCGGGAGCATCTGTTTCCATTTTGTATCGGGATCCGGAGGATGGTAATTAACACGCCCCCTAGGGGGCATGTCATTTAGAATTGTGTTTTGCACATTCTCTGCGCATGCGCAGTTCATAGAACATAGACCAGAATTCCAGATCCACTGGGATCCGGAGTCC
>JARQOC010000006.1:356296746-356345075 GCA_033576535.1 Allobates femoralis | reverse complement strand
CCCTCTCCAGTCTATTCATATAGATGATGACATCATCAGCAAATAGCGCTGACTTCACCGTCACCCCTCCAATGTTGATGCCCTCGTGTGAATCATTGCCGTTCAAATATCTGGCAAGAGGTTCGATGGCCAGATTGAAGAGCAATGGCGAGAGAGGGCAGCCTTGCCGCGTTCCCTTTTCCAGAGGGAAAGGGGCGGACAGAAAACCGGGGGTGCATATTCTAGCGCTCGGGTTCTCGTATAATGTTTTTAGGAATGTCCTGAACGGGCCTTGTAGGCCTATCTTGTCCAATACTAAGTTCAACCAGGACAGATTTGACGGGGCAATTTAACTCTTCCACTCCTCCACTGGTCACTCCAAATCAGACTATGAACATATGGTACCAGATAAGAGTAAATCAGATGGAGAATCTGGTTCAAACTTAATATGTTCGTTGCTTTATTAAGCAATGGCAAGATATACACAGCAACTGAACTGCACATCCGGGTACACCGTCTTTTATAGTCCAGAAGATAAGCATGTAAATGTCCAAAACGGGGTGTATTTATGCTAAGAGTTTAGGTGGGATTACGCTAATGTCTATTTGTTAGTAAGAAGTAATTCTTTGTCTTTCGTAAGTCCATCCTCCAATCAGTCCAGGTGTCATCTGGTATGCAGCCATCTCCAGTTTCTCATGGTACAGCCTAGTACCAACAAAGCAGGCCTCTCTACTTCAAGGACAACTTGGTACATGCATCTCGTTCCTTCAGCAGTCTTACATACATCTGCAAAACACCTTGTTTAGAACATATTCATGGATAGGGGGAAGGGAAGCCAAAGGAGAGAGGTGAAAAAGAAGAGAAGGAAAAAGAAGAGAAGGAAAGAATAAGAGAGAGAGAGATGAGAGAGATAAATATATATATATATATATTTATCTTGAGTACATACCTGAACAGAAGAAAAACTTATTGTTCCATTTAATGCTATAAGCCAATATATTAGTTATAAAAGAAAAACAAATATAAAAGTATAAATGACATAGATATATATATATATTAGCAAATATAGGTAAAAATATATCTTTACCATATCTTTACCTCGACAATTTCCCCCCTAAACAAGTAAGTTTTTCTCTAAATCTATCCCTAAATTTATTTATAAGGGGTCCTTTGAGACTGTCCATGTGATGGGTAAGGAGACGAATTGGGCTTTTTCAGTCAGACGCCTCAGAAATCTCTTTCCTTGTGAAAGGCACCAAAGCATCTAGACCCCCTACACTGGCTCACATGGAGTTCTCCCGCTGCACTGTCCATAATTTAATTCCCTCAACTGCATCTGATGATGGGGGAAATTCTTCGATTGTCTGAGAGAAAGACCCTTGGGTATCTCCCCTAAACTGATACTTCCATCTGTCAATGGATCAGCTTCTGTAACCAACTGGAAAAGAAAGATATATCTAACCCAGCATTAGCTTTTAATTCTGCTGCCAATTTAGTAATTTTCTTTAAGGGCTATCATGTTTTCCCATTTTCCCCTGAATTTTGCGGGATATATATATACAGCATTCCTCCTCTCCCACCATTCCACAGACCCCGCCCTTTTCAGCTAGGAGCATATCAAGGGCCAACCTGTTTTGAAGAGTCATTCTAGTGTTGGGGCCTAATTCCTCAACTATACCCTGGAAAGCATCTCGGCCATAGTTGACAAACCTTTACTCACTGTAATATATATATAATTAATCCAATCAACGTTCTTATTGATCTGTACCTGTGGAATTAAGGAAGCGATTCCAACATATACCTGATTTTGGGCCTTAAACTGGTCAGGCACCCCCCCTTGGCACACCGATAGCATCAATGTATACCTGAGGGTCTTCCTCATAGCCCATGTGGAGTTGATCAATACTTCTCCTTCTCTTGATGGTCTCACTGGAAAACTCTGGGTCCCATGGTAAGATTTTGAACTGCATAGCTAGTTTAACCAGGGTGCACTGACCGGTCCAGGCATTGGGCAACCTGGATCGGAGCTTACCATCCCCACACAACTAGTAAATATCATACATATATCGTATATATTATCTGAATAAATTTATACTTACAGAGCTGTTTTCATTACAAAATCCCAATTTAAAGGTTCCTACTAACGAAAACCTCAGAACATATTAGAAACGGCCTGGGGAATTGTGTATCAGTTTTACACTATTAGTAACATATAACCTTAAAAATACAAGACTCATTCTCCCTTGAACACTTTATCATATACCACTATCATTATGGAGGGTATACAAAGGATATAAACTTCTTTAAATATCTGCAAATAAGCACAGTTATCCACACGCGAAAGATACATTACAAAAATCATAACCCATTGATTTGTAAAGAGAAAGTACATAAGAACAAAAACATGGGATATACAGCCCTTTGACGATTGACCTGACCACTCATAATAGTCAAACAGATATAATAATATCAGACAATATAATTACACTTTAAACAATATAAATATACTTATCAGTAGTCATCCAACTTTCCTAAAAGACAGATCAAAGGGAGATAACAAAACAGCATAGCAAAAAGCATACAGCTATTCACTTATCATAATATGATTAGTATACAGTTAAGCAGGCAAAAATTACATTATTTACTTATTTATTTACTCTACTTAATAACATTTTAACTAGTATATATTTGACATTTATAATACCTTGGATAGAAGAAAGAGATTTACACATATTGGGACAATTTTTATACAGTTTTCTTGGTTTCCTTGTCCGCTCACTATTTGCAATTTCCAAACCCATGGAGCGATCGCCGCTTGAAGCCCGTACCTTTCTGAGTTGTGTTGTGCGCAGGAATAATGCAGGATAGTATACACAGCTTACCTGTACCAGGAGCGAACTAGGAGGTACTCACCTGATCTCATCCGTGACCTATTTTGAGGCGTAAAGTGAGGCCAAGCAGAAACCATTCTAACCTTTGCTGATAAAAGACATCATGGCCTGCCCTGTCCCCTCTCACGACTCCTAGTTTAACACTGTTAGTGGTTCGGTCAGTCCCTATAAGGCAGTCGACTATAGAGAGGGCTCAGGCTGCCAGACACAACCCGGCTGGGATGGGGCAACCACCCGCCACTACCTTTCCTACCTTTTGTTGTAGCTTGCCTTCTACCTCCGAGAGGACAGGACACCTGTGGTGATTGTCAGTGTGATTATACCATCCTAGACTGATAACATGGTGTCTACCTCACCGTAATATACCAATTCTGCATTTAGTAGGCTTACCGTATTGTAAAAGAATTCTTCAACCGAAAATCGCTCCATTCGCTCAGAAAGTGCAAGTCAGAACCAAACATTCTGATTACCTCATGCGAGGATTCTACCTGCGTCCAATGTAAGAAATCATATCTCCTATACCTGAAAAACAACTCAAAAATCTATTAATATCAAAGATCAGAAAATTCTTATTCAACATTATAATTGTAATTTTCTGCTAGTTATTTTGAATATATTTTTTTTTTTATTACCGGACAATAAATGGTAGAAAATACTATATGGGCGCTGTACATCAGAGCAGACATATATAACATCACCTTTAATTCAAAATTCCTGCTATCAGCATTTTCTCCAGAAAGCTCCTCACCCCTCCCATATAGAGAAAGATAATAGACTACAAGAAATATTCTCACATAGTAAGGAACAAAGGCTGCTATGGTAGAAGGAATTTAAGGAGGTGTGGAGGAGTGATTCACTCCCTTCCATATTTTTAAATCCTTTGGCCTTAATATATCTACAAAATGTCCATAAAGAATACACTCAGAAATATCAGTTCACCTTCCCACAGCATTAATATATATATTATTTTCTCTTGGGCGCTCAGTATATTAATTTTCCCTCTAGGTAGCTTAATTTTTGAACGGCTTGAATCATAAGAATATATTTGATATCTTTGTTATTCTGACATTACGTCTTATATTTCAGCATATTACAGTTTACACAAACCTTTGTAAGATAATTTGAATACAAGAGAGTCCTAATTACAGCTTCATTTAATACTATATATACTAGTCACAGCTCCCTAAAGCAGTTAAATCTACCTGGCGTCAGACACACACACGCATCAGCATTGGTCTAGGACACTGGTCAAGTTATTCCCAGACACAGGTTTAGCTATTTGAATTCCAGGGCAAACCAGGCATCCCCAGGGACTGACTCCTCAGCATGTATTCCATAGATTACCAGCCGCTCCCAGGTCTGCCATCACAGGTCCAGACCTCCAGAACAGCTACTGCACCAGAACACACCATCGCAAATAACTTCAGGTTTAACCTGTCTTCCCCACTGGAGGGGCTGCAAGACCCTCAGTCTTCTAACCTCATATCTCTATATATACACAAGCTAGGCACTACTTTTAGTACACATGCATACAAACTTTTTTTCTCGTATAAATCAATAAAAATCTGATTATTATTATTGCATCCAATATTAGGCATTATTATTAATACCAAACTACCATAAATGTCAAAAATCCATCTTTGCCTTTCAGGATCCTTGGAAAGATGGGTAAGATTCCAGTGTACATGTCACAGTGTGCAGATTCCACCCTTCACTTGGCCCCCCTCTCTTTGGCTCTCTCACTCTCTCCCTCCCCTCCTTCTAATACAGACAGCTTCTACAAGGTTACACGCACAGCTATCTTAGATAAGAAATTCTGAGGCTCACAGGATAGAACAAAGTAATCCTTCTCTCCCAAACATAGCTCACAAATTTAATTAACTGTTTCACACTTGTAGCTATGTACAACTAACAATTCTAGCCATTATCTGAGACCCCATGGCTTAATATCTAACTTTTTAATTTATTCTTTATCACTTCAAGAACTTTCCATGACAGGAAAAATAGTAAAATATATTGATAGACGGACCGTGAACAGAGTGTAGTGACAGTCGGCATGACTTCAATGAAACAGAATAATCTCCATAAAATTATATACACCTTATTGTAATTTATCCTAACCACTTTGGAGCTAGGAATTGCTTAATAAATTTTAACTTAACACACCCACACATCCGGGGATCTCATATCGCCGCCATGATAGGGTGGTGGCTGGGATGGCATACTCAATAACAATGGCATGGCGGCCATTTTACACTGTATAAAATTATTGTTAGGAAGCAGCTTATAACTAAACGCAGGCTCTGCATCATCTTTTCCCCTTTCTCCATCTATTTCTCTTCATTCCTCACTTTTCAGACTACATGCAACCCGTAAATAAACTTGTGCCTGATCTAGCAGCCCTTGGTCTTTCAGCTTGCCTTTTTCTCTCTGGATAAGATCATTTTATATAGACGGCTGCAATCTCCTTGACAAAGCAATTCTACGTACTTGTATAACTTTTTCACATTCTTAACAGCCTGCTTGCCTTCCCGTGATTCTACCAATTCCTTCATTTCCACAGCATCCTCATCTAACTTATAGGGGTACGGTACGCAACATGACGGAATACTACAGCCTGCTGCAGCTCAGTCCGCTGACCGCGACAATCAACACTGTGCCCCTAAAGTGTGGAACGGCTCTTCACACTCCAAGCGTGGCATGGCTCATCACGCTTACTCCAAGCGTGGCATGGCTCATCACGCTTACTCCAAGCGTGGCACGGCTCATCACGCTTACTCCAAGCGTGGCATGGCTCTTCACGCTTACTATATTCTGCCCCTAGGCTAGACACCAGTGCTTACAGATTGTCCTGTCACGATATTCCAACCGGGAGGCAGTCTCCTCTCCCAAAATATAGGTGCCCAAACACCTTAGTCACGTGCAGATATAATAACGTCTCCTATTTTCCTATCTACACCGTCCCCAATCTATACCCTTCTCAGTATCTCACAGTGTCTCTAGATTGGAATTTGAACAATGCAGTTAAACAACAGTCACGGGCCATAAAGTTACACCTCAATTCACAAGCTAACAGCAGGCACAGAAAGGGTTAATTTGCAAGTGAGGAATGAATGATGATCGTGGAGGAGGCGTGGTGTATGAGCGAGCACGTGCATAAGGCAATATATCTCGCGTTGCTGGTTCGGAACATAGCTCTGGATCACGCTTAGTCTCACCACTCGACCAGTCACCCCCCTAGACCCAAAGGACACCCCAGACTTAACCAATATCGGCTGAAACACTGTAAGGGCGACACACATATGAATGCGATCTCCACTTACCGTGTTTGGAGGTCGACCAGGGGTCAGCCAATACGGGCGTCATCCAGGGGCATCGGGGCACGGGTCCGTGGGGGTCGCGGATCACTGGCTATGTCCCATCTGGGGTGCCAATTGACGGGGCAATTTAACTCTTCCACTCCTCCACTGGTCACTCCAAATCAGACTATGAACATATGGTACCAGATAAGAGTAAATCAGATGGAGAATCTGGTTCAAACTTAATATGTTCGTTGCTTTATTAAGCAATGGCAAGATATACACAGCAACTGAACTGCACATCCGGGTACACCGTCTTTTATAGTCCAGAAGATAAGCATGTAAATGTCCAAAACGGGGTGTATTTATGCTAAGAGTTTAGGTGGGATTACGCTAATGTCTATTTGTTAGTAAGAAGTAATTCTTTGTCTTTCGTAAGTCCATCCTCCAATCAGTCCAGGTGTCATCTGGTATGCAGCCATCTCCAGTTTCTCATGGTACAGCCTAGTACCAACAAAGCAGGCCTCTCTACTTCAAGGACAACTTGGTACATGGCATCTCGTTCCTTCAGCAGTCTTACATACATCTGCAAAACACCTTGTTTAGAACATATTCATGGATAGGGGGAAGGGAAGCCAAAGGAGAGAGGTGAAAAAGAAGAGAAGGAAAAAGAAGAGAAGGAAAGAATAAGAGAGAGAGAGATGAGAGAGATAAATATATATATATATATTTATCTTGAGTACATACCTGAACAGAAGAAAAACTTATTGTTCCATTTAATGCTATAAGCCAATATATTAGTTATAAAAGAAAAACAAATATAAAAGTATAAATGACATAGATATATATATATATATTATCAAATATAGGTAAAAATATATCTTTACCATATCTTTACCTCGACAGATTGACATTGTCGAACGCCTTTTCGGCGTCCAACAAGACCAATGCCGGACGATCATCACGTAGATTCTCTCGATACCCCACTGAATCCAGCACTAACATAGTTTGTCTGATATTACCCACCGCCGATCTACCCCTAACAAATCCCACCTGTTGTAGGCCCACAAGAGATGGCAGTAGCCCCGCCAAACGGTCCGCCATAATCTTGGCCAGAATTTTCAGGTCTTGATTTATCAGTGAGATGGGGCGATATCCGGCCGGGTCAGTGGAGCTCACATTCCCCTTTGGCAACAATTTAATGTGTGCCGTGTTAGTGTGGTTCGAGATCTTGCCCCCGCTAGAATTTCATTGAAAAGAGAGACTAAGCAAGGAGCCACCTTGTCGCATAAAGACTTGTAATAGTCGCCGGTAAAACCATCTGGACCCGGAGCTTTATGGGCACTCAGGTTTTTGATAGTCATTTGAACTTCAGCCAAGGAAATCTCAGCGTTCAAGGTGGCCAAGCCGTCCTCCGCTATGGTAGGTAGTGAGACCTTCTCAAGCCAGTCCCCTCCCACCTCCCTTGCATTCTGCACTGTATCCTGTGTATATAGTTTTGCAAAGAATTTGCCTAAATGAGAATTGATATCTTTTGGTGCATGAAGGATGTTACACTCGGAGTCCACCAAAGAGGCAAACGTCGTGGGCTTAGTTTTACCCCTGGCCAAGTTCGCTAGGATCCTCCCCGCCTTGTCTCCATACTTATAGAGATCTACCTCCCATTGTTCCTTACTCCACTGTTCCCTTCGTTTAGCCCAGACGTCATACTCTCTCTTTGCTCCCACCCATTTCTCCTTTGTTAGCGGTGAAGGGTTGTTTTTAAATTCCTCATATGTGCTTCTTACCTTTGAACTAGCTAGATGGAACTGTTGAAATGTTTTCTTTTTTTGAGTGCTGGTGTATGCCATTATTTTACCCCTCATGACCACCTTACTTGTTTCCCAGTATAACCGAGAGTCCGTCTCATGGTCTGCATTGTGGAAGACGAAGTCAGACCACCACTCCCCCAGGAGTCTGTCAAAATTGGCGTCCCTTCTAAGATGTCATGGAAAGCGCCATATAAAGTCAGTGCCCCTAATGTGCACGTCTCTTCGTTCCAGGGCCACGGGGCTATGGTCGGAAATTACCATATTTTCAATACCCACTCTGACCACTCTAGCCAATAAGTGGTTGCTGAGTAGAAAGAAATCAATACGAGACCAGGACCCGTGGGCATGGGAGTAATGAGTGAATTCCTGGTCTAGGGGGTGGTGTATCCACCACACATCATGCAATGCCAGTCCCCTCGTCAGCGTATGTAGCGGGCTCAACGGTCGGTCGTCAGGGGTGGAAGCAGTATTCAACTGGTCGCGTCGCCTATCTTCGCCCCCAAAGAAGACACTATTGAAGTCCCCTCCCACGATCCGGAGATGCTCTGTATCTCCTAACAGCTCCTCCTGCAGGTGGGAGAAGAAGGCATCTTGCGACTGGTTAGGGGCATATATATTCGTGATACTAAGACGTCCCGCCGGGCTATCTAAAACCAGCCGCACATACCTTCCCTCATCATCTTTAGTTTCAGAAGTAATTGTACAGGGGAAATTTTTATGGATAAGTATCAGTACCCCTGCCTTCCTCCCCACCGATCCAGAGCCGTGTACCGCCCCCACCCATAACCTGTGCATTCTAAAAAATTCCATGTCTTGAAGATGCGTCTCTTGTAGGAGAGCCACATCTGTTTTCAATCTCTTGAGATGTTTGAGTACCATCGAGTGTTACTCGGGTGACCTGAGGCCCTTAACATTCCAGGACAACAGATTAACCATGATCAAGAAACAGTCGATGGGATATGTCAACCCCCGCTATGTCCAGGGATGTTTCGAGTAGATCGCTGAAAAATAAGCATACTGTACAAGATGGCTGTAACAACATAAATTCACGCCCCCCACTCCCCCTGTAACCCCCTCAACAAGCAGTCTAGTGACCGCGTACCGAACAATCCAATAGAACAGAATCCCTCCCCCTCCCATCTTCTCCCCTCCCCAAAACTATTCAAATAAAGGATATGGACTTCCATATTCTGAAGGGTACACCTCTCCAACACTCCCGCCCTGCGGCCGTAGTGTAAGTCGAGATAGTCGGCACCGTGCACTGGAGTCAATCGATACCTATTAATAGTAGTATAACCGCATTGTTGTCATTATCAATAACATTAACACTTCCCAAAAGTCGGTTAATAAATCTTGTGCGTTGATATAGGAATCCAGCTTGTAGATCGCGCTGTTCGAAAAATTGGCCAAGAAAATGACTCCAAGGACCTTGGATCTTTAAAACAAAGATCTTTATTCCTCCCAGACTCTACGCGTTTCGTGTACTCACTGTACACTTCCTCAGGAGTTTAAGGATACACAACCACCATGGATTAAGCATGTTAAATAAAGCCCTTGGCAGGAAATGAGGCCTGAAACCTCTTCTTTTTTTTTTTTTTTTTTTTTTTTTTCTTTCTTTCAAAAATCTTAATCACAAATGTCCATCACCACATAAATGTACAAAACACATCTATATAAAAAAAATACACATCATTTGAACATATCTCCCTCTAAAAACAAGCAGTAAAATCACAATCTTTCAATTAAAATATTACAAACTCTTTAAAAATAATGCTCATTAGCACATTCCTGTGCTCTTATACCTTAATTTATCCCTTACACTTCCATGGTGAATAGGAGAGTGGTAGAAAAGTTATAAAATTCTATCTCTGTCTAACAATCATTTACCACTTCTTATCTATTTAACCATTACACCTCCTTTGGTTTTTACCTATTAATTCATATTCGCTGGTCAGTGTATTCGATCCTGTATGCAGGTAATCAGATATCCCCAATATCACCTTTTAATCCTATATTTAGCTGCAGCGCCACTGTGCTGCTCAGGCAAGAGAGTGCTAAATTGAGCTTAAACATCGCTGAAAACTAATCCTAATGGATCCAGAATTTTGAATATTGTTTTTAATTGAAAAAACTTTTTGACATAGATATACATTTACCCTCCCTTTCACTCAAATACCAGAATGACACAATTGATTCTAAAATCAGCATCTTAGAGGTTGGATCAGTTTTAATTTTGTGAGAACTGGCACTCCTATTTGAAGAGATCCGAGACCTCGTTTAGACCATAAGGCTGCAATGTCCGCAGCCTATGGATCCAATAGATCTCTTTCCTCATCAATGCAATGTCCCTATTGGCAGCACCGTCTGGCACATGATCAATTGGGACCACCGTGATACACAGTTTCTTATCGTGTTTGATCAAGCAGTGTATCACGGTGGTCCCAATTGATCATGTGCCAGACGGTGCTGCCAATAGGGACATTGCATTGATGAGGAAAGAGATCTATTGGATCCATAGGCTGCGGACATTGCAGCCTTATGGTCTAAATGAGGTCTCGGATCTCTTCAAATAGGAGTGCCAGTTCTCACAACATTAAAACTGATCCAACCTCTAAGATGCTGATTTTAGAATCAATTGTGTCATTCTGGTATTTGAGTGAAAGGGAGGGTAAATGTATATCTATGTCAAAAAGTTTTTTCAATTAAAAACAATATTCAAAATTCTGGATCCATTAGGATTAGTTTTCAGCGATGTTTAAGCTCAATTTAGCACTCTCTTGCCTGAGCAGCACAGTGGCGCTGCAGCTAAATATAGGATTAAAAGGTGATATTGGGGATATCTGATTACCTGCATACAGGATCGAATACACTGACCAGCGAATATTAATTAATAGGTAAAAACCAAAGGAGGTGTAATGGTTAAATAGATAAGAAGTGGTAAATGATTATTAGACAGAGATAGAATTTTATAACTTTTCTACCACTCTCCTATTCACCATGGAAGTGTAAGGGATAAATTAAGGTATAAGAGCACAGGAATGTGCTAATGAGCATTATTTTTAAAGAGTTTGTAATATTTTAATTGAAAGATTGTGATTTTACTGCTTGTTTTTAGAGGGAGATATGTTCAAATGATGTGTATTTTTTTTATATAGATGTGTTTTGTACATTTATGTGGTGATGGACATTTGTGATTAAGATTTTTGAAAGAAAGAGGAAAAAAAAAAAAAAAAAAAAAAAAAAAAGAGGTTTCAGGCCTCATTTCCTGCCAAGGGCTTTATTTAACATGCTTAATCCATGGTGGTTGTGTATCCTTAAACTCCTGAGGAAGTGTACAGTGAGTACACGAAACGCGTAGAGTCTGGGAGGAATAAAGATCTTTGTTTTAAAGATCCAAGGTCCTTGGAGTCATTTTCTTGGCCAATTTTTCGAACAGCGCGATCTACAAGCCGGATTCCTATATCAACGCATAAGATTTATACAACTCTCCTGGCTGATTGCTGCGTTCGACAGGATCCAATTGTCTGGTTTAATAGTGGTTGTGTCACACACAACCCGACCAGGTGAGTGCGACCATACTTACAATTCACTGATTATATCGGATAAGACCCTATTGTGCGCTTCCTCTCCATCTACAAAAGTCGGTTAAGGCATCGAGTGTGCAATTGCCCAGATAACGCAGATCAGGATACGAGATCCGTAAGACGTGTGCCCGTCCTTCTTAAGACTACCAATATCTGAATGGATCAATCTGTCACCCAGATTTTGGCATCGCCTATAAGAGAAAAGAGGGGGTTCCTTAAATTCTTTCACTCCAGGAAGACGCTTTCCCAACATCCCCCAATGTTTTTTAATGATTTTGGGTATTTCTGTACTTTGGTCACTAAAGCTAGTTACTACAGGTATCCTTTCCATTATTTTGATACTGTTTTTTTTTCAAAAGATTCTGATCTTTTTGTTAACCACCTTTTATTTTTGGCTTTTTAGTAGTTGTTTCGGGTACTCTCTTTGCAGCAAATTTTTCTACCATTTGATTTAATAATTTTTCTTGATTCAAATCATCACTTACAATTTTTTTTCACCCTTTAAAAACTGGCTGTAAGGGATTGAGTTCACCGTATTTCTAGGGTGATGGCTATTATACATAAGGAGATTATTCCTGTCTGTCTTATTTACATACAATTCAAATTGGTGCTAAATTGGTTAGCTTCATAACGTACCAGTACGTCCATTGAAAAGACTCCGTTGATTAAACCAACGTGAACTTTATAGTCTCATCTATAGTATTTAAAAAATGATGAAATTCTTCCAACATTTCTCCAGTCCCTGTCCATATGAGGGAGACATCGTCTATGTATCTCCACCACGTGGCAACAAGGCCATAGTGGTGGGACACATAGACAAAGTCTTCCCCAAGGACCCGCATAAACTACATTTGCATTGGCCGGTGCCATATTGGCGCCCATCGCAGTTTCTCTGCATTGTAGAAAATAATAATCACCAAATAAAAAATAGTTGTTCATCAGTACCAACTCTAAGGGTATCGGCAAACCTGGAGACCTCGCCGGAGAAATCAGCGGCAACGCACGGGACCGCGCACATTTTTGGCACCCCGCCAGCGTCGCCGTCGCGTGTTTACATGCGGCGATACCTCCGGCGAGGCTTTGGCGATGTTACAGGCGGCATCGCCGTTGGGCTGTCTACAAACCCCAGCGGCGATTTTGTAACATGGGAGCCTATGACTCCCATCGCCTGTACCATCGCCAATCGCCATGTTACATGGGGCTATGTGTACACATCTGAATGAATAGTAGGGAAGGGGTGTGGATTGAAGTGGTGCAGCTCAGGATTACCTGGGTCGGTACTGCAAGGAGTTTTAAGACGTCTGTAGTCTTCAATCAAATAGAAAAGGAATTCTCCAGCAGACAGCCAAATCTTCATAAAGTACTTTTATTAGTACATCAGACCGTGCATAAAACAAACAATGTTGAGGAGGGGAACGCTAGAGAATTCCTTTTCTATGTGTACACATCGCCTGAGAGTGGTCGCCTGGGTTCAGAGCAGTACTGAGAAACCAGGCGACCACTCTCAGACCATTTTTCGGCGGAAAATCGCCACTTTACATGGGGCGATTCGCCGGCGATGACGCTGACGATAGGCCACGCCCCTGCGTCACCTGCGAAATTGCCGGCGATGTCACCTGGTGTGACGCTATTCTAAGAGTTCTAATATAAGATCAATTAGTTCCACCATCATATCTGTCACTTCCAATTTTTTCTTTACAGCCTTCAGTCCCCTTTCGTGATCAATTGAAGTGTAGAGAGACACCACGTCAAAAGACGCTAGTGTCCCCTCTCCACTTATTGACAGTTCATTCAACTTACATAGGAAATCCCCAGTATCCTTAACATACGACTCCGCAGTTTTTGCTATGGGTTCAACACTTTATTCAAAAATTTTCCAATATTAGAGAGGATAGAATTAGTACCAGAGACTATCGGTCTCCCTGGGGGATCCACCAGAGACTTGTGAATTTTGGGAAGGACATACAATACCGGTACCATGGGATATTCAATTATCATAAAATCAAACAAGTCCTGGTCAATAAGTGTTTGGTTTTTTTTTTTATCCAATGTCAACTCCAGGACATGTCTGATCCTTCTCGCTATTTCGAATTTCGGATCCCTCACAAGTCTCTGCTATACCCCCGGGTCATCCAACTGCCTCCTCACCTCACTTATATATTTGACCTTGTCCATGACGACAACAGCACCAACTTTATCCGCTTTTTTTGTGACTATGCTGTCGTCATGGACAAGGTCATGGAGAGCTTCCATCTCCTTAGTCTTCATATTGGGTCTCTTAAATTTCTTCATTTTAACATAATTTTTCTATGCATTCACCTCATTAGTTACTGCATCAATAAATGAATCTATTACAGAAGAATTTGTCGGGGGTATAACACTACTTTTCTTCTTTAAACCTAATGACTGCAAATCAAATTCACTAGTTATGTTTCTAACGACCGGTGTCTTTGTACTGAACCACTCTTTTAACTTTAGTGACCTAAAAAAAATACTGTAGATCAAGGGACAACTGAAAAAAGTCAGTATTGGTACTTGGCCCAAAGCCCAACCCTTTATGTAACAGACATTTGTACTTCATTTAAAACCTTACTTGACAGATTTACTATAAGAGTATCTCCTAATTTCTCTGTTTTCTTCAGTAGTTTCCCTTTGCCTTTTCTGTTGCCGGTGGTGTCTCCTTCCTCCTCCTCTTTTTCTTCGTTCCTCTTTGAATCTATATCTAGAAACAATGTCTGTCATAGTGCTGACCTGGAGAATCATTGCCAGATCATTTCATCATATTTGGAATTGCTTTTTTTAACCATTTTACTTCACTTAAATTGTTTCCCCCACTTTCCAGTACATTGTAAAATGAATGGTGTTATTCCAAACTGCAATGTGTCCTGCAAAAATAGTCCTTCGTATGGCTCTGTCAATAGAAGAATAAAAAAAAAAGCTATAGCTCGTGACACGGAACAAACACCCCAAAAAGACCGATTGTGGATGAGTTTCTGCCTTGACTTTTATTCCTGGTCATGTTGAAAGGTTTGATAATGGTTCTGACATTGACTTTGGGGGGTAGATCCGTCCCCAAGGTGGCACTTGTTCTATAGTTTCTTTCATTCTGTGGGAGAACCCAATTACTTACAAATATTGAAGCAACCTCTATGAGATCCACCAGAGGGAGACAGTGATCCACCAGTGAAATGCTGCGATCTCCAGGACAAACGGGATTCTGCAGATCTGACATGTTTACCAGTATACGGTATATAATGATAAAGATCTTTCTATATGAGAATTGGAAATTATAATTTGATGATCAGCTACTGAAAATTAAAAAAACATGTTACAAGCACAGTGTTTCTAGCTATATGCTTATCAATTTCTCAGTGCTGTGTAATCAATATATACCTGCTACATTTCTGCCATAGAAAGTGACAGTGCTGGTGATTTAACCCCTTCAGGACCCAGCCTATTTTGACCCTAAAGACCTTGGCCTTTTTTGCAATTCTGACCAGTGTCCCTTTATGAGGTTATAACTTGGGAACGCCTCAACCGATCCTAGCGATTCTGAGATTGTTTTTTCGTGACATATTGGGCTTCATGCTAGTATTAAATTTAAGTCGATAATTTTTGCGTTTATTTGTGAAAAAATCAAAAATATGGCAAAAATTTTGAAAATTTCACAATTTTCACATTTTTAATTTTTTTTTTCTGATAAACAAGATAGATATGTGACAGAAAAAAGTTATTAAATAATATTTCCCACATGTCTAGTTCACATCAGCACAATTTTGGAAAAAAAAAAAATTTTTGTTAGGACGTTATAAGGGTTCAAAGTTCATGAGCAATTTTTCATTTTTCAACCAAAATTTACAAAACCATTTTTTTTAGTGACCACATCACATTTGAAGTCCTTTTGAGGGGTGTACATGACAGAAAACACCCAAAAGTGACACCATTCAAAAAACTGCACCCCTCAAACTACTCAAAACTACATTCAAGAAGATTATTAACCCTTCAGGTGCTTCACAGGAACTAAAGCAAAGTGGAAACAAAAAATGGATATTTTAATTTTTTTATCAAAAATGTTCTTTTAGCCTCAATTCTTTCATTTTCACATGGGCAACAGGATAAAATGGATCTTAAAATGTGTTGTGCAAATTCTCCCGAGTACATCGATACCTCATATGTGGTCATAAACCATTGTTTGGGCGCACGGCAGGGCTCAGAAGTGAAGGAGCGCCATTTGACTTTTGGAGCTAATTTTACATTCAAAAAGTGAAATTGCGCTCCTTCCCTTCTGACCCCTGCCGTGCGCCCAAACAGTGGTTTATGACCACATATGAGGTATCGGTGTACTCAGGAGAAATTGCCCAACAAATTTTAGGATGAATTTTATGCTGTTGCCATGTGAAAACAAAAAATTTAGGCTAAAAGAAAATTTTTGTGAAAAAAAAAGTACTATTTCATTTTCACAGATCAATTTGTAAAGCACCTAGGGGTTCAATATGCTCACTACCCATCTAGATATGTTCCCTGGGGGGTCTAGTTTCCAAAATGGGGTCACTTGTGGGGGAGCTCCAATGTTTAGGCACACAGGGGACTCTCCAAACGCGACATGGTGTCCGCTAACAATTTGAATAAAAATCAGCTCAAATTGTTAGCTGTAACCATGTTGTGTTTAGTGAGCCCCTGTGTGCCTAAACATTGGGGCTCCCCCACAAGTGACCCCATTTTGGAAACTAGACCCCCCAAGGAACGTATCTAGATGCATAGTGAGCACTTTGAACCCCCAGGTGCTTCACAAATTCATTCATAAAAATGAAAAAGCACTTTTTTTTCCACAAACATTTTCTTTTTTCATTATTATGGATCAATTTGTGAAGCATCTGGGGGTTGAAAGTGCTCACTATGCATCTAGATACGTTCCTTTGGGGGTCTAGTTTCCAAAATGGGGTCACTTGCGGGGGAGCTTTAATGTGGAGATGCACAGGGGCTCTCCAAACATGACATGGTGTCCGCTAACAATTTGAATGCAAAATGAGCTCAAATTGTTAGCGGACACCATGTTGCGTTTGGAGAGCCCCTGTGCATCTCCACATTGGAGCTCCCCCACAAGTGACCCCATTTTGGAAACTAGACCCCCAAGGGAACGTATCTAGATGCATAGTGAGAACTTTGAACCCCCAGGTGCTTCACAAATTAATCTGTAAAAATGAAAAAGTACTTTTTTTCCGCAAAAATCTTTTTTTATCATTAATTTGTGAAGCACCTGGGGGTTCAATATGCTCACTACCCATCTAGATATATTCCCTGGGGGGTCTAGTTTCCAAAATGGGGTCACTTGTGGGGGAGCTCCAATGTTTAGGCACACAGGGGCTCTCCAAACGCGACATGGTGTCCGCTCACAATTTGAATAAAAATCAGCTCAAATTGTTAGCTGTCACCATGTTGCGTTTGGAGAGCCCCTGTGTGCCTAAACATTGGAGCTCCCCCACAAGTGACCACATTTTGGAAACTAGACCCCCCAAGGAACTTATTTAGATGCATAGTGAGCACTTTGAACCCCCAGGTGCTTCACAAATTCATCCGTAACAATGAAAAAGTACTCTATTTCCACTAAAATTTTCTTTTTCCATTTTTAAAGATTAATTTGTGAAGCACTGGGATGTTCAAAATGCTCACCACCCATCTAGGTAAGTTCCCTGGGGGGTCTAGTTTCCAAAATGGGGTCACTTGTAGGGGAGCTCCAATGTTTAGGCACATAGGGGCTCTCCAAACGTGACATGGTGACAGCTAACAATTTGAGCTGATTTTTATTCAAATTGTTAGCGGACACCATGTCGCGTTTGGAGAGCCCCTGTGCGTCTCCACATTGGAGCTCCCCCACAAGTGACCCCATTTTGGAAACTAGACCCCCAAAGGAACGTATCTAGATGCATAGTGAGCACTTTCAATGCCCAGGTGCTTCACAAATTGATCCATAATAATGAAAAAAGAAATTTTTTGTGGAAAAAAAAGTGCTTTTTCATTTTTATGGATGAATTTGTGAAGCACCTGGGGGTTTAAAGTGCTCACTATGCATCTAGATACGTTCCTTGGGGGGTCTAGTTTCCAAAATGGGGTCACTTGTGGGGGAGCCCCAATGTTTAGGCACACAGGGGCTCACTAAACACAACATGGTTACAGCTAACAATTTGAGCTGATTTTTATTCAAATTGTTAGCGGACACCATGTCGCGTTTGGAGAGCCCCTGTGTGCCTAAACATTGGAGCTCCCCCACAAGTGACCCCATTTTGGAAACTAGACCCCCCAAGGGAACGTATCTAGATGCATAGTGAGCACTTTGAACCCCCAAGTGCTTCACAAATTGATCCGTAAAAATGAAAAAGTACTTTGTTTCCACAAAAAATTTATTTTTTCATTTTTACGGATCAATTTGTGAAGCACCTGGGGGTTGAAAGTGCTCACTATGCATCTAGATATGTTCCTTGGGGGGTGTAGTTTCCAAAATGGGGTCACTTGTGGGGGAGCTCCAATGTTTAGGCACACAGGGGCTCTCCATACGCGACATGGTGTCCGCTAACAATTGGAATTGTTAGCGGACACCATGTTGCGTATGGAGAGCCGCTGTGTGACTAAACATTAGAACTCCCCCACAAGTGACCCCATTTTGGAAACTAGACCCCCCAAGGAACGTATCTAGATGCATAGTGAGCACTTTCAACCCCCAGGTGCTTCACAAATTGATCCGTAAAAATGAAAAAATAATTTTTTGTGGAAAAAAAAAGTACTTTTTTAATTTTATGGATCAATTTGTGAACCACTTGGGGGTTCAAGTGCTCACTATGCATCTAGATACGTTCCTTGGGGGGTGTAGTTTCCAAAATGGGGTCACTTGTGGGGGAGCTCCAATGTTTAGGCACACGGGCTCTCCATACGCGACATGGTGTCCGCTAACAATTGGAATTGTTAGCGGACACCATGTTGCGTATGGAGAGCCGCTGTGTGACTAAACATTAGAGCTCCCCCACAAGTGACCCCATTTTGGAAACTAGACCCCCCAAGGAACGTATCTAGATGCATAGTGAGCACTTTGAACCCCCAGGTGCTTCACAAATTGATCCGTAAAAATGAAAAAATAATATTTTTTGTGGAAAAAAAAAGTACTTTTTTAATTTTATGGATCAATTTGTGAACCACTTGGGGGTTCAAGTGCTCACTATGCATCTAGATACGTTCCTTGGGGGGTGTAGTTTCCAAAATGGGGTCACTTGTGGGGGAGCTCCAATGTTTAGGCACACAGGGGCTCTCCATACACGACATAGTGTCCGCTAATAATTGGAGCTAATTTTCGATTCAACTTGTTAGCGGACACCATGTCACGTATGGAGTGCTCCTGTGTGCCACCAGCACAAGGGCAACTGGAAGAGTTGGGGTACATGGCACCTCTAATGTGCTATTTTCTGGGGTGGCTGTGAGTTGCAATTTGCAGTGTGGGGGGCCACAACATTTGGGTCTCTCCACGATGGGGATTGCAGCCCCCCAACTGCCAAGTTGTACCTGGCTGGCATCCAAAAATAAGGCAAAGCTCCTTGTCATTTTATTGGTAGACGTAAAAAAAAAAAATGGCGTGGGGCTCCGCCATATTTTTGGTCCAGCCAAGTACAACTTGGCAGCTACGGACTGCCAGCAACCCCCAGCTGCCTCGTTGTACCTGGCTGGTACCCAAAAATACAGCAAAGCCCTTTTTTTTTTTCTTTCTAGAACTAATTCTAGAAAAAAAAATTACGTAGGGCTCCGCCATATTTTTGGTCCAGCCAGGTACAACTTGGCAGCTACGGACTGCCAGCAACCCCCAGCTGCCTCGTTGTACCTGGCTGGTACCCAAAAATACAGCAAAGCCCTTTTTTTTTTCTTTTTCTAGAACTAATTCTAGAAAAAAAAATGACGTAGGGCTCCGCCATATTTTTGGTCGTCAGGTACAACTTGGCAGCTACGGACTGCCAGCAACCCCCAGCTGCCTCGTTGTACCTGGCTGGTACCCAAAAATACAGCAAAGCCCTTTTTTTTTTTCTTTCTAGAACTAATTCTAGAAAAAAAAATGACGTAGGGCTCCGCCATATTTTTGGTCCAGCCAGGTACAACTTGGCAGCTATGGACTGCCAGCAACCCCCAGCTGCCTCGTTGTACCTGGCTGGTACCCAAAAATACAGCAAAGCCCTTTTTTTTTTTTTCTAGAACTAATTCTAGAAAAAAAAAATGACGTAGGGCTCCGCCATATTTTTGGTCCAGCCAGGTACAACTAGGCAGCTGGGGGCTGGATTCCACAGCATGGAGAGGCCCAAGCGTTCTGGGCCCCCCATGCTGTGAATTGCAGCCCGCAGCCGCCCCAAAAAATGGCGCATTCATTGAAGCGCCATTTTCTAGCGCTGTACCCAGACTCTTCCAGTTGCCCTGGTGCCGGTGGCAAACTGGGTAATAAAGGGGTTAATGCCAGCTTGTTATTGGCAGCTGGCACTAAGCCCCGAGATTCATAATTTAGGGCCAATGGTAGACCCGCCATTAGGAATCTCTGGTAAATAGTCAGAAAATACACACAGAGAAAAATCTTTTTATTTGAAAAAAAACCAAACAAAATTTGGACTCCATCTTTATTATAAAGATCCGACGTAGTCCACAACGAAGGTCCCACGGCGCTCGACCGCCTCCGACGTAGTCCACAACGAAGGTCCCACGACGCTCGATCGCCTCTGCTCAATCCAGAGATTGCAGCAAGGGATCAAGTGTCCTTTTCCTACAGCCTATGGGGTCAGAGTTATGTTGCACTGTATGACAATGATCTGTCATACAGTGCACCATGACTATGATCCCAGAGACTACAACAAGAGGATACTTGATCCCTTGTT
The DNA here is from genome assembly GCA_033576535.1 of Allobates femoralis. Classification (NCBI taxonomy): domain Eukaryota; kingdom Metazoa; phylum Chordata; class Amphibia; order Anura; family Aromobatidae; genus Allobates; species Allobates femoralis. Next base: position 356,324,617 of record JARQOC010000006.1, on the reverse strand, counting down.
GCACCCATCCATTCACCTATGCACCCATCAGCCATGCACACACACATCCACGCCCGCTCGCTGACATCCACGCTCGCTGACAGCCAAGCACGCAGACAGCCACGCACGCAGTCAGCCACGCACGCAGTCAGCCACGCACGCAGACAGCCACGCACGCAGACAGCCACGCACGCAGACAGCCACGCACGCAGACAGCCACGCACGCAGACAGCCACGCACGCAGTCAGCCACGCACGCAGTCAGCCACGCACGCAGTCAGCCACGCACGCAGTCAGCCACGCACGCAGTCAGCCACGCACGCAGTCAGCCACGCACGCAGTCAGCCACGCACGCAGACAGTGACGCACGCAGACAGCCACGCACGCACGCAGACAGCCACGCACGCACGCAGACAGCCACGCACGCACGCAGACAGCCACGCACGCACGCAGACAGCCACGCACGCACGCAGACAGCCACGCACGCACGCAGACAGCCACGCACGCACGCAGACAGCCACGCACGCACGCAGACAGCCACGCACGCACGCAGACACCAGCCACGCACAGCACGCAGACAGCCACGCACGCACGCAGACAGCCACGCACGCACGCAGACAGCCCACGCACAGCACGCCAAGACAGCCACGCACGACAGACAGCCACGCACGCAGACAGCCACGCACGCAGACAGCCACGCACGCAGACAGCGCCCACAGCCACGCAGAACAGCCACGCACGCAGACAGCCACGCACGCAGACAGCCACGCACGCAGACAGCCACGCACGCAGACAGCCACGCACGCAGACAGCCACGCACGCAGACAGCCACGCACGCAGACAGCACGCAGCACAGCCACACGCAGACAGCCACGCACGCAGACAGCCACGCACGCAGACAGCCACGCACGCAGACAGCCACGCACCGCAGACAGCCACGCACGCAGACAGCCACGCACAGCAGACAGCCACGCACGCAGACAGCCACGCACGCACGCAGCAGCCACGCACGCACGCAGACAGCCACGCACAGCACGCAGACAGCCACGCACGCACGCAGACAGCCACGCACAGACGCACGCAGACAGCCACGCACGCACGCAGACAGCCACGCACGCACGCAGACAGCCACGCACGCACGCAGACAGCACGCACGCACGCAGACAGCCACGCACGCAGACAGCCACGCACGCAGACAGCCACGCACGCAGACAGCCACGCACGCAGACAGCCACGCACGCAGACAGCCACGCACGCAGACAGCCACGCACGCAGACAGCCACGCACGCAGACAGCCACGCACGCAGACAGCCACGCACGCAGACAGCCACGCACGCAGACAGCCACGCACTGCAGACAGCCACGCACGCAGACAGCCACGCAGCAACAGCCACGCACGCAGACAGCCACCAACAAGCAGACATCCATCCACATGACATCCACATCAGCATACACACTACGCAACATACCATACATCAGCACATACACATACACATACTAGCATACATCACATTCACATTACATACAACATACACATACTACATACATACATAGCATACATCTACATACAACATCTACATACATACATACATACTACATACATATACATTCATCATTCATCACACTACTACATACATACATCAATACATCACATACAACATATCATTCATTCATTCATATCATTCATTCATTTCATCATTCATTCACACACATACATTACCTGATCCAGGAGGAGGAGCCCGGAAGAGGAGGAGCCCACACCGGAGCTGGACCGCGGCTGCACCGGCGGGCCTGCCGGTAGGTGAGAGAGGGATGGGGGGGTGGATACGGGGCATGGGGGTGTTAGCTTCATCAGCCCCCTCCGTGATCGCACGGAGGGGGCTGTGGAAGCTGACAGGCGGCGGCGGTGATTGTCATTTACCGCCGGCGGGCATACCGCCGGCGTGATGACTGTTACCGCCGCCGTGTGGGGGGGGGGGGGTAGGACGGCGATCGGGGGGGCCAGGAGGCCGATCGGGGGGCCCTGGAGTGAGGGGGGGCTAGGAGGGAGACAGCACATGCCGTCCCGCCCCTCCAGATCTGATTGGAGAGCTCCAATCGGATCTGGAGGGGATTACTAGCACTGATTGGCAGTCTGAATTTCAACTGCCAATCAGAGGGGCCCTGGGCACGGGGGGGTTAATCCACCCCCCGTGGGGTGTACTACAGGTTGTCACTGTGCATTATGTACAGTGACACCTGAGTCACCCCCCTCACACGGGCCGCAGGAGCCCGATCATTCCATGGCCCACCGTTTGGGCCAAAGGTCGGGAACGAACTTGTTTTCATGGCCCAAACGGTGGGCCAAGGGTCGTGAAGGGGTTAAGAAGCAGCAGCTCTGGGCATTTCTTATTTATTGCCAATCTTTAACTTTGGTACAGCTTAGGTTCTATTCACATATGAAACACTGAGCCAGATCCATCATATGGCGGATATTTACATTGCCCTGTGGACTATATTCACTTTGGGTGTCCATACCCACTAGATATGTCAGCTAAATCCAGTGATTTTGTTTGATTATTCACTGCTTGGGGGCGTCTAGAGAAACCCCTTGTAACAGATGTTAAGGGTAAAGAAGGATTAGGCATATTGGATTTCAACTTGTCTGATCTTTTCTTTCTACAGAAAGATGATCTGCGGTCAGAGGAGCTGTATGTAGCGGATTGGCATGTCTATATAGGCCAACAAATACCTGGTGAATGATTAAAACTGTGGTCCATTGTGTGTGATATGTCTTTAAGCAGCATTGAAAAAGATCACCATTATAGCCAGGTGAACCTGTGTTATTAAAGAGAACCAACCAGCAGGATTTAGGGCTATAAAGTGAAGCCAGGGCCTTTCAGGCACAGGGATATTGAGTGCAATCATACCTTTTACTTGAATGATTCCAAGTTTGATTGCAGAGAAAAGAGTCCTGGAAAACAGGACTGTAGAATGATTGATGTGTGCAGCACTGCGTCACTAATTTGGGGATATTTTGGTTTTTTTTTCTTCTCTGTGGACATGAGTTTTGGCTTTAAGCCAAGCCCTCACCCAACCCCCCCCCCCCCCCTTCCCCTTTCAGCTCTTTCAGGTTTGTCAATAATCCTTGGCTGGAGTATTGTGACAGTGCCAGGAGCCAGAAATTGAAAGTAGAGATAACAGAGAATGGGGCAAGATTTGGCCAAAAGGCATACCCACAGGGGAGTAAAAAAAAAAAAAAAGACAACCCAAACAGTGACTGCTGCACATCAGTGATCTGCTGCCCTGTTTTCAAGGTGTTTTATGACACTTCTTTCTCTGCAATCATACATGGAATCATTCAAGTAAAGGTATGATTGCATTCAGCATCCCTGTGCCTGTAAGGCCCTGGCTTTACTTTAAAGCCCTAAGGCTGGCTTCACACTTGCGGACCCCTCCGCACGATGCTGCGGAGGGGATCCACAAGCTGACAGCAGCCACCACAAGCCCCTATGTTTATAATGGGAACGTACGGTGCTGCGCTTCACTGCGCATGACTGTGCACTCCTATTCACTGCAATATGTGATTTGTACACAGGCATGTCGCGTTCCTGGTGCATACGAGAGTGTGTGATTTGTGTGCAGGCATACGCCTGCGTACAAATCACATATTGCAGTCAATGGGAGTGCACGGTCATGCGCAGTCAAGCGCAGCACCGTGCGTTCCCATTATAAAGATAGGGGCTGGCGGTGGCTGCTGTCAACTTGCGGATCTCCCTCCGTTGGACACTGCGGAGGGGTCCGCAAGTGTGAAGCCACCCTAAATCCTGCTGGTTGGTTCCCTTTGTGCTACCAATAACATAATACTCTGTGGGCACAGGGCGATCAAATAACAATCGGTCAAGTGCATAGACTGTTGGTATATAAAGATAGATCAGGTAATAACTGGCGATTAATCTTTTGTATAGCAAATCAGTAATCATTTAATTTGCTGTGTAAACTCACTATTACTTCTCTCTAACCAATAGCAAACACTATTTAGAATCCACGCTTATGGAAAGTAGGAAGATATTGCCATTAACCAACAGCTTTTGTTAAAGGGAACCTGTCGTGTCCTTTTCTGTTTTTAAACCACCCCCAATTTTATTTCGATCATGCACGGTGCATCAATAACTTGGGTTAAAAAAAATCCATGTATTTATCATAAATAAGCACTTTAGATGCTTAGGTGTTTGCATTAGATATGACTCCACCCATATAACAAGAATATTGCCTATACTTTAGATCAGACTATGACTCGATCACATAATGGACAGAGGAAATACCCACAACTAAATCTTTAGAGGATTTCAAGTTTGTTTGTTTTTTTAACTCTGTTTGTGCATTCTCCGCCCAGAAGATGAGTATGGGGCGTTAACTGCTCCCCCATATCCTGTATTCATCCTAGAGGTGAAAGAGTGGTCCTAGCCTCTGGACAATAAGTCATTGCCCTTACAACCCGATATAATTGGTATAATTTAAGCAGTATGTGTCTCTTACATTTTATTTTATCTTTGTATTTGAAGGGAATCTATATTTCTTTTAACCCATCTAACAGCAGTATGATGTAGTAATACCAACACTGAATCCAGTGATGTCACTTATGCTCGCTTCACACCACACTTTTGTTCCTGTTCGTGGGGTCCTGTTTTTTTTGCAGGACCCAACGGACAGGAACAGACAGGTCCAGATTAGCAACTCCGGATTCCATTTCTGTGTCCACATCTGGGATTTTGAGGGATGCAGACACAGAAAAACCTGGGGGGAACCGAGCCAGGCAAGTGGTGTCGGCGCTGTTACTTTCACTGTTGCAGTGTATCTACATCCACTGCTAAAGTGAAATTAAAGAACGGAATGGTTAAAAATAAAAAAAATAAATGCTAACCTCCCCGCCAATGGTCCACCTCTAATACCGTAGCTGCAGGACCTTAATCAGCTGACCAGGAAGGGGCAGCGACCCGATCATCTGATGTGTCACATGACTACATCAGCTGAGCGGTTTAAATCGCCCGCCAAAACCAATCGGAGCGATTTAAACCGCTCAGCTGATACGGTCATGTGACACATCAGCTGATTGGGTTGCCGCCCATTTCCGGTCAGCTGATTAAGGTCCAGCAACCATTGGAGGCAGACGCCTCGCATCGTGGGACCCCTGGCAGAGAGGTTGGCATTTATCTTTTATTTATAACCATTCCTTCCTTTAATTTCACTTTAGCAATGTATGTAGATACACTGCTAAAGTGAAATTATGGGAACAGAGCAGTTTTAGTGTACTGAGCGTGGTCAGTACACTAAAACTAGATACAGGAAACAATCCTGGTTTTTCCCGGATCCATGTTATAGGTCCTGGATCGGCCCGGATTTGTTTCTAACCGGTTTGGTCTAGTTTTTTTCACCAAAGCCCAAAATCGGGGCAGTCTCTGATTTTGGGGCTGGGAAAAAACAGGACCGAAACGAATCCAGGACTGAATTCTCAAAACCTATGGCACTATAGGGATACATGGGAAGCAAAACAGGATCCTATTCTGTCCTTTACAAAACAGACAGAAGAGGATCCCAAAAAACGTGGTGTAAAGCCAGCTTTACTGCAGTTTTAAAAAAAAGTTTTGTGTTGCAGATCAACCAGTTCTCTGAATGCTGAGTTCTGTATATCCCCCCAGACACCACATATGGGCAGATCTTGTGTGTACACTGTTCATAGGCAGAAAGCTGCCAATCATAGCTCATAAATATCTATGGCCTCATGGCCGCAGGTTTACTAATTATCTAGTGAAAATCTCCTGCTAATAAAACAGTGTTTGTTTTTTTTAATCAAAACTATAGCTGCTGGAATGAATAAGGGTCTCTGCCTTCACATTATAGCACTCCCAGATCAGGTGGCAAAAATCTGGTGACCGATTCCCTTTAGGGCAATAGAAGGGTATACTATAGTTGATTTGCCAGGTCCTCTTTACATTTTAATTTTTTTTGTACAACATCTCAATACAACGTTCAGGAATGAAATGTGAGCCATTTCTGTTCTGCATACTCCTCAGCAGCTTCTGTTATTAAAGACTTTGTTTAACTTGTCGTAGTTCTCCCCCTCCCTCTACAGTCATTGATCTTTAGGTAATGGATCCTCTTATAGGCTGTATTGTTCTCTTACTGACCGTTCTCTCCTTATCTTGGAACTCTGCCCAGAAATCTTCATTGATTGAAATCCGCTCAGATAAATGAAATCAAGTTAGAGTATTAGATAGCGGAAGAGCAGATGGCGTGTTTATAGCAGGAAATGCATTTACGATATCCTTCAAACTTCACACATCCAGAGTAATACATTTACAATATTTGCTTTAAGAGCCAAGTTTTTAGATTATACAGGGCCAGTTTTTAATTTTATTTAGGTCAGATACACACGAGCCTATGAAAACTTTGGCCAATCCCCTCTGCAAATCACAGACATGACTGGCTCCGAGTGCAGCTTTGGTCATCCAAATATCGGACGAGTGCAAGAGCTGCCAGCCATTTCCATGCACTATTCTGTCCATAAATCAGAAGTGGTGAATGCTGCAATTTATTTATTTACGAATTTTTTTTTTTAACGTGACTGGTCGTACCAAGAGAAAAGTGTGGGCACATCTTATTGTCTGGATGAACCTGGCTGTGGCTGTTGGGGCGGCGGAGCGGGATTACAGGAGGCAGGAGCCTGCGTTGCGGCAAACATATGTGCCTTCTATTAAAATGATAATAAATATTCACTGCCCTCCACGCCCATAATCTCGGCCACTTCTTGAGATTACGAGTGTGGGGAGCAGTGAACATTCATTCTCTTTAATAGTAGGCACATACGATCGCCCAGCTGCGGGCTTATTGCAGCTACTGGTCGATCTTTGGTGTATGCTATTAAAAAGATTAAATATATACTGCTCTCCACGCCCATAATCCCTGGAGTGGAGAGCAGCAAATATTCAGGTGACATCCGTGTAAGTGGGCATGTAAGGAAGTGATGTCATGTGCTGCGCCGCTTACACACTGAAGTCAGTTACCAGCATTGGAAGAGGACACCACACCCCAATTAAGCGGAGCGAAGGTGATTAGAATTTTTTTTTTTGTTTGTGGCTGGCATGCATATACACCAGATTGGTCCCATGTTGGGGAATTCTATATACCAGGATGAGGTTCATTTATACCAAGATGAATGCCATGTACACCAGGATGGGCCCACGGAGAGGGCCATATATACCAGGAGTGGGCCATATGTATCAGGGTGAAGGCCACATATACCAGGATGAGGGACATATACCAGGATAAGGAACATATATACTAGGATGGGCCCAGGATGAGGCCATATATACCAGGATGGATTTACATATACCAGAATGAGTGCCATATATTCCAGTATAGGCTCATAATGAGGGCCATATATACCAAGATGGAGATCATATATACCAGGATGGGTGCAGGATAAGGGCTATATTGGGAATCTCAAACTCCAGGCCTCAAGGGCCGCACACAGGGCAGGTTTTCAGGATTTCCATAGCATTTGACAGTTTGTAATCAAATTATCAACTGTCAAATTCCAAGGAAATCCTGAAAACCTGGACTGTGTGCGGCCCTCGTGGCCTGGAGTTTGAGAACCCTGGGCTATATATTCCAGATACCAGGATGGGGCCATATATACAGTGGTGTGAAAAAAGGTTTGCTCCCTTCCTGATTTCTTTTTCTTTTGCGTGTTTTTCACACTTAAATAAGTTGGATCACCAAACAAATTTAAATATTAGACAAGGAGAACACAAGTAAACACAATATCCCTTTATTAAGGGAAAACCTAATCCAAACCTACTGGGCCTTGTGTGGAAAAGTGATTGCCCCCTAAACTTAATGACTGGTTAGGCCACCCTTAGCAGTAGAACTATACTGTATAATCAAGTGTTTGCGATAAATGGTAGTGAGTCTTTTACAACACTCTGGAGGATATTTGCCCACTCATCTTTGCAGAATTGATGTAATTCTGCCACTTTGGAGGGTTTCCAAGCCTTTTTAAGGACATGCCATGGCATCTCAATCAGATTAAGGTCAGAACTTTAGCCCCCGTCACACATGGCGAGATCGCTGATACGTCACAGGGTTTGTGACGTAACAGCGATCTCCCCAGCGATGTCGCTGTGTGTGACATGTAGCAGCGATCAGGCCCCTCCTGTGAGGTCGTTGATTGCTGCACATGGTTCAGGACCATTTTTCGGTCCTTGGTCTCCCGCTGGTAGCACGCATCGCTGCGTGTGACAGCGAGAGACCTGCGAGCTCACGCTGCCTAGATACCTGCTGTTTATCATAGTTATCAGTGCTAAGCAGGGAGGATGCTGGTAATTATGCGCCCTGCCTAGACACCCGGTGTTTATCATAGTTAACGGCGTCCTCCCTGCTTAGTGCAGCCTGTAACCGGGAGGACACTGGTAACCATGATAAACACTGGGTATCTACACAGCACGCGCTGCCTAGATACCCACTGTTTATCATAGTTACCAGCGTCCTCCCGCTTCCAGCGATGTGGAGGTGGCTCCCTGGTCGCTGAGATCTGCCTGTTTGACAGCTCCCCAGCGACCAGGTAGCGACGCTCCAGCGATCTCGGCAGGTCGTTATCGCTGTCGGGATAGCTGGAGCGTTGCTCAGTGTGACTGGGCCCTTTGACTAGGCCACTCCAGTTTTAATTTTATTTTCCTTAAGCCATTTAGTGGAGGACTTGCTTGTGTGTTTTGGAGCATTGTCCTGCTGCACAACCCAAGTTGTTTTTTTTGTTTTTTTTTCCTTAACTAATAGACCTTTATGTATAAACTGCATTTTGTGTTTACTTGTGTTATCTTTGTCTAATATTTAAATATGTTTGGCGATCTGAAAATTTTAAGTGTGAAAAAATGCAAAAGAATAAGAGATCAGGAAGGGGACAAACACTTTTTCACACCACAGTACCAGAATGGAGAACATATATACCAGGATAGAGAACATATACACTAGAAAAAGTGACGTATATACCAGAAACATACAGAACATACTTGAAAATTAGTACAGCATTTCGGGGACATTACCCCATGCAGCAGCAGAGCCCCCCCACCATAACAATGCATCACGACCACATTTTTTTGCTTCAATTTTTTTTATAGGTGCGTCTTATGGTCTGGTGCATCCAATAATCCAAGAAATACAATAATCTGCAAGAGCCTTTAGGGCCTGTTTTATATTAGGAGACTGTTGGCAGAGTGATGCTTTGGCTGATTGTTCAGCCATTTAATTAGACTCTTCCAAACACAGGAGGGATCGCTCAACCGAGTGCTCCTATGAGAAAACAGCTCAAAGAAACATCAGCCAGCAGCTTATCTCAGAGAGAACAATACGATCAGGAGTCCGAAATATGATATGCGCACCCGACATCTTACCTGACTATCAGTCAACCAGCGCCCCTATACGTATTAGACTGCTAGCTGAACCCACTGATATCATCGGGTTCAGCGACATTGGTCTGCGTATGGGGACCTCAAGGTTGCTTGTTTGTCTTATGGCCACTTTACACGTCCCAACATCGGGACGGGATCGCGCATTTTTTTGGCAGAAATCCCACATCGCACAGGAGCTGTCACACAGGGCAATATCGGCAGGCAACGCAACTGCGATGTGAACGCCCCCTTGTGCGGCCAACCCAGGAACGACTATTTAACATGGGAGAGAATAGGGGAAGTTGGTCTCCAAGTCGGGGTTGGGCTTTCACACAGCACGATCCGCCCAGATTGGCCATCCAATATCGGGTGGTTGGAGAGCACGCTCATTTTTTCCCCGATATCTGTTTGGCATCGTTCTTGCGTCGTATTGCACATTTACACCACACAACGCACGACCGATATCGGGGCCAACGCACGAACCACATGACTTTTTATTGGAGTTGGACGCCGATATCGGGACGTGTAAAGTGGCCATTACTGAAATTGGTGGGTTTGTCCAACAATAGTCCATTGCGTATAGCCAGATTAAGAACAACTAGTAAACAGTGTCTTGATTGCCGTGTTCAGGTAGAATTCATCAAGAGCAGTAAACAATCTAATATTTCTGAGAACCTTTAGCAGACACACCAAGCTAAATATAAACAATTATAAACCAATTGCTGATTTCTCTGACCCAATATTACCTCTAATACATTGCTTCAATACATGTTCACCAAACTATAGTCTCTGAATGGAGCAGAATTACAACTATTCATTATTGTGCTTACTTTTAAACAATGCAATTCAATAATAAAATGGTTGGGCTATATGAGATTTACATATTTTTCTTAGCAAAAACAGGAATTATGTAGAAATTTAATATAATATATATCCAACCAGATCATCATATTATATTTATACTAGTAAAAAGGCCCGATGCAATTGCATCGGGAGAGCGGTGAAATGAATTGTGTGTATACAGGCGGGTCAGTGGGTAGCAGAGTATACAGGGGGCTCTGTGGGTAGCAGAGTATGCAGGCGGGTCTGTGGGTAGCAGAGTATGCAGGCAGCTGTGTGGGTAGCAGAGTATGCAGGCGGCTCTGTGGGTAGCAGAGTATACAGGCGGCTCTGTGGGTAGCAGAGTATACAGGCGGTTCTGTGGGTAGCAGAGTATACAGGCGGCTCTGTGGGTAGCAGAGTATACAGGGGGCTCTGTGGGTAGCAGAGTATAGAGGCGGCTCTGTGGGTAGCAGAGTATAGAGGCGGCTGTGTGGGTAGCAGAGTATACAGGCGGCTCTGTGGGTAGCAGAGTATGGAGGCGGCTCTGTGGGTAGCAGAGTATGCAGGCTGCTCTGTCGGTAGCAGAGTATGCAGGCTGCTCTGTCGGTAGCAGAGTATGCAGGCTGCTCTGTCGGTAGCAGAGTATGCAGGTTGCTCTGTCGGTAGCAGAGTATACAGGCGGCTCTGTGGGTAGCAGAGTATACAGGCGGCTCTGTGGGTAGCAGAGTATAGAGGGGGCTCTGTGGGTAGCAGAGTATAGAGGCGGCTGTGTGGGTAGGAGAGTATAGAGGCGGCTCTGTGGGTAGCAGAGTATAGAGGCGGCTCTGTGGGTAGCAGAGTATACAGGCGGTTCTGTGGGTAGCAGAGTATAGAGGCGGCTGTGTGGGTAGCAGAGTATAGAGGCAGCTCTGTGGTGGAGGGGTGAGGAGAGAAGCGGCTCTGTGGTGGGTTGGTGAGGAGAGAAGCGTCTCTGTGGTGGAGGGGTGAGGAGAGAAGCGGCTTTGTGGTGGAGGGGTGAGGAGAGAAGCGGCTCAGTGATGGAGGGGTGAGGAGAGAAGCGGCTTTGTGGTGGAGGGGTGAGGAGAGAAGCGGCTCAGTGATGGAGGGGTGAGGAGAGAAGCGGCTCAGTGGTGGAGGGGTGAGGAGAGATGCGGCTCAGTGGTGGAGGGGTGAGGAGAGAACCGGCTCAGTGGTGGAGGGGTGAGGGGAGAAACGGCTCTGTGGTGGAGGGGTGAGGAGAGAAGCGGCTCTGGCCTGGAGGGGTGAGGAGAGAAGCGGCTCTGGCCTGGAGGGGTGAGGAGAGAAGCGGGTCTGGGCTGGAGGGGTGAGGAGAGAAGCGGCTCTGTGGTGGAGGGGTGAGGAGAGAAGCGGCTCTGGGCTGGAGGGGTGAGGAGAGAAGCGGCTCTGGGGTGGAGGGGTGAGGAGAGAAGCGGCTCTGGTCTGGAGGGGTGAGGAGAGAAGCGGCTCTGTGGCGGAGGGGTGAGGAGAGAAGCGGCTCTGTGGCGGAGGGGTGAGGAGAGAAGCGGCTCTGTGGCGGAGGGGTGAGGAGAGAAGCGGCTCTGTGGCGGAGGGGTGAGGAGAGAAGCGGCTCTGGGCTGGAGGGGTGAGGAGAGAAGCGGCTCTGGCCTGGAGGGGTGAGGAGAGAAGCGGCTCTGGGCTGGAGGGGTGAGGAGAGAAGCGGCTCTGTGGTGGAGGGGTGAGGAGAGAAGCGGCTCTGTGGTGGAGGGGTGAGGAGAGAAGCGGCTCTGTGGTGGAGGGGTGAGGAGAGAAGCGGCTCTGTGGCGGAGGGGTGAGGAGAGAAGCGGCTCTGTGGCGGAGGGGTGAGGAGAGAAGCGGCTCTGTGGCGGAGGGGTGAGGAGAGAAGCGGCTCTGTGGCGGAGGGGTGAGGAGAGAAGCGGCTCTGTGGCAGAGGGGTGAGGAGAGAAGCGGCTCTGTGGCAGAGGGGTGAGGAGAGAAGCGGCTCTGTGGCAGAGGGGTGAGGAGAGAAGCGGCTCTGGCCTGGAGGGGTGAGGAGAGAAGCGGCTCTGGGGTGGAGGGGTGAGGAGAGAAGTGGCTCTGGGCGGGAGGGGTGAGGAGAGAAGCGGCTCTGGGCTGGAGGGGTGAGGAGAGAAGCGGCTCTGGCCTGGAGGGGTGAGGAGAGAAGCGGCTCTGGGGTGGAGGGGTGAGGAGAGAAGTGGCTCTGGGCGGGAGGGGTGAGGAGAGAAGCGGCTCTGGGCTGGAGGGGTGAGGAGAGAAGCGGCTCTGGGCTGGAGGGGTGAGGAGAGAAGCGGCTCTGGGCTGTAGGGGTGAGGAGAGAAGCGGCTCTGGGCTGGAGGGGTGAGGAGAGAAGCGGGTCTGGGGTGGAGGGGTGAGGAGAGAAGCGGCTCTGGGCTGGAGGGGTGAGTAAAGAAGCGGCTCTGGGCTGGAGGGGCATCCGATTGGTCCAGGACGCCGAGTCCAATCCGCTTGCAGGGGGCGGCGGCGGCAATGGGAGTGAGTGGGGCGTGTGAGGCTTTGGAGGCAGAGATGCCCCGCTCACTCCCATTGGCTGGCGCCGAGCACAGGACGACTTCAGTGGGTTGCGGCAGGCGGCCACAGGCCCTACACGGCAAGTCCAGCAGCAGCGAGGCCCCAGCGGTGAGCGAGGGGCGGAAGGCACCGGCGGCATCCGGGCAGCGTCGACTTCGTGGCGGGGCCAAGGGTTGGCAGGATGGCGGTGGTGTGAGGTAGTGCGGGTGCGGCTCGCGATGACGCAAGCGTCATCGCTCGCAGTGCCACAAAGGATTATGGGATTCGGCTTCAACGGGCGAATCCCAAACTGGTGATTATATAAGTAGATATGTGTATAAACTGTATATGTACATCTATCTATATATGTGTATATACAGTATATGTACAGCTATCTATATATGTGTATATACTGTATATATATATCTGTGTGTATATGTGTATATACTGTATATATATATGTGTATATACTGTATATCTATATATGTGTTGTGTATATAGTGTATATGTATATGTGGGTATATAGTGTATGTCTGTGTATATACTGTATATCTATATGTGAGTATACACTGTATATCTATGTATATGTGTATATACTGTATATCTATGTATGTGTATATACTGTGTATCTATCAATATGTGTGTATATAGTATATATCTACATGTATATATGTGTATATACTGTATATGTATGTGTGTGTATATACTGTATATGTATGTATATATGTGTATATACTGTATAGCGATATGTGTACATACTATATATCTCTATATATGTGTATATAAACTATAACTACATCTATATATGTGAAAATACTGTATATGTATATGTATCTGTGTGTATATACTGTGTATGTATATATGTGTGTATATACTGTATATGTACATCTATGTATATATGTGTATATAGTGTATATGTATCTGTGTGTATATAGTGTATATCTAAGTGTATGTGTAGATACAGTATATGTATATATATATGTATAGATGTGTATATACTGTATATGTATATATGTATATAGTGTATATCTATCTGTGTATATACTGTATATCTATATATGTGTGTATAGACTGTATATGTGCATGTATGTATATATGTGTATATACGCTATATGTATATGTGTATGTGTTTATATACAGTATATCAATATATATATATATGTGTATATAGTGTGTATCTATGTGTATATACAGTATATCAATATATTTATGTGTATATAAGGTATGTGTAGATACTCTATATCTATATGTGTGTGTTGAAATAGTGTATATGTATATATAGTGTATATGTATATATAGTGTATGTATGTATATATAGTGTATGTATGTATATGTGTATGTTGTGCTGCTGGTTAGTCGTCCTGTGTGTGGGGGGATTTGTGTCCCCTGTGGTGTGTCTCTCCCCGGATCTCCTCTCTGTCTCTCAGCTGCTGTGTGTGGGGGAGGTGCAGGGTGTGGGGCCGAAGCAGAGCAGGGGTAGACTGTAGAGGGGCAGAATGGGCTCCCCCCCCCCGTTTCCCCTGGGCTCTATTTGCCCCTGCAGTGTCTTAACTCGCCCTGGCCCCTCTGTGGCTTCTTACCCTTCTTCCCAGCTCTGATCGATTAATAGAGGGCCTGAAGTGATGTCTGAGTCATGTGAATGATCACATGACTCTGACATCACCAAAGGTCCTTTAGCCTTGTAGTGAAGAGATGATCGGAGCAGAGACAGATGCGGGAGTGTGCCGGAGCAGCAGGAGAGGTGGGGGGGATCTACGGCTGGCGGGGGTGTATGGCTGGCGGGGGTGTGCAGCGCGGGGGGTAGTTCTCCGGGAGGTGCAGTACGGCTGCGGCTGTCAGCTGCTGTGTGTGGGGGTTGCTGTCCCGGGGGATGGAGTGTGCGGGGCCGGAGCTCCTCTCCCTCTCTCTCTGGCCGGGTCTCCTGTGTCTGTGTGTGGGGGTTGCTGTCCCGGGGGATGGAGTGTGCGGGGCCGGAGCTCCTCTCCCTTTCTCTCTGGCCGGGTCTCCTGTGTCTGTGTGTGGGGGTTGTTGTCCCGGAGGTGCACTGCGGCTGCTTCTCGCGATGACGCTACGCGTCATCGCTCGCAGTGGCGCAAAGCATTCTGGGATTCGGCTACAGTGCCCGAATTCCAAACTGCGGATTATATAAATAGATGTATGTATAATGGAGAACAAGAACTGTAGAAAGCGCTCACCACTGGTACATAAATAAAAATGGCAACTTTATTTGGTAATCACATGACGAACAGAGACCTGGATAAGCGAATCAGCAACAGCTGCTTCACATGGTTGCTCACTTCTTCCGCCTCTAAAGAGCCCATTCATATTGCACTGAGAGCCAGAAAAAGCATTTAGTCCGGCAAAACAGCTGTTTCTCATTCGCTTATCCATGTCTCTGCTGCTCATGTGATGACCAAATAGATTGCTGTTTTTTCTTATGTATTTATTGGTGGTGAGATCCTTCTTTAGTTCCTATTATCCATCCTACTTACCCTAAGCATTATTCTTCTTAAGCACAGCACCTCAAATTTTGGGCTCTTCCGATTTTTCTCTTGCTGGATTTTGTTCTCTTGATTGTTGTGATGTTGGTAAGACAGCCGTGCCATTGTTTCCTTACCTTTTTGGATTATTTTTTATATTTGTTTCTTTTTGTTTAGGCTATTTTTATGATTCCATCCAACCCACCACCAACACTTCGAAAGCCAGAAAATTGGTCTAAACCGTTCATAGATTTTATAAACCAGTGTTTAGTCAAGAATCCAGAAGAGAGAGCGAGTGCAACAGAACTACTTCAGGTATAATGCTTTTGATTTCCAAACCTAGATAGGCAACTTCCATGTCAGTATAATTCTGCCACATCACTGTTATGCTTAGGTGACACCAGGCATAAGTCACTGTCCCGATTGTCCATAAGGAGAACGCCGAAGGGTCATAAATCTTCTTTTGGGGGAGGTTTCAGGAGGCTTACACAGCATCTAGAACAGGGTTGGGCAACT
Organism: Allobates femoralis; assembly: GCA_033576535.1. Classification (NCBI taxonomy): domain Eukaryota; kingdom Metazoa; phylum Chordata; class Amphibia; order Anura; family Aromobatidae; genus Allobates; species Allobates femoralis. The sequence goes on along the minus strand of JARQOC010000006.1, from coordinate 356,308,909 downwards.
CCAATCCTCAAGGGTCGCACACAGTCCAGGTTTTCAGGATTTCCTTAGAATTTGACAGTTGGTAATTTGAAACCTGGACTGTTTGTGGCCCTTGAAGACTGGAGTTGCCTAGCCCTGATCTAGACGTTTTGCCAACTACTGGACGTCTGATTGTCCTTCCAGGAGCTTCTCAGACATTCCGGGAGAGTTGTACATGTGGCAAAATATAATGTTTCATAAGCTTCAGCTGCGAATAAGAAGAAGAAAATGAATGCCACCTTAATCTCTTAAAGTCTGTTCCTTTTAAGCACAATTTTTCAGCTAAGATTGTGTTTCTTTTCGATTGCTTGTGCATTACAAATGTGGCCATTCCTGTAGACACCTCTCAGAACGAGGATTTCCCTTCTATGACCGTGAGGATTCCTCTCAGTGTTTTTACATCTGAGGAAAGAAAATGGTCATGTACTCTGCAGGTTGAGGAAAACGTGACTTCAGAAAACTAGGACATGATGTGGTGGGAATAGTTTGTACTGTAAATATTTAACTGAATTATTTATTGATCTGAGATTTGGCCTGTGCCAAACACAACACATATTAAATGCAAAGCAAAGAAGCCCAAGTGTTATGTGTTAATGCATTGGCTGTACGGCTATTTTGTATTTTCCCAGAGGCCACACTGGTGTAATGTCACTAGGATGTAGACTTGCCCTCTTGCAAATAGTGGAATTCCACACTATGGCCAAACACGTACAGTTTGTTATGCTTCGTACCGCGCACAAGAAGATGGTAATTGACAGAATGTATCAATTGTACCTAAGCTGTAAAAATGAGAATACAATAATTGTCATGCTTCATTGTTATTGAGATTAATATAAGCGTTCCACAACATATTCAAAGAAGAAAATCCAGTGAAATAATTAGGCAGTATAAGAGGTGTCTTTATTCCAACAATTAAAAACTTCACATCAGCATTTTTTTTTATTAACTGTGCTGTGGAATAAACTTGATCACAGAATTGTGCCCAATGTACGGTATGTGCTTTTTTGCTACATATCTAATTGGGAAGTATTAAGAATTTTTGATACTTTGGGATCTTGATGTAACAATGGCACAAACTATTTCAGAATATTTACGATACTGTGATATTGTGGACTATAGGAGATGGAAAATGTTATATGGAAATTATCTGGAAATCTTTTAATGTATCTTTTCTCTTATAGTAACCTCTATCCATTTTCTCAAATAATCTTGTCTGCTTGATCTAGAATACCCTTTGAATAACCGCTAAGGCTGCTTTCACACTGGTGTAATTTCTCCTTCGCCTCATTGGGGGACACAGGACCATGGGTGTTATGCTGCTGTCCACTAGGAGGCAACACTAGGCAGAATCTGTAAAAGATTAACAGTGGCTCCTCCTCTGCAGTATACACCCCTTGACAGGCACTGTCCTGACCAGTTTTTGCATAGTGTCATTAGTGCTCCTAAAAAAATGTTTCTTTCCTTTTTTGAATTTTTACTTCAAGAAGAAAAGTGGGTCTCTGACGAGACTCCCGGCATGGTCCCTCCTCGGCCCCCCAATGTTGGGGGCTCTGGGTTGAGGTTGAGATGACGATCCTCCCCATTTCCCCACTGTTGGGGTTACTGGGTTGATGTCGATGTGATGGACAAGGCCCCTAATGGTTGAGCAGCATCCCTCCCTAAATACCCCTTTGGGGTTCATTTAGGTTGAGGAACCACAGGTAGAGCCAATTGGTGCAGCAGCTCGGGCCGCTACAGGCACCCAGGAGTCTTCAGCCCTGCTGAGCCACTCCATACACTTCTGTGGCAGCGTACTCGCTGCAGTACTCCCAGGACACACAACTCCGCTGTGTACTCCTGATGGGGCCGGGGGGCCCGCAATGGGCAGCTAGCATTAGCAGGGACACAGCTTGCCTGTGCCCCTGCAGCAGCCAGCACTAAGGCTGCACATAGGTGCATTCAGAGTCTGGGTCCTCTTGGGTGCCCAGACTGGGCCACCGCTACCTGCCTAGGGGGTCCGGCGGAGTTCAGATTAGTTCCGGACCTCCGCGCTGCCCTGGAGCCCTTCTCGGCCGCAGGGATCTAATTTAGGCCGCGGCTTCGGCTTACACCGAACCCGCTGCCTTTTCCACGCCCCCCGGCCCGCCCGCCGGATGACGAGGATGACACTGCCAGCGTCATAGCAGGGGGCGGACCGCATCACTGAGAGTTCGCTCTTTAGCAATAGCGCGCTCTTTTCTGACCGCTCCGCCTCCCTCCTTCCTCCTCTCTCCCATCTCCGGCGGCCATTACAAGCCTCGTGGAGGGGAGGCAGCGCAGCAACAGGCAGAAGGCAGTGCTGATTGAGCTGCACAGACTCCGGGGGGCACCGGACAAGGGACGCTAGACACTGGTGGCCCACATCGAGGTGGGGTAAGTTCCCAGCATAGGTTTCTTTCTCCTTTGCTGGGGCTACTTCTCTACAGGGCACCCCTACACAGGCACAGGAACCTCTCCCACTATGCCGGGCTCAAAGAGCAAGAGGACCAGGACTCACACATCTTACTATGTTCCTGCAGGCTGCGCTAAAGCAATCTGCCCAGCGGCTATACGTCCCTGCACTGCCAGGACTGCGCCCAGAGTACCGGGCCTCAGCCCCCAGTGTCCCCGGCCGTTACCGATGGGCCCCCTGCGTTCCATGCCGGAATGGGCCATAATCATGTCCCAATCCATGTCTCAATCTATGGCACAATCCATAGAGCAGCTGTCCTCTACATTGCTCCAGGCTCTGCAGAGTCACCCTCTTTCCCAGGCCGCTGCCCAGCAGGATGAATGCTCCAACCGAGACCGTACTGACCAGACCCTTCCACTTCTAGGTCAGGAAGCAAGCGACCCCATAGGTCACGCTCTCCAGTGTCCTCTCACAATTCACGGTCACCCCCATCCAAGGAGAGTCACATGTGGTTCAGGTCATCCCCTACCAGAGAAGACCACAGCGATACGCAAGAGTCGAAGGTCTCTGTGACTCCAGCTCAGATTTGGATCCAGACAGGCCCTTAGACCTAAACCAGCCAGACGCCGATGTGGTTCAAGCATCCATCGTGGCTGACTATATCCTACACGCAGCTATCAATTCCACAAATTGTGCGGCAGTGGCTGCGTCAAACGCCGTCATTATCAGGCGTGCCCTCTGGCTACGGGAATGGAAGGCTGATGCAGTCTCTAAGAAGTTACTTACATACCTTCCATATCTTAGCAGATGTCTTTTCGGAGAAGAGTTGGATAAATTAATATCTAATGCTACAGGGGGAAGAGCACTTCCCTACCTCAACAAAAGCCGAAATGCACCTATAACCGCCGTAACCAAGCACAATTCCGTTCCTTTCGGAATTCGTTCGGCTGGTCCGTCTCCCGCCCAGCGCAGACCCGTAGTCGTTCACCGCGCAGGGAGGGGTCGAGGTCTTCGCAAAGATCAAACAAAAACTGGCAGTCAAAATCTGGCCAGTCCAAATCTAAGGGATCCAAATCCCACAAATTCTCCTCCTCTTGACTCCTTATCACCGGACGACACCCCGCTAGTAGGCGGCCAACTTTTCCACTTTCATCAAGTCTGGCTGCCTATTATAAAAGACAGGTGGATCAGGCAACTGGTGTCGTCTGGTTACAAAATAGTTAATTTCCCTCCCACAAAATCGATTCTTTCCGTGCCTCCAAGACCGCAGTCCAAGGCTCGCGCCGTCTCCAAGGCGTCAGGTCACTTCTTCAAGCGGGAGTAATCGTCCTGGTCCCTCTGGCTGAACGCTTTCATGGGTTCTATTCCAACCTGTTCGTGGTTCCCAAAAAGAGAGGCAGTGTAAGACCTATCCTAGATCTCAAACAACTAAACAAATAAGTAAAAGTACGACTATTTCGTAGGGGGTAGGGCAAGGAGGATGTGTGGGAGTGGGTGATGCTGAAGGTGCGGTCCGTTAAGTATGAGGAGATCCAAGAGAGGGCAAGGTCCGTGATGCCAAGAGATTCCAGGATCTGTAGTAGAAGGGAGTGGTCAACAGTGTCGAAGGCGGCTGACAGGTCGAGGAGGAGGAGAACAGAGTAGTGGCGCTTGCTTTTGGCAGTCAGTAGGTCATTTGTGACTTTGGTCAGGGCTGTTTCAGTGGAGTGGAGGGGTCGGAAGCCAGATTGCAGGCGGTCGACGAGGGAGCAGGAGGAGAGGCGAGAGGACAGCTCAGAATGGACATGCTGTTCAAGTAGTTTAGAGGCGAAAGGGAGGAGAGATATAGGGCGGTAGTTGGAGACAGTTGTGGGATCGAGGGAGGGTTTTTTGAGGATGGGTGTGATCAAGGCGTGTTTGAAGGCTGAGGGGAAGGTGCCGGTGGTGAGTGATAGGTTGAAAAGATGAGTTAGGGCTGGGATGATAACGGAGGTGAGGTTGGGAATGAGGTGGGATGGGAGCGGGTCGTGGGCGCTGGTGGTGAGGTGTGATTTTGACCGGAGGGAGGAGAGCTGGTCTTCAGTTATGGGGGGGAAGCAGTTGATAGAAGTAGAGGGCAGTGTAGGTGAAAGGGGAGGCTGTGGGGACAGTGGATCAAAGCTGTCTCTGATTCTGTCAATCTTTTCTTTGAAGAAGGAGGCAAAGTCTTCTGCAGAGATAAGGGGAGGGGGAGCAGGCGGGCGGAGTAAGGAATTTGCTTGGGATTGTGGGACAGGGAGGTTATTGGGGATAAGAAGAAGGTTTGTTTGGCGGTGGCAAGTGCAGTCTTGAAGGCGATGAGGGACTGTTTGAACAGCGCAAAATGCTCAGTGGAACGTGATTTTTTTTCCATCGCCTCTCGGCGACCCTGGATGCCCGTCTCAGATCGTGTGCCAGGGTTGCCTATTAGTGCGTGGAGCGTGGTGTGTGAGGGGGGCGGCTAAGTCGAGTGCCTTGGTTAATGTGGTGTTGTAGAGGGTGGTGGCAGTGTCTGTGTCACATATAGATGTTATGTTGGTGAGAGGGAGAAGGGATTCTGAGAGTGAGTGTAGATCAATGTGTTTTAGGTTTCTGCGGGGATGATCAAGTTTGCGGAGAGGAGGTGATGTAGTAAGGGAGGTGAGGGAGGAGAAGGTCAGCAGATTGTGGTCAGACAGGGTGAGGGTTGAGTTTGTGAGATTAGTAAGGGAGCAAAGACGGGTAAAGATGAGATCCAGCATGTGGCCATCTTTGTGGGTGGCAGAGGAGGACCATTGGGAGAGCCGAAGGAGGAGGTCAGGGAAAGAAGTTGAGAGGCAGTTTGGTGGGCAGTGTCAATGGGGATATTGAAATCGCCCATAATGATGGTGGGGATGTCAGTAGAGAGGAAGTGAAGTAGCCAGGTGGTAAAGTGGTCGAGGAAGGTGGGGATGGATCCAGGGGGGGGCGGTAGATGACAGCTAGCTGGAGGTTACAGGGGGAGAAGATGCGGACAGAGTGGGCTTCGAAAGATGGGAGAGTAACAGAGGGGGGTAATGGAATAGGGGCGAAGGAGCAGGTGTGTGATAGGAGTATGCCGACACCTCCGCCATGTTTAGCAGAGGGGCGGGGTGTGTGGGAAAGATTGAATCCGCCGTAGGATAGTGCAGCAGGGGAGGCCGTGTCAGAGGGGGTGAGCCAGGTCTCTGATGCCAAGGAGTGAGAGTTTATTAGAAATAAAGAGTTCATGGATGTCTGTGAGCTTATTACAGACTGAGCGGGCGTTCCAGAGTGTGCCTGGCAGGGAGATTAGAGGCGCAGGGGCTGGGGGCATGGGTCTAAAGTTGGTCAGGTTGCGAGGGTGGGTGATGGTGGGGTTATGAGAGTTGGTGATGGGACCTGGGGGTGGGGTGCAGGTGACTGTGGGGATGTGGCGGGGGGGGGGCCGGGATTAGGGGAAATGTCGCCAGCGAGTAGGAGGAGCAGGGAGAGGGTCAGCAGGTGGGAGCATGAGAGTTTACGTGGTTGCCGTGCCTGATTGGAGATGGAGGATTGAAAGTGAAGGAATAGTTCAGAGGAGTGGGTGAGGTGGTTAGGTAGGATGGAGGGTGAGAGAAGTACTTGGTTGCTGGGTGGAGGGATGAGCGGGGGTAGCAGGAAGTGGAGAAGGATGGGAGTCAGAGTGCAAAGGAGGGGATACATTGTGGATTGTGAGCAGGGGATGGGAGTAGTGTGGGTCAGATGCAGCGGGAAGGAGAGCTGTAGGGATGGGCGAATCTACTCGCTAGGACTCGTTACTCGGCGAGTAGTAAGGGACTCGCAGGACTCGGTACTCTGCGAGTTTCTCAGCGTTTACTCGCACGAGTCCAATGCAAATCATTGGTAAACGCTGACAAAACTAGGATTGCCATTGTTTGCATTAGACTCTACTGTGCCAGTGATAGCAGGGAAACTCGCAAATAACTGCTGTTACATTGCGAGCAGTGTCCAGCTGTCTTCTCTGTGCAGCTCCAGGGTCCTAGAGCCCGCCTGCTCACAGAGATGATGTAGCAGAGCTGAGATTGTTCTCAGTCTGCTCATTCCCTGTGCATAGAGGACATCGCGTTTTGGACTACTTCGGACGGAAGAGGATTTTTTTAATTAAAGATGGAGTCCCTAATGGCTTTTTTTTTTTTATTTCAAATAAAAAATTTTCTGTGTTTTTTTAACCCTTTATTGGAGATTCTTAGTGGCTGGGTCAAACGTGGCCTGACATTAAGAATCTCGGGCTTAATACCAGCTTGTATAACAAAGCTGGTATTAACCCCTTTATTACCCAGCGTGCCACCGCCACCAGGGCCGCTGGAAGAGCGGGGTTCAGCGCCAAAGGATGGCGCTTCAATGAACGCGCCATCTTCTGGGGTGGCTGCGGGCTGCAATTTGCAGCGGAGGGTGCCCAGAAAGCTTGGGCATCCCTGCGCTGCGGATTTCAGCCCCCAGCTGCTTAGCTGTACCTGGCTAGACATAGAAATTGCGCGGAGCCCCACGCATTTTTTTTTTAATTATTTCATGAATTTGAGAGAGTCTCAGAGTCTCAGAGAGTCAGTCTCAGAGAGTCAGAGTCTCAGAGAGTCAGAGTCTCAGAGAGTCAGAGTCTCAGAGAGTCAGAGTCTCAGAGAGTCAGAGTCTCAGAGTCAGAATTTCATGAAATAATTTTTAAAAAATGCGTGGAGCTCCGCGCAATTTCTATGTCTAGCCAGGTACAGCTAAGCAGCTGGGGGCTGGAATCCGCAGCGCAGGGATGCCCAAGCTTTCTGGGCACCCCCCGCTGCAAATTGCAGCCCGCAGCCGCCCCAGAAGATGGCGTGTTCATTGAAGCGCCATCCTCTGGCGCTGAACCCCGCTCTTCCAGCGGCCCTGGTGGTGGTGGCACGCTGGGTAATAAAGAGGTTAGGGCCAGCTTTGTATTATCAGCTGGCCCTAAGCCCGAAATTTATGGCGGTCACGCCAATATTAGACATGAATTTCTATTAAATTGTTTTAAAAAAAAACACAACACAGAGAAAATTTTTTTATTAGAAATAAAAAAAAAAAGCCATTAGAGACTCCATCTTTAATAAAAAAAATCCTCTTCTGTCCGACGCAGTCCAAAACGCGATGTCCTCTCTGCTCATCCCTGTGCATAGATATAGCTGTCTATGCACAGGGAATGAGCAGACTGAGAACAATCTCAGCTCTGCTACATCAGGCAGCAGGCAGGCTCTAGGACCCTGGAGCTGTGGCAGCCAGCACACTGAGCAGACAGGACTCTTATCTGTGCGAGTTTCCCAGCGATTACAGTTGCAAAGTAAACGAGTCCAATGCAAATAAATGACAAAACTAGGATTGCTTCAGGCTGAAGCTTCCGATTTGTAAATCTCACACTACTCGCTATTACTCGCTTCCCCATTCATTAACATTGGACTCGCTAGACTCGCAACGAGTAGCGAGTCCCGGGCTCGGACTCGCTAGAGTCAAGCGATTCCGAGTAATTTAGGATTCGCCCATCACTAGTCAGTAGTGATGAGCAGTCTGGGGTTTACATAGTGAATACATAATTGCAGTACAAGTGAACAAATTGCATATCTGTTTGTTTGTCTTGTATGACTTACCTGTTTCCTGCCCCGTTTAACTGCCCGTTGTAACTGCACTTCTACAATTGGCATGATTGCAAGACTCCGCATGATTGCACCCCTTAGCTGGGTCTACATATATAGTGAGTTTCTACTTAGATCTGGGTCTATTACACTTGTTAATCAATCAATCAAAGAAACTCAGCACAGCAGAAGGTAATAAATGCAAGACAAATAAACGAGTTTCTGGCCATCCTGGGTCATAAACACTTTTACACCAAAGATGACCTCTGAACATCCCACATCACACACAGTAAGATGATTTCAGTATATTACATTATTAAAAGACAAGTATATTGTTGATTGAAGTTACAGATTCATGTGAGGAGAGACATGCAGGAAAGATGAGTGAATTGAAGTTACAGATTCATATACCTCTCATGTGAGGAGAGACATGCAGGAAAGATGAGTGAATTGAAGTTACAGATTCGGTAGACACACTAAGTCGCCTGGGCTGGTTGGTCAACCTAAAAAAGTCGTTCCCCATCCTAAGTCAGTCCCTAATCTTCCTGGGCATGCAATTCCACACTTCCAGTGGTTTAGTGCTCCTTCCCAAGGAGAAGGCACATGCTCTCCGGCTGTGAGTTTCCGCCCTTCTTCAGCCGTCACCTGGATCATTTTGATTTGCCATGAGAGTTCTGGGCAGGATGGTCGCTACGATAGAAGCAGTTCCCTTTGCCCAGCTTCACCTCAGGCCTCTCCAACTGGCCATACTCAAGTCCTGGGACGAGTCCTTTTTCCCTGGACAGGATGTTTCGAATATCCTCGACGGTCAAGCAATCTCTACACTGGTGGCTTAGAAAAGATCTCTTTAGAGAGAGAGATTGGTTTAACGGGTCACTGGAAGATTCTGACCACCGATGCCAGCCTAACAGGATGGGGCGCGGGTGTACCGACATCACAGAGCACAGGGGAAATGGTCTCCAACGGAATCTTCCATGCCCATCAACGTCCTGGAGATTTGAGCCATCCTCCTGGCATTACGAGCCTTTCAGTGCTTCCTGGCGGCTTCTCACATCAGGATACAATCAGACAATGCCACGGCCGTAGCATACGTCAATCACCAGGGCGGAACCCGCAGTGCCCAGGCAATGCGAGAGGTAACACACATCCTTCACTGGGCGGAATCAACGGGATCAACCCTGTCCGCTGTTTACATCCTGGGAGTAAACAACTGGGAAGCAGACTTCCTCAGTCGCCAGGGCATAGATTCAGGAGAGTGGTCCCTGCATCCTGAAGTCTTTCAGCAAATTTGTCATCGCTGGGGGATTCTGGATATGGATCTAATGGAATCGCATCAAAAATGCCAAGGTTCCCAACTTCATGGCCAGATCACACGACCCCCGGTCCATAGGAGCGGACGCCCTAGTTCAGGACTGGACTCCATTCCAACTCCTATACATCTTCCCACCTCTACCTCTAACCCCAGGGTGGTTCGGAAAATCAGACAAGAAGGGATCCCAGTCATCCTTATCGCCCCAGACTAGCCCAGACGCACATGGTATGCCGACATCATCCAACTCACGGCAGACGCCCCATGGCGCCTCCCAGATCGTCAGAGCCCGTTCTACCACCAGAATTCAGGAGCCCTGAATTTGACGGCGTGGCCCTTGAGACCTGGATTCTGACACAAGCAGGGATCTCGCAAGACGTCATTCGCACCATGATCAGTGCTAGAAAGCCAGCCTCTGCTGGAATTTATTACCGCACCTGGAAATCCTTTTTTGTCTGGTGCGCATCTCTGGATCAGGCTCCGTTCCCTATTCACTACCTAGGATACTTGCTTTTCTACAATCAGGTCTGGAGGCCAGACTGTCTCTTGGCTCTCTTAAGAGCCAAGTCTCAGCTCTCTGTTCTTTTTCAGCGGAGACTTGCATCAAATCCGCAAGTCAAGACGTTTCTTCAAGGGGTTTCCCGCTTAGTTCCCCCCTACAGGCGACTCCTGGAGGCGTGGGACCTCAACTTGGTGTTGACAGCATTACAAGAACCACCCTTTGAGCCCCTTAAGGAAATCTCATGCCACCTTCTATCCCAGAAGGTGGTTTTTCTGGTGGCAATCACTTCTCTTCGCAGAGTGTCTGAACTCACAGCGCTCTCCTGCAGGCTGCCATTCCTAATTTTTCAACAGGACAAGGTCATTCTCCGTACGGTCCCCTCTTTCCTTCCGAAGGTGGTCTCCTTGGTCTGGCCACGGTTCATAGGTTTGAGAAGGCTCTGCATACGCTGGACCTTGTAAGGGCATTGCATATTTATGTATCTGGAACGGCGCCTTTTCGGAAGTCGGACTCTCTTCCTTCTTTCGGAAGGCAGCCGCAAGGGCTTGCCAGTTTCAAAAGCTACGCTTGCTAGATGGATCAGGTCCACCATTCAAGATGCCTATAGGCTCAAAAACTCGCCACTTCCGGCTGGTATCAGAGCGCACGGGACCCGTGCGGTAGGGGCATCCTGGGCCATTCGCCACCAGGCTTCGGCACAACAAGTGTGTAAAGCAGCCACTTGGACTATCTTACACAGGTTCACAAAACATTAGAGTCCATACCCAGTCTTCAGCGGACGCGAGCCTGGGTAGACACGTCCTGCAGGCGGCAGTAGCCCACCTATAGGATACTAGCTTTACACAATATTCGTTCCATTGCTTTTCCCACCCAGGGACTGCTTTGGGACGTCCCATGATCCTGTGTCCCCCAATGAGGCGAAGGACAAAAGGAGATTTTTGGGTACTCACTGTAAAATCCTTTTCTCTTAGCCTCTAATTGGGGGACACATCTCCCGCCCTGTTGCTCGTTTCGGGTCGTTTGTTTGAGTTCGCATATTGTTTTTTGAGCTCGTGCATAGTTGCCTTCTTACAGGCATAGTTACATGTGTTATCACTGTTACGTTCCTCCTACTGCTTTAGCACAAAACAGGTCAGGACAGTGCCTGTCCAGGGGTGTATACTGCAGAGGAGGAGCCACTGTTAATCTTTTACAGATTCTGCCTAGTGTCGCCTCCTAGTGGACAGCAGCATAACACCCATGGTCCTGTGTCCCCCAATTAGAAGCTAAGAGAAAAGGATTTTACAGTGAGTACACAAAAATCTCTTTTTTTTTTTTTTTTTAATCCGAGAGCATGCATGAAAACCCTGCATGCCCTCGGATTCCCCTGCAATGACAAACTGGATGCACCAGCACCCTGTGCGGGAGCATCTGTTTCCATTTTGTACCGGGATCTGGAGGATGGTAATTAACACGCCCCCTAGGGGGCATGTCATTTAGAATTGTGTTTTGCACATTCTCTGCGCATGCGCAGTTCATAGAACATAGACCAGAATTCCAGATCCACTGGGATCCGGAGTCCAGTTAATTCCTTGTCCCATATGCCCCTATTGAGATTTCACATGTGGTGCACTGGATCCATGTGGATCCAGGGCTTCAGTTATTTTTCCACAGAGAACAAAATCACCTCAACCTGCAGATTTTGTCTCCTTCGGGCACAACAAGTGTGTAAAGCAGCCACTTGGACTATCTTACACAGGTTCACAAAACCCTTAGAGTCCAAAACCCAGTCTTCGCGGAAAGCGAGGGCCCGGGTAGACACGTCCTGCCGGCGGCAGTAGCCCAACCCATAGGTTTCTAGCTTTAACAATATTCGTTCCATTGCTTTTCCCCCCCAGGGACTGCTTTGGGAGTCCCCTGATCCTGTGGGGGCCCCCAAAGAGGCGAAGGACAAAAAGGGGATTTTTGGGTACTCACTGTAAAAACCCTTTTTTTCTTGCCCCTTTAAAAAGGGGGACACATCTCCCGCCCTGTTGCTCGTTTCGGGTCGTTTGGGGGGGTTCGCATATTGTTTTTTGAGCTCGTGCCCCCTTTTTTTTTTCCTTCTTACAGGGATTGTTACCCTGTGTTATCATGTTACGTTTTCCCCCTATGCTTTAGCACAAAACAGGGGCAGGAAGTTTCCTGTCCAGGGGTGTATACTGCAGAGGAGGAGCCACTGTTAATCTTTTACAGATTTGCCTAGTGTCGCCTCCTAGTGGACAGCAGCATAAACCCCTGGTCCTGTGTCCCCCCCAAATTTGAAGCTTTAAAAGAAAAGGATTTTTCAGTGAGTACACAAAAATCTTTTTTTT
>JARQOC010000006.1:355914307-356296646 GCA_033576535.1 Allobates femoralis | reverse complement strand
GTAACCTCGAGGGCATAGGGTTAATCTTGTGCGCCTGTCACCCCGGCCTGACGTCACCGCTGCCGACAGGAGCTTCTGATTGGCCAGCGGCTTCCCAGCATCTCGAGCGCTGATTGGCTCAGTGGCTCGAGTGCTGATTGTCCAGAAGCTCCTGCATGAAGAAGCATCTGGACAACGCCCTGCACTGCGGAGGAATCCATAGCCCGAGGCCGCCATTACCCTAAATAGTAAGGATGTTTCCTTGCCGACTTGCCCATTAAAAACGCAATTCCGCCGCACGGCCGACTTGCGGCACACTTGCGGCAGGTCCCCTTAGAATGTACGGTATTGTATGGGACATTTGCGGCAAGGGCGGTTACCGCACCTTTGCCGCACCTTGCTGCAAGTGTCCCATACAGTACCGTACATTGTATGGGGACCTGCCGCAAGTGTGCCGTAAGTCGGCTGTGCGACGGTATTGCGGTTTTAACGGTACGGTGCTGGGGGCTGCAGTGGCATACTGTATGGGGCTGGGACCCCATGGGAGGCTGCAGTGGGATACTGTATGGGGCTGTGACCCCATGAGAGGCTGTGTGGGATACTGTATGGGGCTGCAACCCTATGGGAGGCTGTGTGGGATACTGTATGGTATTGTCATTTTTTTTTTTAAATATAAGTCATACCCGAATATAAGACAGGGTGGGACTTTTGAGGGTAAAATTAATATAAGACACTGTCTTATATTCGGGGAAACACGGTAGTAGACATATTACTGTTGTGGTCGAATGAGCAAGTCCTGCTGAATTATTTGCACAAATTCCATTTAAAATATAAAGTTTTGCACTACAACTTACTGGGGGTTAACTAAAATGTGGAAAATAAGTAATAAAAAGCTTGTTTTCCTAAAGTTCCTTTAAAAACCCAGGACACTTAAGCCAGAGGTGTAACTAGGTTTTCTGGCACCCGGGGCAAGGAATTATTTTGGCGCCCCCCCCCCCGAAACCACACATGCTGCACTTGCCGCACCCTTACCACAAGCCCCATAGACCTTGCATGGGGCTTGCCGCAACTGTGCTGCAAGTGCAGCGGTTATGCGTTAATCGCGGCAGATGCGGGTTTTTCACCGCATCTGCCGCGATCGGCAAAAAACGCTGATGTGAAAGTACCCTAACGTATACACCTCATAGTGTGGGCATGCCTGGTGTATACATATACACCTCATAGTGTGTGCCTGCCTGATGAAGTATACATAACTATACCTCATAGTGTGCCTGCCTGATGTATACATATATATATACCTCAGGTATATATATGTATACATCAGGCAGGCACACTGAGGTGTATTTATGTATACATCAGGCAGGCACACACACTATGAGGTGTATATATCATATATACACCTCATAGTGTGTGTGCCTGCCTGGTGTATACATATATACACCTCATAGTGTGCCTGCCTGATGTATACATATATATACCTCAGGTATATATATGTATACATCAGGCACGCACACTATGAGGTGTATATATGTATTCACCAGGCAGGCACACACACTATGAGGTGTATATACAGTATGATATATACACCTCATAGTGTGGGTGCCTGCCTGATGTATACATATATACACCTCAGCCGGCCAGCCCAGGACAGCCACCCCCCTGCTTAGCTTACTTTATTACCTCATTACTTTATTAGGAGTAGATTGCCTTGCCTTGTAGGCGTAGCCAGGACGGACCGGACCCGGACGACTCAGTCTGAGTCAGGAGTCAGGAGGAGGCAGCCAGCCACACAGCAGCTCCTCAGCTCTGTTGTTCTTCTCCTCTCCAGCCCAGACATGTGCGGCGCGCCGGGTGACGTCAGCCGCAGCGCGACGTGCCTGGGGGTGGGGGGGACTGCCATGGGGCGGACCAGCAGCAAGAGGGTTGTGCACGCACAGCCCCGCGGCCGCCCTGCACAATATGCGGCGAGGTCGGAGGAGATTAGTTCCGGCGGTGGCGCTGCAGTGCCACCGCCGGACGCCTGGGCACATGATGATGGCACCGGCGCCCCCCACTGAGTGGCGCCCGGTGCAAAGGGTCCGGCTGCCCCCCCCTAGATACGCCCCTGCTTAAGCATTGGCTAAATGCTTTGGCCATTTGTTTAATTGACTCTTTAAGAGACCCGAAGTCTGTACATGTGTTTGGCTTATAGCAGAGCATCATGATACAAAAATACAGCTACGTCCTGGCAACAGATGCCAGGTACCTAAGGTAGGACTGCAGGGAATAACAGATATACAGTAGTGTTCAAAATAATAGCAGTCCATCATGACTAACAGGTTATTCACTGTTTTTGGTATCAATTATATTGCCAAATGTCAAACCATTTACCAGCTGTTGCAGTAGATTCTTAGAAGACCAACAGACTCAACATTCGTGATCTGCATTTTTTGAGTCTGTGCATTTGAATAATTAATGGAAGGCAGTGTGTTCAAAATAATGGAGTGTGGAGTTCAATTAGTGAGGTCAATCATTCTGTGAAGAACAGGTGTGAACCACTTGCCCTCACAGAAAAAAAATTCTGTACAGTAGTAACAATTATACATTTCTCTTCATGTTCTGATTTAGAAACCAAGTGTGCAAAGTTTCCAATACAAGGAAATAAAAACTATTATAACGATTTTGGGTTTAACTCCTGTTTTGATCAGCCTGCAATTATCTACATTTTGAATCCTCTATGTTAAATGGATTTAGTGTAAAAATGTATTTGTACATTCTCTGTACCATTTTTAGTTGGTGCCAATCCCATATGATTTTATTTGTAAATATAATTTATAAAATATATTTTCCGTTTCCAGCACCCATTTGTTAAAACAACCAAGGAGCGTCCATTTTGAAATTCTAATAAATGAAGCAATGGAGGTGAAGATCAACGTAGTGAATTACAGCAATGTGAAGTGGAACCAGAAGAGGAAGAGAATGCGGTTGGTATCTTTCATTGTTTTTTTTCAGGGCCTGTCATATTAGTGTACCCATCACATTGATCGCCATATGAGCATTTACTCTAGATGCAGACCGTATTAATACATTGCCAACAATAATACCTGGAAAGCAAATGAAGTTATGATAAAGGGTACCTGTCTCCAGGTTTTTGCTGTACCATCTGAGAGAAGCATGATTCCAGTCATGTGGTAAGTATAGGGCTTCTTGCTGTAATTTGATAAAATCCTTTTTTATTTGCTGCTGATCTACAGTTATCTGATTGCTAACCTCAGTAAATCCCCTTCCACAATACTGATTGGCAGCTTTCCGTGTACACTGTGCATATGCAGAAAGTTGCCAAGGATTGGTGGGGGCAGGGATTTTTAGAGCTCATTAATATGAAGGATGATACATGGCAGCAGGTTGGCTAGTCATCTAGCGATAATCTGCTTCAAAACAGTGATTTTTATCAAAACTGAAGCAAGCAGCCCAGTAACTGACACATTGCTGGAATCAGGATCTCTGTAGCTACAAGTTTTAAGGAACAGGCGTAAGTATTTATATTTTGGGGTTATTGTAAAATGGGTGTAGAGTAGTGGTGGGGAGTTCATTTTCAAAGATCAGCTTTAACCATTGCAACATCAGCACAAGGGAAATCTGCTCAAGTATCAGGAAAGCAAAGCCACTCCAACCAGCACAGGCGTTCATGTTACCATGCATTGCAACCTTCCGGCCCCTAGAATAGCAGAGGCCACACTCTGCCGTGGTGGCGCCATGACCGTCTCGGTCTGCGGGCTGGACTAGTACAGCCACAGGGCTGGATGTGGCACTCGGGCTGCACTTTGCCCTGGTGTAGGGCAATATGGGCTTCATTTGTACAATTGGAGTCCGGATTACTATGGACCAGTGAATATCATTTCTACTGCCCATTGAAAGAGAGTCATACATTTGTGAGACGGGAAAATGTATTTGTTTCTGCTATTTCTTTCATGTTTTATCTTTTGTGGGAGGGGTGAGTAAGGGTTTGGTAGTTTTACAAGGGATTTGGATTTTTGAACTAGTGAAATAATTATCCCAATTTTTTATTCAGAAATAAAAATAAATTCAAGGTCAAATAAAATTAAAGGAATAAAGCAAAAACTCCTAGTTTTTTTATCACCTCTTTAAAGCCTCCCATAGATAACATATGGTTTGGCCGACCGCTACCTCTCTTGAGATTCCAGTAAACTGGAACATTCGGCTCAGTGAGCGCTCTTGTGTTCTCTCAAATAGCTGCTGGTGGACTCCTATGTGCGATAAGCCACTTTTAGAGAACAAATGGATCAGGCATTGGAAATCTGATGTGCTTTATGCTTCTTTCCAGCAACATAATATAAGGAGAGGAGGAGAGTCAGGAGTTCCCCATACACAGTAAGATGTCAGCAGATCCCATATGATATCAGCAGGATAACCTCATGCTAGTCTACAGTGTACTGGGACCTTAAAGGAAGTCAATCGGCACAGTATGACTGTCCATGTCCAGTATATTTTCTTGGTGCCCCTTCCCACCTTTGATTGACAGCTCTGGCTTTAAAGAGAGAAGGATGGAGATAGCTGGAAAACATGCAGGTGGGAAGGTTCCCTTAGGCTGGCTTCACACTGCAGTTTTTTCACTGATCAGTGTCCATCCAGTTTGTGTGCCAAAACCAGGAGTGCCTCCAAAACTTAGAACAGGTGTCAATCTTTTAATTTATAGTTTTTCTCTGCAAGTTCCTCTCCTGGTTCCTCTCTGGGGTTAGGCACACAAACTGGATAGACACTGATCAGTGAAAAAACTGCAATGTGAAGCCAACCTTACATGTTTGGCCCCACCAAGGGTGCACTGAGCACCTGTCCTTGGCTTGAACCATCATTTAGTGCTTACAGAGTCCCTTTTAACTCTAAGAGCACAAACCTTAACAATACTTCTGTGCTACAACAGTAACTGCAATTTCTGTCAAAAAAAGTGAATATACACTGAATATTTTTATTAGGCTGCATGCCACCTTTTTAACCCTGTCACGACTTTTGCTGCCTTTGATGGGAGTCTGCATCCTTCCCTGCACGTGATGGCTGATTAAAGAGGACCTGTCACCAAACCAGGCATGGTGATCTAATTACAGCACTGGATGCAGCATGTCTGCTGCATCCAGGCAAGGGGTCCCCCAGCCATTGAACCCCCCTGTACCCCGAGTAAATACACTTAGAAAACTTACATCCTGCAGCCAGAAAACAGGTGGCTGGAGCTGAAGGGCAGATTCACACCCCCTGCATGTTTAATCTGCCCACCGCTGCCAATCATTGTCTCCCTTGTCTGCAGCATAACACACAGCTTATTTTAGAAATGGCCACTTAGCCCCGCCCCCTGCCGTGACATCACCGCTTATACCTGCCCTGCTCTATGGTTAACATAGAGCAGGGCGGGTATAAGCGGTGATGTCACTGTAGAAGGCGGGGAAGCCGGCCTCCCGCTCTGACATCACCACCTTTGCCCGCCCTGCTCTATGTTAAACATAGAGCAGAGTGGGTATAAGCGGTGATGTCACTGCAGGGGGCGGGGCTAAACGGCCATTTCTAAAATAAGCTGTGTGTTATGCTGCAGACAAGGGAGACCATGATTGGCAGCGATGGGCAGATTAAACATACAGGGGGTGCGAGTCTGCCCTTCGGCTCCAGCCTCTAGCCACCACCTTTCTGGCTGCAGGATGTAAGCTTTCTAAGTTTACAGGGGGTACAGGGGGGCTCAATGGCTGGGGGACCCCTTGCCTGGATGCAGCAGACATGCTGCATCCAGTGCTGTAATTAGATCACCATGCCTTGTTTGGTGACAGGTACTCTTTAACATCAGCGGTAAGCGCTGATCTCGGCAGTTGCGGTGAAAAAACCGCAACTGCCGTGGTTACTGCATAACGGCCGCACTTGCGGTTCACCTGCGGCAAGCCCCATGCAATGTCTATGGGGCTTGTGGCAAGTGCGGTATAGTTGCGGTTTCGGCACTTGCCGCAGGTGCGGCTGCGAAAAACGCACTCAGCCGCGTTTTTGTCGCTGCCGCAAGTGACGAAACCGCACTTGCCGCACACTGACCACAAGCCCCATAGATATTGCATGGGCTTGCTGCAAGTGAACCACAAGTGCGGCTGTTATGCGGTAACCGTGGCAGTTGCGTTTTTTGCACCACAACTGCCGCGATCAGCGCTTACCGCTGATGTGAAAAGGCCCTTAGTCAGTCATCATGTACCTTTACCAGA
This sequence comes from Allobates femoralis, assembly GCA_033576535.1. Taxonomy (NCBI): domain Eukaryota; kingdom Metazoa; phylum Chordata; class Amphibia; order Anura; family Aromobatidae; genus Allobates; species Allobates femoralis. The sequence goes on along the minus strand of JARQOC010000006.1, from coordinate 356,290,440 downwards.
TGAGGGTGAATCGAGTTAAAGCCTGCTGGCAATCTTAGACAGCAGTATTTAACACGCGCCGGCATGGGGCACGCCATTCCTTTTGCCAATCGGTGCTCCCGTGATGTGATCATGGGGTGTTGATGGGTTGTCATGACAGGGGGAGTTCTGCTGATGATTCCTGTGTCTGTCATTGTGATTCTCCTGTGAACACCAAACTGTGGCCGGCGTTCATAGAAGATAGTGCATCAGTACTGCTGTGTATAGCACAAATCGCTGTTGTGTTGGACAGGCGGTCAGACGAACTCAGCTTCAGGATTCCTAAGGAGTCTAGTAAATACAGTAAAAAGAAAAAACTGTTTTTTGTTTGTTTTTTTAAATAAATAAAACAACCAAGTTCGAACCATTCACCTTTTAACCTATTAAATATAAAACTAAACAAAGAAAAAATACACATTTAGTATCGCTGCATTCAGAAATGTCTGATCTAGCAAAATAATAAATGATGGTAATCCTATCAGTAAACTGCATTACGAGAAAAAATAGCCAGAGCTAGTCTATGTTCACACGGGGCGTTTTTTCTGCCACAAAACCTGATGTTTTTATATTAAACAAAGATTTCTTGCCAGTACTAAACTTGCGGTTTACGGTAATATTAGTGTTTTTTCCGCAATATTCTAGTTATGGTTTACAATTGAAAATATAGTGATTTTTCGAGCTGTGACATTCCAAAACTGAGGTGCAAAAAAAGGAATCCCCAGGTGGTGAAGGAGTTAAATAAAAGAATTTATCCCAGTCCACCTCTACCTACAATCTCAATCCAGAAATGAGTCCTGTAAGAAATCTGTGTGACCAGTGATCCTTACAAGATTAGTCCTTAGGCTAGGCATGAAGTATTCAGCTCCTATACTGGCATATGCTTGTGTTTTAAAATAGATCTTCGTATATTTATGTATTTGTCTTTTGAAGGACGAGGATGATGTTGATGCTGGCACAATGGTTCAGGCTCGGAAAGTAGAATTTAACACAATGCAGGAGTTCGGCACTATGAGTGAAGGGGCTGATGGCACAATGGTGGATAATGAACATTTGGAAGCACAGCTTGGCACCATGCTAATAAACGAGGAGGAAGAAGATGAGGCAGAATCTGGAACCATGAAGCGTAAGTTATTCAGTCCAATCAATGTTTTTTGCTTTCATTGATATCTTTTGTATGGTATTGTAATGAAAACTACTCAAAAGAAGCACCCGCTGCCAATATATTGGTCCCTGGAGGTATCCGCACCTGTCAAATGGCCGGTAATTAAATTATATAGACCTTACTTGAAGCTTGGACACATTTATTCTAATATACTTTAGTGGGTCCGGATGTGGTTTGTTTCATCATGCCTCAAATAATCTAACATTACAGAGTTTGCTTGAAACACATTTAGGGCTATTGGCCTCCTTACATGCCTGATAATGTATATGTTCTGCAGGAATATTGCATAAAGCACATATGATGTGCCAAATCTACTCTCAGTAATAGTGTATCAACCACAACGCATTTTGCATTTGTACAAACATGTGGAGGTTGCACACCCATTGTTCTGCTGACAAAAAGATTCTATTTTCAAATGGTCCAAAAGAATTTTAAAATAAATGTTTGTATTCTTGAGTAGCAAAGTTCTGCCAACTTGCCTTAAGGGGCAGATGGGCATGCAGGAAACTGTGCCAGCAGTGTCCACACATCAATGATGTGATTCAGCTGCCAGTACAAAAGTTCCGTTGAAAAAAAAGTTGCACAATATAGTTGAAAAAGCTTTTCTCATTATAGACTTTTATGAACATCCCAGTGCTGATTTTAATAGAGTTGTACTACTGTTATGGAAACTTACAAGTAAGGTCCTATGATTCCTATTGATCTCTTGAGCTGACTTTAGGGGTTTTTCGACCTGTGAAAGATGGTGCACCTTGTCCCAATGGCCCTGATGCTTTTGGCCAAAAAGTTGGTTAATTAAGTTACAATCTGTAACTGGACCGTGTTATTTGGGCACCTAAGTGAATTGTTATAGTGCTCAAATAATGCAATCATGTACTGCATTACACTACTCACAAAATGTCAAGTTTATTTGCAGAAAATATTTTTATTGCATTTTAAGCTGAGCAAATGACAATTGAACATTGAAAGTTGAAAATTAAATAAAAAAAAAGAAAAAAGTATAATGAGCACAATCATAAATGAGTAAGTGAGCAAGAGTCTTAACAATATCAATGTCCTTTCCCTGAACAAGGAAAACCCAAATTTTCAACCATAGGGAGTTTTAGGGTTATAACTGAATAATATCTTAAAACGGAAAGATGGATGAAATAAAAGAGGGAAACAAGAAGACAGAAAAAGGGAAAGACAAGGGGGAAAGAGGGAGGGAAGGCCAAAGGCCCAGGGAGGTGGACCAGTTGCATGTCTGGTAGAGCAAGTTATGATTCACGTAACCGGAGAGGAATGAATTTCATAGGATCCAAGTGCTTTCATGTTTGTCCCATGTATCCTTTCTCTTGAGCCATGAGCGACTCCATCCGCTCCAAACTCTCCATCTCCTGAACCCACTTCCTGACTGAAGATTTCCAGAGCTTATAACAGCCCTGGGAGCCATAAGGCAAAACCTAAACAGGCCTCTCTTGGCAACTGAAAAGGAGCCGGGGATCAACGAGAGTAAGGCAATCTGTGGAGACTGTGGGTGGTAAATTCCCGATATTGAATGAGAAATTTCAAAGACCGCAGACCAAAACAGACATGAAAGACGACAGGACCACCAGATGTGAAGCATCGTGCCGCCTTCTTTACCATATCTCCAGCACTCCCTAGGTACTTCAGGAGAGATTTTGTGGAGAAGGGAAGGGCATCTGTACCATCTGGTTAATATTTTATAATTTTTCTCCTGAGACCCACACGAGACGACATCCCAGGAGTAAGAGAGAAAATTTTTAGACGATCAGCTTCCGAAAAGGTGTTCCGCATGTCCCTCTGCCATGCTTTAATAAATCGAGAAGTTTTGGTGTTTAGCTCCTCAGAGAGCAAGTTGTATAACAAGGAAACTCTGTGGGTGGGACTCGACGGCAACAAGTACTCAAACCTGGCGGGAGGGCCAAAAGAACCTCCAGATAAAAAGGTTTTCAACTGAGAGAATTCAAACCATGAGAGAGGCTCACCTCCAACGGACCCCTGCAAGGCCCCCACCGTGGAGAGGCCAGAGAGTCTTGGTTACCTGCCTCAAGTCAGTCCGCCCATCTGAGTTACAGCGTAAGAAGGTCCTGCTCTTCACTGCAGCAGGGAAGTCACCATTATCAAAGAGGGGGCTCATTCCACTTGGTCTACTAGCCATGTTCAGCTTATATTGTTGCTTATCCCAAAATCTCAGAAAAACGTGTGTGAGCAAGGGGAAGTCATTGACTGGGGCTCTGTAAGGAACCCAAAGCCAAGGCAACCAATAAAGGAAGCAAAGAGAAAGATGCCCCTCAAATGTTACCCACTGTTTATGGAGTTCATTAAATCTCCAGTCCACAACTCGAGACAAGAAGACAGAGCGGTAGTAACTTTTAAAATTAGGTAACCTCGTACCCCCTTTGACTTCGGCTTCATAAGCACTGAGAATCTAAGTCGAGATTTCACCGATTCCCCATTAATGGCCGATTGTAGTTGACTAAAGAAATGGTCAGGGATAATTATCAGAATAGTGTGGAAGAGGTAGAGAAAGCATGTCTGTCTTGATGGCGCTGATGCGGCCAAACCAAGAAAGTTGAGCCCTGTTGTACTTCTTCAAAAAATTCATTACTTTGTGGAGAAGCGAGATATAATTAAGTGAAAAAAAGTCGTTTGACTCCCTAGGTATCAGGACTCCAGGTATTTTATGGCCCTACTTTCCCATTTGAAGGGGAAAGATGTCCTAAGCCTGTGAACCAGGTCATCCGGTAAGGAAATACTAAGGGTACCGTCACACCAGGTGACATCGCCGGAGATATCGCAGGCAACGCATGGGAGTGCGCACGTTTTTGGCAACCCGCCAGCGTTGCCGTCGCGTGTTTACACGCGCCGATATCTCCGGCGACACTTTGGCGATGTTTCAGGCGACTGTTGCTGTTGGGGTTTCTAGAAACCCCAGCAGGGATCCTGTAACATGGGAGCCTGTGGCTCCCATCGCCTGTAACATCGCCAATCGCGATGTTACACGGGGCGATGCATACACATCCCTGAGAGTGGTTGCCTGTCAAATCCAAGGCGACCACTCTCAGACAATTTTTCGGTGCCAAATCGCCACTTCACACGGGGCAACTCGCCGCCAATGATTCTGGTGATAGGCCACACCCCTGCGTCACCTGCAAAATCGCCGGCGATGTCACCTGGTGTGACGGTACCCTAAGGGCTTCCGTCTTAGAGTAGTTCACCTTATAATTGGACTCCACACCAAACCTCTGGAACTCACACATCAGCACCGGAAGGCAACCACAGGATATAGGTGGTAGATAATGTGGGTGGAGAAATCTGGCTAGAGCTCTATCAGGTTTGTTAGAAAACCGTATATACAAATATTTTCGAAAGCGAGCTTGTTGTCTAGCAGAATCCGAACCCAGATCAGATCTGGCCTTCAGAAGGTCTGCCAATAGATTTTGAATATCTTTGGCTTCTAGGTTCTAGATCGTGACCAACAAATCCATTAATGTTAAAAGCTCTCTCACTCTTAATTCTTGCCCCCTGCTGAATGAGCACCCCTCTGATGACTCCCTTCAACGCCTCCCATTGATATGGAAGGATTGTGAGGTAATCTTTATGGAACGTCTGAAATCGCCTTCTACACCGCAGATTGGCTCTTTGGATTCTTTAGCAAGCCTGAGTTCAGTGACCACATCCATTCACGAGTGGAAGGGTCTGGTTGAGACAGCGAGACCGGGGCATGGTCCGACCAAGTTTATTTGGCTTTTGAATGAAATTTATGGAAAACTTAAAGTTCACTCTACATTGATATTTTATCACAATAGAAGGACATTTAAGAAGACACATGCAATTGTGATTTTCCTAATCTCAAACAATGTATTGACACAAAAGCCAACCACAGTGGTGGAAATACCCCAACAATAATACCAATGTATCAATAACCTCTCATGTGGCCTTGAGCATCCATTACAGTTTGACAACAACATCTCATGTTGTTTACAAGTAGAGTTATTGTCTGCTGAGGCATGGCATCCCACTCTTCTTGGAGGATGGCCCTTATGCTGGCTTCACACTTGCAGATGCATCTGCAGCGTTTTGCAGATGCATCTGCAAGTATCAGCATGCAGACCGCGGCCGTGGTGTGAATGCTCTCATTCATTCCTATATGTGAGCCGTAAGCAGGCGTATGCCTGCTTACAGATCACACTCTCCCGCCCGCACTATGGACGCGAGATGTTGCGTCCATAGTGCGGGCGGGAGAGTGTGATTTCAGAGGACTTAATAGCACTGCTTACTAATCTCAAACAAATTATGAACAAATGAATGAGACATTCAAAACCGTCGGTGGCCCTAGCATAAACATATGGCACCATCTCATGCTGTTACGTGAGATTGCTCTGCAATAGCTGCAGATCCATCTCAATTGGAGATGGCCCTTAGTTCATTGTGATTCTGGAGTACAGAGATACGAACCTCTACACGGTGACTCAGCTGATCCCATAGGTTAACTATGGGACTCAGATCTGAAGAAAGTGCGGACCACTCCATTTGAAGTTCCTCAGTCTCCAGCAGCCGTAAAGATGAAATTAGAACTGTTTTATTCATGCACAGGCACAAGGACTGGATTAATGATGTTATTCAAGTACTAGAAGCTTTTCTGTGTGCATTTACAAAATCTATGGCAGTTCTGTATTGAATAGACACACCTGCTAAGGCATTGTAACACCACCCACATCACCAAAGGCTCATCTGATGACAACAGTGACTGATACATAGCGCTCTCCTTGACAAATAAAACATCGTTGGGGGGGCCATAATTTCTGCTCAATGTCAATTTACTTTAATCAGTGAACAGCACTGAGAACCACTGCTCCCTCGTTCAGTGTAGATGCTCCCTGGCCCATGCAACACTGTGGCGCCTGTGCTTGGTGATGTGGATAGGTACGTTTGCAGGTCGTTTAATATGCAGACCACTCTAATGTAAATGGTTTTGAATGGTCTGACAAGACACTTGGCTGCCTCTCACCTTCCCTTAAATATGCCTGGAGTTGTGTGGTATTCATCATCCGGTTCCACAGGGCACAATGTTCACAATGAAGCAGTCATCAGTGTTGGATATGGCCAAAGAATGTCTACTATTATGGTACCTTTACACGCCGCGACGGCAGGCTGGATACATCCCGCTACAGGCTACAAATGTAGCTTGTAGCGCCAATGTAGCCCGTCGTAGCGGCGTCTGAAGACGTGACGCTACAGCCGGCAACAGATACATCTGTTTCCTAGGTCTGCTCGAAAACTGATGGCTACATCGCCGATGGTAGCGAGCTGTATCGGCGTGTAAAGAGGCAACGGAAGGGAACTCGGGACAGCCTGCGATGTAGCTGCAATGTAGCAAAGGCGTGACCCTGGCTCCATGTTACCGCGCCCCATGTGCGATCATTGGTGGAAGCTGCTGCATGACGATTGGTAGTCGCTGCATAGGGAGGCATATTTAAGGAGCTGACGAGTCACACTACACAATCGCTTGAGCGTGCTGTATTACTAAGCCTCCTGCGATGCCTGCCCAATCAGGATGTTATTGCTTCGTCCTATCAGCGTACGGACGGCTCGTAATCCACAATTGTGGCACGCCTATGTGCTGTCCCTGCTGCACCAGGTCCGCCCATAGTAGCTGGTTATAGCGGTGTGTAAATGAGCTACAGCTGGCTACTTGAGACACCCGGCGATGTAGCTAGCTATAGATGTAGCGTGGCGTAGCGCACCTTGTGGCGGCGTGTGAAGAGGGTGCGTTGACCGTTTGTAACCGTTTGAGCGTGCTCGTGCACGTGAAGTAGCGGGATGTATCAAGCCTGCCGTCGCGGCGTGTAAAGGTACCATTATGCTTTTCTGTGAGTCTCCCAGTCTCTCTGTATCTCTGTTGCAACCTGCTGCTGACACTCTGTGATACACTAAGCTTAGTGACCACTTCCGCCTGAGAACATCCTGCTTAAACCCTCGCAATGGTGAGATACTGTTGATCAATAGTTAGGTGTCGTCTTGTGTCATGATGTCAAAATATGAACAGCATGATGAGTAGGATTGTTAAAATACCAATTCTAATTGAACAACAAAATTTATTGGGCAATTCAGGAGTCAATCATTGGTTGTGAATTTTGCCATAAATTGTGCTAAAAGAACTGAAATATTGAACAGTTGAACATGTGCATTGAAAAGTGTAGAGAAGGTCACTTTAATTTCACCTGAAGAGGTTAAACTGCATTTTAGGTTCGTCCTGAAATTTCACATGAGAGCCAAATATTCCTAACTTTTTGTGAGTGTATATGGTGAACAGTAAAAGAAATCATTATCTATTATTGCATATGTCACTGACAAACCTAAAGGTGATCATGTAGGTTGCATGATCACCTGTATCGTGAAAACACTGACTGGAACCCAGTCACTTTCAACACTGGTAAGGTCCAGAATTATTGACCCCAATACTTATATATCTGATGTGACTTCTCTGTATAATGGAGTTAGGAGAACCACGTTACTTGGAGAGATTACAACCTTGTCAGCCATCATCTTGCACAATACTCCACATCACACCAGGCCATGACACAATTGTAGATTAGAGGTCTCAAACATGAGGCCTGTGGGCTGCATGCAGCCCCAGAGGTGTCATTGTGCGGCCCACAGGCACCGTGGACAACTTGACAATGCCGCGATCCAGTCCAGGGGGCTGCTGCTGTCCACACTTGATATGTATTTTGGGTTTTGTGCAGAGACAAGCTCTCTGGCTCAGCTACATCAATAGCAGCCGCCGGCCAATCAGGAATACAAAATGAAATGAGGACCGTGGCGGCGTCAAATTGTCCACGGTGCCTGCGGGACACAGAAAAAATGATGATGCCGAAGGAACAGAGGACAGGCGAAAATAATTGTGTGTCAGGTGAGTGTGTGTGTGTGTGTGTGTGTGAAAAACAGCACAATAGGACATATTGCTGCAAAAAAGGAGAGCAGGATGGCCACATTACTACAATATGCAGACCAGGATGGGGACATTATTGTAATATGGGGAACAGGATGGGAGGCATTACTGCAATATGGGGACCAGGCTGGGGGACATTACTACAAGAAGGGGACCAAAATAATGGACATTACTACAATACCGGGACCAGAAGGGGGACATTACTATAAGAAGGGGACTAGGATGGTGGATATTACTACAATATGGGGACCAGGATAGGCACGTTACTACAGAGTCCTATAGAACAAAGACAATCCATGTTCATTGAGGTATTCTACTTTAAAGTATTTCTGCATCGTCTCTGATGGGTCAGGGCTCCACCAGGCTGGAAATGTGCATGACTGGATAAAATGATTAATTTGGATGGAGTACTGATAAAAGCATGTTTTGGGAATCTTGTAAAGTTGGGACAAATCTGCAAAGGACAGGAATACAGGGCCATCTAAGAGTTTGTCAAGCGTGCTTACACCTGATTTCACCCACAGGTCTAGAGACAACCCAGAGATGTGTGCCTCGATCACTTAAGGTACTGTTACATGGTATGATATTGTGAACGATATCGCTCAAACGTCACGGGTTTGGTGGTGTTGAAGCGACCTCATTAGGACGTCTGTGCATGTGATACCGAAATACGACTACGATAAATCGTTGCATCGTTGATCGCAGATTTGAGAACATGTTCTCAAAATCAGATGATCCACGATCAGCCAACCTGCTGCATCGTTCTGTGTGACACCGCGATAACTATGTGGTTCACGACTTCGCCCATTCACATTAATGCACAAGTATCGTTCGCTGGGTTGTGCGAATGATACCTGCTGAATGGATCATTGGTGCGTCGTCCACGATATCTATACATGTGACATCTCACCAACGATGTCCTAACGACCGCGCGCCCCCGAGATCGTTAGTGAGATCGTTACGACATTGAAGCGTGTAACGGTACCTTTACAGAAATGTATTTAAATAGGGATTTGTCAGTGTTCTATCAAGGTTATTCCAATAAGAGATCAACGAGGACATCGTATGTAAGGGAAAATTTGATTTCAGGGGCTTAAGTAGCTCAATCTCTAGCAAGAGTCTAGTAGACCTGTGGGGAGCAAACTGTCTTTCTATTTGGAGCCATCTATAATTAAGATACCCAGCCCACCAATCCTTAGCGGCCTCGAGTATGGCCGCCATGTGGTACAAAGATAGATTTGGTACACTCATTCCACCATGAGAATATTGGAAATGTAGAGCCTTGACCGCCACTCTTGGTTTTTTGTTTTTCCACATAAACTTACCAAGTAGGGATTGTAGGAGCCCTATCCATCTGGATGGGAATTTGAGAAGGAGACATCTGAACAAATAGGTAATCTTAGGCAGCAACATCCTTTTTACCATTTGTATTCTGGCAACTCAGGACAGTGGGAGAAGGTTCTGTCTTTCCAAAGTCCCATGAACTTCCGAAATCAGTGATTTGCAGTTCAACTTAAGTGACAAAATTTTTAAATCTAATTAATTCCCAAATATGTAAATCCTGCTTCCTCCCACTTAAAGGGAAATTGCTCTAGTATTCCATCCTTTCACTAGAGGTGTAATATTTATGGGGAATATGATAGACTTTGTGGCATTTAATTTGTAATATGTGACTCTGGAGAATTCAGCCAGGGTGTCCATGACACCCACCAGGGACCCCTCACGCCGGTGAGAGATAATATCACATCATCTGCATACAATCCCACCACATGGTCCGTATTTCCCACACGGACTCCATGTATGCTTGAATTAGTTCTACGAGCCTCCGCAGGAGGCTCCATTAACAAGGCAAAGATAACCGGCGAGAGAGGGCAGTCCTGCTGGGTGTCATTAGTTATCATAAACTGGTAAATGGTTTGAGATGCACTCACCACCATGTTCCAATTAGACCAATATAGCCTTTTTAATATCTTCCACAAAACCAAACTTATCCAGGACCTCGGCCATATAACCCCAATGCATTCTGTCAAACGCCTTCTCGGCGTCAAGAAACAGCAGTACACCGGGGAGTTTATTCGTCTCCATTATCTCCTACAAATCTATTACTGTTTTAGTGCCGTCCTTGGCTTGTCTCCCAGGGACAAACCCAACCTGGTTAGGTGCTAACAGAGAGGGAAGGACAAACATTATTATGGCCGCAAGGATTTTAGAGAATATTTTTAGGTCACAGTTTATTAAGAAGATAGGCCTAAAATTACCAGGCGTGTTCGGGTTTCTCAGGTTTAGGAATGGTTGTGATTACTGCCTCAAGGTTTTCATGGCTTATTGAAGAGCTACATTTCCAAAAATTGAAAGTTTTTAGGAGGTAAGGAGCTAAAGTTTTGACGAAACAATGATAGTAGTACTTAGAAAAACCGTCTGAGCCCGGAGCAGAGGACTTTTTAGTAGAATGGATTTTTTTTGTTCTATTTCAATGATAGATATGGGAGTATTTAGATCACTTAGCTGAGCCGCTGATTCTTTAAGGAACGAGATTTTTTTTATAGGAAATTACCAATTTATTGTGGATTAGGCTGAACTGTATGGGGATCCTCTTTTAGGTTGTACAGTGAATAATAAAATCACCTAAATTCTTTAGCTATGTCGATCGGATTTAGTACTTTAGTCCAATCAGGTTTATTCAAGTATGCAATCCTATTTCTTATCTCCCTTTTTTGATTCTCCTAGCTAAAATCTTCCCTGCTCTATCTCCCATGGCATAGTATTTTGTTTTGGACTTTTTAAGTGCTTTTTTTTACTGGAATAGAAATAGAATTTCTATGTACTGGTTTTTTTTGGTTTTTTTTTGAGACAACTGTGGGGTGGGATTTTTCTTGTTGCTTTGTTCCAGATTGTTAATTTGAGTTAATAGGTCTGACACTGCCACCTCTCTTCTTTTCTTTTCTACTGCTGCCGTCTTAATTAAAATACCTCTCATTTATGCCTTGTAGGCTGACAATACCACTTCATCTGAGGTGGAGTTATCATTTATGTCAAAGAAGTCTTTTAATTTGGTCTCTATTAATTCAATGTTTTGTTTGTTGGTCAGTAAAAAGTAATTTAAACGCCACCTATTGGCTTTAACTGAAGAGTAACTATCAGATATGGTGAGCGAGACAGGAGCATGGTCAGACCACGAGATCACACCTCTAGCGCACAACCTAGAATTCTATATTCCACAGAAGTATAGTCTATCCTGCTATTGGAATTAAATCTAGGGGAGAAATGGGAGTAATCTCTCTTAGAGCTGTGGAGATATCTCCAAACGTCATGTAAGTTATATTCTGCAGTGAAAAATCCAACAGAAACGAAAAAGGGGCACCACTACGACCAGCAATCCTTCTCAGGCAGTGGAATAAGCATGTGAGGCGGGAAGCACTAGTGCAACTGGTGGTGCCAGTATAGTGGAACAAAACGTCATAAAAATGTAAGAAAGACGGCACTCACCAGGTCAGCAGGTAACGGGATCTTTATTTCGGGAGCATACAAAGTGCAGGGAGGGGGCACCGAGGTGACGACGGGTCTGTTTCGGGCAAAGTGACCGGTAGAAGGGCCTTTGCCCGAAACGGACCAGTCGTCACCTCGGTGCCCCCTCCCTGCACTTTTTATGCTCCCGAAATAAAGATCCCGTTACCTGCTGACCTGGTGAGTGCCGTCTTTCTTACATTTTTATATTCTGCAGTGATTTCATCTCTCCTCTAGTGGTATGTCTGTTTGAGCAATTCAACACAGCAGACATGGGGAGGTAGAAATCTCCACAGACAATTTTAAACCCTTTGAAGAACACCTGAACTCTCTTAAGGGTTTGTCTGATAAATGAGAACTGGTGCTTATTTGGGCCATATAGAGATACAATTGTGTACCTAGTGTTGTTTAAAGAACAATCAAGGAAAATAAAATGCCCCTCTGGATCACTAGTAGTGTCATACAATTTAAAGGATAGGGAGTGTATTATAAAAATAGCTACTCCAGCTCTTTTCGTCTTGTTGTTTGCAAAAGAACTGATGAGGATATCGAGGATTCTTTAGCCGAGCATTGTTCTACGCCAACAAGTGCATTTCTTGAACACAAATTACATGAGCAGTTTCTTTACAGATATTCTTCCAGAAGATGGATCTTTTACCTGGCGAGTTCAAACCATTGGCATTTATAGATATAACCTTAATATGAATTATTAATACTATAAACTGTTTTATGTGAAACTATTTCTCCTAAATGTGTGAAAACATGGGGAGGACAGACAGGAGAGAGACAAATTTGCTTGTATAAACAAATGCAGGGTTATCAAGCCTACATTTTTGCTTCATCGTAAGAGGAAGTCCCCTTACTGTTCCAAAATCAAGCAAACAGTGAAGCAAAGGGAAAAAAGTGAAAAAATAGTTTGAAAGAGAGTGAAAAAAAGACTCTATGGGCAATTTTGCCTGATTTCAACACCGCCATAGAGACACCAGACTAAGAGTAGAAAGCAGGAAGCAGAGAACGGCTATCCAGTAATCAATCATGCCGTGAACCAGTCTGGGTCCAGTTTTTTTTCTTTTTCTGTGCCTGAGGAGCTCTTTTGTCGTTCGGATATATAGGCAGAATCTTCCATTTTAGCAATAAATCTCTCTCCTTTTCCGGGGATGTGCAGACAAATATGGAATTGTCCCTCAAGACTTTCAGTTTCGTTGGAAACCCCAGTGGTACTTCATTCCTTGTTCCCTGAAGGCTGTAGTATACATCATATACTCCCTGCTCTGAGCTAGAGTACCTGCTGACAAGTCAGGGAATACCTTCAGGTGGTCCAAGTTATCTGGAATTTCGGCCTTTTTCTGAGACCAGCCATAAACGTCTTTTATTGTATAGTAATGAATGCGGGCAATAACATCTCATGGTAAATCTGGGTTGAGACCTTTTGGTTTTGGTATCCTGTTTATTCTAAAAAACAATTAAGTCCTTGCTGTCTGCAGAAGGAATCACTGTGTGTATGAAGCTTTGCAGGAGACTTGGCAAATCTTTGTCAAGAATAAATTCATCAATCCCTCTAATGCAAATATTATTCCTTCTGTATATGTCCTCAAAATCCAGTGTTTTATTGTGGATTTGGGAAACCTTCTGTTGTAAGGCCTCATTAGCATCTATTAGTTCATTATGAGATTTAGTAAATTCTGCCAGCTTCTGCTCCAGGTGGTCTATTCTAGTTCCTAAATCCACCAGTTCTCCCCTGATTTCTGCCTTAAATTCAGCTATCATTCGTTTAATATCAGATTGGAGTTCTTGCCTCAGGGATTTTAGTAAATCCTCCATTGTTTTCTGTGTAAGTGGAATGTCTGTCTGATCTTCTCCTCCCCCCTCTAAGGCTGCTGTGTGCGAGCCAGATTGTGAAAGGCAGGGAACAGGGGTTGGGGATTGAGAAGCTGCAGCCATATTGGAGGCTGAATTCAGTACCTGGTCTCTGGAGACATATACAGTCACCTTCTTTGGAGATCTCCTTCTTGCTGGCTTGCCACGCACCATTGGAACCACTGTGTCACCAGGTAACTTATGTAGGGCTTCCCAGATTGTTTTTTTTTTTTTCACCTTGTTGTGCCGAGTTGATGCCGATGTCTGTTGGAGCTCCGGTCCTAAGCAGTCTGTGCCATTCAAAGCTCGGCCAATATTAGATTGATTTTTGATAATATTCAAATTTATTGAGATGCACTAATACCTTGCCTGGTTTGAGACCCCTTTTCTAGATGGACCAAAAGGCTTACATTGTCCAACTTTTGGAAATATCGAATAACTTAAATGTCATACCTTGACTTATCAATAATGTTATCGACTTCACTTCAATCCACCCATATGCAGTGGTTCTCCGTCCCCTATATTTGGGATCTACATCCTACCACTGTGCACCCCTAACTGTCTAGAGTGCCGACCACTTTCCTACTTCTGTATGTGATGGACAGGGCTCAGGCTTTACTTAACATACCTAAGTGTGTGCTGGTAATTAACTATAGGAAAGTTTGTGCTGAGTTCACCAGGCTCCTCACTTTTTGACATTGCATTGATTGACGTTGTATTTTTCAGGTTTGTCCTTCTGTTTAGACTCTTGAGTTGTGCAGTCAGTGCTTCGTAATTATATCCCACTTCAATCTTTAATTTTCTCCTAGTGGGCTTACCAATTCTTGAGCCTGTAAGAATATACTCCCATAGGAAGAAAAGCTTTTACCGTATCTTACAATAGGGGCCTGTCCTTCACTGCTCAGTCAAGGTCATATGAAAACAGACGTGCCTCACCAACTTGCAGGGAAACATCTGTCTATTCCTTAGGCAAAATTCTAGATGCAGAAATGATCAAATGCTCATAGCAGTGAATGAAGCTTGGCTATGTATGTGAGACAAGACCTTTACACAGTGATGGGTGAAATGCAATACAGTGGTGATAACCACAAAATGAAATCATCATCCATATTCTCATACAACGATTATTTAGTTATACAACTACTGATGCACTTTTATTTGTATTTTAATGGGAAAATTGCATAAAATTAACTTAACTTTTTTTCATTCCTTGCCTTGCAAACATCTTAAATCTGAACCATCACATCATTTTAATTTCTATTTTATCAATCAATAGTGCAGTGTAATGTAATGCATCTTATCAGAGACATTTGCTTTTTTCGCTCTTACTTCATGGGTGAAAACAGATATTCTTATTAGGGTGGAGCGTTTTGATGCATGACAGTCATGCGAGTGCTGTGCATTTATTCTGTGAGTGTGGTTCAAGTGTGGTGCGTGTGGATGCATGGCTGTACGCATGAGAGTGTGGTGCGTGAGTCAGTGTGTGGTGTGAGCCAGTGTGCTGCTGTCTGTGATGCTGAACTTTGCTCGGCGGCTTTTCTCAGCATGCTGAGAAATCTCGCCGAGCAGACCTCAGCACCGCCGACAACGTTTACCAGTGAATTCAAACACTGCTGCTGTCAAAGCAGCGGTGTTAGGTTACTGTGCCGACAACCCGGCAAATTCAATCAGCTTTCACTGCTGTGACAGCAGCGGTGAAAGCCGATTGGTTAAATCAGCCAGTAAATGCTTTCCTTGGTGCTGAAGATAAAACTTCAGCACCATGGAAAGCACAGACTTTGAGACACCAGTGGTGTTTGAATTTCCCGGGAAATGCTGTCCATGGTGCTGAAATTTCATTGGCTGTAGAAAACCAGCCAATTAAATTTCAGCACCATGGCAAGCATTTACTGGGAATTTCAAACACTGCTTGTGTTTGAAAGTCCGTGCTTTCCATGGGTGAAAGCTGATTGAAATTGCCGGGTTGCGGGCACAGTAACCTAACACTGCTGCTATCAAAGACATCGCAAGTACGCACACGCGTGCGACTATCGCACAGTGTGCTGTATGGGTGCGAGATTTTCTTGCACCCATATACTTACAATGGCCACTCGCGTGAGGAAATCAAGTTCAATCGCAGCATGCTGCTTTACACGGCACGATATCGTTGTCCAACAACGATAAAAAGTCACATGGTTCGTGCATTGCCGCCGATATCGTTCGTGCGTTGTGTGGTGTAAATGAGCAATGCGATGCAAGAATGATGGTAAAACAATATCATTGGGGAATTGTGCAGGCTCTCCAACTGCCCGATATTGGATGGACGATCTGGCAGGATCGTGCTGTGTGACGGCCCAACAATGATTTGGAGCGCAACTTCCCCTATTCACTCCCATGCTAAATGGTCGTTCCCTGGGTCGCTCGTACACAGCGCAAAAGAGGGGGCGTAGACATCGCTGTTGAGTAGCCTGCTGATATCTCCCTGTGTAACATCTTCTATGCGATCTTGGACAAGTGCCAAAAATGTGCGCGCTCCCGTGCCGTTGTATCCAATATTGGAACGATATTGGGACATGTAAAGCGGCCATAAGATCTAATTCATAGCTTGATGTGTACTATTCATATTCTCAAAGAAAAATCTAAATGACGGATCTATACATGACGGATGTATAGCCGCTTCCAAAAGATAACAACAAATTCTGATGGATCTATTGACATTTATTCCGGCCCTTCAGGATTTTATAGATGTTTTTGTATTTTTTATGGGAAAATGGTGCTGTAAAATGCACTATTCTATTCTTGACTTCAAAAGTATGGGAAACCATAATGAAAATGTGTATGTAGACTTGCAGCATCAAATTTTGTATGCCTTTTGTAAAAAATAATATATATGTAAAAGTTAATTTTTATATTACAGAAAGTAATGAACCTGCACCACTTGCAAAACCTTCATTTCTTGAGTACTTCGAAAAGAATGAGAACCAGTTTTGTGCATCAGATAAAAAGACCCCAGAAAACTCTGCAGATTCCTCTGAATTTAAGATACCTCTGAATGGAGACTACAGCTTTGTAAGTTCTGCTGATATCACACTTTGTATTTCTGATGGTTGCAATGAATGCTGATTTGATCTTCCCGGAAGAAATCCAAGTAGTATCATGAGTGAGGCGACACAATCTCTTCTGTAAAAACCACTCCGGTCACCACCGGAGTATAGACATCAGCAAACTAGAGTTTAGGATACAAACAGTTACATTTGACATTACAGGAAACCTATTACATTGAATATGAAGTGTAATGTGCCAGAAACTTGGTTTAGAACAGTGTGAGCTGAACAGAATGGTATGAAGGTTTATGGAAAAAGATTCTGTAGAATGTGTATTTTTCATTTCACCATTTCTCATTTTAGGGATTTGAAATCCAATAAGTGGTCTTAATCAGTGATTGACAAGTGAAGGGTGTCGATTAATCGGCTTTGTTGTCCACCAGCTGGCCCAAATTACTAAACGGGTTTTTTAAGCACAACGTGTTAATAAGTAAACCTAGCACAGGCCCCCCAAGTTTTCTAAGGCTGGTTTCACACTGCAGTTTTTTCCCTGAACAGGTTGGATCAGGTTTGTGTGCCAAAACCAGGAGAGGAATCAAGAGAGGAACTTGCAGAGAAAAACTATAATTGAAAGATTGACACCTGTTCTGAGTTTTGGAGACACTCCTGGTTTTGAAACACAAAACCTGATCGAACCTGACCTGATCTGACCGCAGTGTGAAACCAGCCTTACCAATACACATGGGTATCCCTAAGGTCTTTATTCATTAAAACACGTCACTAGAATAAATAATTAATATCAGATTGATGGGGTCTGACACCACCAATCAGCTATCGCCTCCAGTGGTGGCCAGATATTAACGTTATGAGTGTACTAGGGCCTAGCAGCTCCATTCAATGTGTCGTGGCCACTTCTATTCACCACATGAGCTAACTTGAATTGACCACCGGAAAAAATGGCAGCTGAGCTGTGGGAGTGCTGAGTGTTGGACCATCATCAGTCTGATACTGGGCGGCACAGTGGCTCAAGTGGTTAGTATTGCAGCACTGAGGTCTTGAGGTCCTGGGTTAAATTCCCACCAAGGACATTATCTGCAAGGAGTTTGTATGTTCTCCCCATGTTTGCGTGGGTTTCCTCTGGGCACTCCAGTTTCCTCCCACATTGTAAAGACCTACTGATAGGATGTTTAGATTGTGAGCCTCAATGGGGACAGCATTACTGATGTATGTAAAGTGCTATGGAATTAATAGCACTATATAAATGAATAAATATTATATATACTAGCTGTACTATCCGGCTATGCCCGGGTAAATAATAACTGCTGTTAGCTATAACAAAATAGAATTTGAATATGTCATATTAATGACCTGTAGGAAAATAGAAGCTGAGCTGTGATTGGTTGCTATAGGCAGCCTAATAAATCTCCAGCCAACAGTAAACCCTCCCCCGGCCGGGCAGTATATATTACCTCACACATACACATAATAGACAGCTCATGTGACTGACATCTGCCTTAATTCCCATATGGCACATGTGTTGCACATTGGCTGTTTTTAATCAGATGTTTATTTTTGGAAATTAAAGATGGCACACTTATGAGGCGAATTGTGTGAGGTGATTTGTGCACATCTGAGTCTGTCTGTTGTGGTGGTGTGTGTCCCTGGGGTGGGTGTGCGTCCCAGTGGTGTGCGTGTGTCCCTGTGGTGTGTATCCTTTTGGGGGGGAGGGGTGACCCTGTGGTGTGTCCTTGTGGGGGGAGGGGTGTCTCTCTGTTGTGTGTCCATCCCTATGGGGTCTGTGTGTTCCTGTGGGGTGTGTGTGTGTCTCTGTGGGGTGAGTGGATGTGTCCCTATAGGGTGTTTATGTGCGTGTGTGTGTCCCTGTGGGGGGAGGGGTGTCTGTGTTGTGTGTATCTCTTTGTGGTGTGTGTGTTTGTGTTCAGGTGCATGGTGAGTATCCAATGTTGGGGCTCCACCTTAGATGTTACTCTTTGTGTGCATGTGGTGTGTATACAAGTTCCCCGTTTGTGGTGAATATTCCATGTCAGGGCCCCACCTTAGTGACTATATGCTGGTATATGTTGTTAGTCTTTGGCGCTGTCATTAAGCCCCTCTCATTCACAACTGTCAACTGGTAACTGCCACTTTCCCTCCATTATGTAGATAGGGCCAAAATTGTTTGGTGAATTGGAATGCGCGGGGTTAACATTTCGCCTCACAACATAGCCTATGACGCTCTCGAAATCCAGACGTGTGACTATGCAAAATTTTGTGGCTGTAGTTGCGACGGTGTAGATGCCAATCCCAAACATACCACACACACATGCACACATTCCGCTTTATCATCAGTATATAATAACTAGGTTGTGCCCAGACACCCCCTTTAAAGAAAGGATTTCAATCAAAACTTTGATAGATTTGTGGAAAAATATTAATTATAACTTTCAATCTTCTAGGCTCCTCCTGCTCTATAACATGATGCCATGATGATTGAAAAAAACCTATCACCAGGTCAAAAGTGACCAGTGTGTATTCTACTTTTATTGCTGCAGCTAACCACCTTGTTGTTTTTACATAAACCATATGGTTCCAGAGATGTCTTTTTTTTTATTCAGTACCGATTTTGATGTTCTTAACAAAGGGGATGTTGCAAACTGGATTCTCTGGAGACATGTCTTTAGGGTGTTCTGCATTATTTCCCTGTGACCACCGCCCCCTTGTTAAAGGCCATGAAATTAGCATGTTGGCAACACTAAATATAAAGGCCCCTATCTCTGGAACAATTTGGTGGTTTAAAAAAGAATGAAATACTCAGTGAAAGTAGCAGGATGAAATATATGTAAAACTTGCCACTTTTAAGGCTACTTTCACATTATGATTTTGAAGGGAGCCGATGCTGTCCAATAAATTCGGACAGCATCGGCTCCCTTCTGATGCCTGGAATCGGATGCCAAATAGGCATCCGATTCCGGCATTAAATCGTAGCCTCCGGGCAAAAAAAAAAGTTTATGCTCACCTCTCCCCGAGCCCCCGCCGTCTTCCTGCAGGCTCCTGGTGGCTCCCGCAGGCTCCTGGTATCTGCAGAGGTCTTCTGCTGTACAGGACCTGCGGTGATGTCAGTCACGTGACAGCAGGTTCCACCATGGTAACCCGCGGTCACATGACTGTGACATCACCGCAGGTCCTGTACAGCAGAAGAAGACCTCTGCAGACATCGGGAGCCTGCAGGAAGACGGCGGGGGCTCGGGGGAGGTGAGCATAAACTTTTTTTTTTTAACCCTTGCGCTCCCAGTTTGGAGCATTTTTACTGTACTGAGCATGCTCAGTACAGTAAAATCGGGTCCGAGGAGACATCAGATGTCTCCTCGGACCCTTCTCCATAGGGCCCCATGTTAAATTGATCGGGTCGGATCGGATGTGCACTAAATGCCATCCGATTCGGTCCGATCCGATTCTGTCAGATATTATTTTTGGTGCAAAAATCGAGCAGGCTCCGATTTTTGCACCGATAAAAAAATCGGACAGAATCGGATCGGACCAAATCGGATGGCATTTAGTGCACATCCGATTCGGTCCGATGCCCATAGGGCTGCATGGGGCCCAAAATCGGTCCGATGATGTCCGATTTTTATCGGACAGCATCGGATTTAAAAAATCCGTAGTGTGAAGGCAGCCTAAGCTGGTGACGGGTAGAGATAAGTGAAACCTTTTAAGGTTTTTTTGGCGGACAAATCTGTGGATGCTCTGAGACGGTGGCGCTGTTCGGGACACGAATCTGACCAGCACCATCGCTGCTTGGCTCTCCACCCACAAACAGCCAGCCATAAGCAAAACACTTACAAGGGCGGGAGGGTGAGGATTTTTTATTTTTTTTTATTTTATTTTTGGGACAACACACTACAGCGAAAAACTCAAGATTTTATCCCCAGTGCGAGCCTGCCACACACTGTAAGCAGCTCACACTGGGTCACGCACCAAGCGTACCAAAGCACAGTGCTGCACGCTCCTGCACTTTGGATATGCAAATCACCAAAAATCCAGCCCCGAAGAGGTTCGCTCATCACCAGTGACAGGACGTCTTTGAAAGCATTTCATTGCCTACAGGTTCCTTTAGCTGGGGAAAGTTGTGTCCAATGACCATTGGAAGGAAATTGGTTGTTGCTTGCCAGATGTTCAGATAAATGCCCGACCATGTGATACATAGATGTGGAAGGTCCACTAGATCAAGAGACCCTTGTTTGTATCTCCGTGCTGTGAGGTAGCAAGGGGAATGGTGGTAGAGGGACGCTATGTTTCCCCAAGGATGGTGAGCTACTGCATGTATGGGACAGGAGATGCTTACATGAGCATAGGTGAGGCAGGTGTGGCCACAGTTACTTAGAACGGTGGCTGTTGGTAGAGCCTGTTATGGGACCTCATCTATGAGGAATGGGGGAAGGTTTTGGGCGGGCCTCCATTCCTCATCTCCCGCCCCAGGCTTTTGAAGTAGCTGGGAAGGAAAGACATGGTGAGAGAGATTAGGCCGGCGGAGACGCTGTCAAGGAGGAGAGGGAGAGGTTTTTGTTGTTTTTGGATGCCTAAAAAAGAGTAGCCTGTGAGCACACAGAGAGCGTGTACCGGACCCCAAGGTGGGGTAGGACCCCTAGACGAGCTCCAGGATGAGCAGGTTTAGGGCGACGCTATTTATTGAAAGGACTGTTTCTGTTTTGCCATTGTGTGCAATAAAACACCCTTGTTTTTGGACTGAGCCTGAGTGTCACTGCCTTACTTGCTGCTGCTATAGAGACTGATCCCTACAGTGCTCATTCTCGTAGAGGGGATCTCCATTGCCCCTCGTGACGTTCATACACATCTTTTGTCTATGGACTGTCAGGCATTGAGCTGCAATCCATGCACAAGTGTGATGCTCCTTCCTCTCCAAACCAGATCTTTTTTTTTTTTTTTTTTTTTTTGTTACGTAACTTAAACAACTTCTTCAATTTAGGTGGAGATGTGCATTTAGAAATCATATCTTATTTGTAATGATTTACCCCCAATATATTAAGACATTAATGCCTCTCAGAGTTACAGATTCCTGGAAACAGTCATTTTGTAGACATATGAGAAAATAATAATTCTTCCCTTATCTGGGCACCTGACACATCCAGTGCTGCCGACCATTATTACCCTGCACAGAGGCGCTCCTATAGTAATCAGATACGGCAGGTTTAACACTCGGGATCAATACAGTTTAGAGACTTCATTCTGCACTTCAGTAAAATATGGCACAATCGTGATATTTTTTTTCCCTCTCCTTTAAATCAATCAAGTTTATTTTAAACATAATGCACATATGGATTTTTACCAAGGTCAGGCTAGAGTTGCAGTAAGAGATGGATTTCAGGAAACTGCCAGGTCCTCATTTAAAGGGCACCACCCCTAATACCAGATAGGGAAGTGATAACAAGGTTTTAAAAGGAAAGGCAGCGATATCATGCACCATTATATATACAGATACTACTGATCTAGATGTTACTTTACAAAACAAGTCATATACATGATCAAAGTCGCAGACATTTTCCTGACAGTAATCCTTTTGAAGAACCCAGTAGTGAGTCTATTCCCAGCCTGAAATGTCTGTTGAAAGGGAATAATTGATTAAATAAACTGTCATACAAATGTAAAGGAGAAACTATAGATTTAATTAAAGGGGAACTCCAGTGAGCGAAAACTTTTTAGTACAGTTCTTGCCCTGCTACATGATGAAGCAGAGCCGTACACTGCAGTTCTAGGATCTATAGATCTCTTACAATTCAATAAAATCATACCTGCTCCTCTGCTCTGGCCCCCACCTCATGGAACCTAAATCTCTGCACACCCCCTGCCACGCCCCCTCACTAAACAGAATTGTGAGGAGGCGTGAATGTAAGCTGATCCTGCAGCCCCCAGCATTTACGCCTCCGACACACCTCCTACTGCCATCTCCTATCTCAGTAAGGGGAAAGTCTTCACTTACTACAGATTTTGAAGATATGCGAATTTTGATAATGACAGATCAATTCTGGCAGAGAAAGAAACTAATTTATCTGATAAGATATATTACAAAGATACTTATTTTCATTTGTACTATTGATTTATGAAAAAAAAATTAACAGGACAGCTACACTTTAAGGGCTTAGAAAAAGGGTCTATTTCCATAAGCAGTGTCCCTCCAGGCTATTGGTTGTACCTGGTATTGCGGCTATCCCTATTGTAGTGGAGCTGAGCTGCAAAACCACAAAAACCTCATGAATAAAACTAGAGCTACACGGTGACTGTAGCTGCCAACCAGGTCCCACTGCTAAAGATCGCTATGTGCCGTTGCTACATTGCAGTGTAATGCATGTGAATAGGGTCACATTGCTACCACTAGGATAGTGTGGGATGCAAGCTGCTAAATATATGTCTGGGTTTAACTTTTTGCCATTTACTTGTCAAGGTCGCGATACACTAGAGGTCAAACACAACACTTACATGTTCCATACTAAGGATAATTCCTACAAAGCCTATCCATGCATTTAATTTTACTTAAAGTAATTGTTTCTGTCCCGTTCTTTTCAAGTTAAAGGAATGGAGCGTGGGTGAACTGCAGATGAGACTGAATTCACTAGATCCAATGATGGAGAATGAAATTGAAGAGATCCATCAGAAGTACCAGGCCA
This sequence comes from Allobates femoralis, assembly GCA_033576535.1. Lineage (NCBI taxonomy): Eukaryota > Metazoa > Chordata > Amphibia > Anura > Aromobatidae > Allobates > Allobates femoralis. The sequence goes on along the minus strand of JARQOC010000006.1, from coordinate 356,267,238 downwards.
AACGACAGCCCATACTAGATGCCATAGACTCAAAGAAACGAAGGCAGCAAAATTTCTAAAACTCTTTACACCATGTTTGGATTTATTTTTTTTTTTGTCACGGTTTTTTTTATATTTCCAAAATTTTCTAGTGAGATATTAAATATTTTACTGTGATTTTTTTTTTTTTTTTTTTTTAAACGCATAAGGATGTGTGTATATATATATGTGTAAATAATGTGTGATTTATAATGGGCGTTCAGGTGTAAATAAAGTTTTTACAGCTTTCTAAGAAGGTCTGTGTATCCCTTTATCAATAACTGTGGGAATTTTTGTCCAGATCTCGTCTTGTTGAGTGTTGTTACATGCCTTGCACCTTTTCCAGGCAGTCCTCAACGCTTCTGACCCATATGGACCTCCTCTAGGATCTAGGCCACGAGTCACCAACTTAGGGTACTTTCACATCAGCGTTTTTTTGAAATCGCGGCAGATGCGGTGAAAAAACCGCATCTGCCGTGATTACCGCATGACTGCGGCACAGTTGCGGCAAGCCCCATACAATTTATATGCGGGCTTGCGGCAGGTGCGGCAAGTGCGGTTTTGGCACTTACGGCAGGTGCGGCCGCGAAAAAAACCGCGATCAGACAAAACCGCACTTGCTGCACCTGCCGCAAGCCCGCATATAATTTGTATGGGGCTTGCTGCAAGTGCAGCGGTTATGCGGTAATCGCGGCAGATGCGTTTTTTTCACCGCATCTACCGCGATTTAAAAAAAACACTGATGTGAAAGTACCCTAAGGCCGGTTTCACACTTGCGTTTGTAACACAGCGTATGGAAACGCAGATAAACGCATGCATACCTATGTTTAACATGGAGACACAAGGTACCTGTATTTGCCTGCGTTTGGCTGCGTTACGTTTGTATGCACATAATCTCTGCACCATACATAGTATGTTGTTGTTTTTTGTGCGTCACTGGCTGCTTTTTTTTCCCCGCAAGCAGCCAGACGTGCACAAACAATGAATGGACCTAAATGAGTACACACTGCCATCTGCAGGGCAACACAAGGAACGCAGCGTATGTGACGTGATCCAACGCTCCTCCCAGTCTCTCCCTCTCCCCTCTCTCTCTCTCTATCCTTCCTGGACGCTTTTTAATGGCTTTCAGCGAACAGCTATGCATTCCTATGGGAAAAATTCTGTGAACACATGCAGATAAGTGACGCTGCGTTTGCAGAATCAAGTCTGCGTTTCCGCATGCACATACTACGCTGCGCTCATAAACGCCAATGTGAAAGTTGCCTACGACAATATGGTATCACAGGTGTCCAGGTGATCTCTTGCGTAAAACTGTGGACTCTGACCAAACATTCTTGGCTTGTGCAGCCACGGGTTGTAAAGCATAGCATAGTTGTAAAACAATCTACACAATGGTTTGTTGCAAAGATTTGAAGGTTGCTTTTGAGCAGTAAGATTAAATCTTTTGTGCAAGAACCATACAACAATGTGTGTGGGGTTTTTTGTTGTTGTTGTTTTTAATTTTTCATTGGATTCACATTTTATATTTTTTTTGTCTGAAAATAATAAAAGATCCATGTTCCAAAAAAGCAAATTTTATTGCATTGTGTTAGTATCCTAGTTTTTTTTTAGTGTATTTATGCCTCTGGGGAGGCACTTGCAGGGTAAACATCATAATTAGATTATCACATATGTATGTACATGCATAGCCACAACATAATAATTGTACAATGCTCATGGGCATTTAAAATTGTGTTTTGGCCCTTCTGTTGAGGCTTCTGTTTCAGTTCAGATCCCCAACAAAGCCATAAAGTGCAATGAAACACATGCTGATGAACTGTGTTTGTTACATTGCACTCTATGGCTCTGTTGGAAGTTTTAGACAGGTGGAACTCCTTAAAAATTGCCCCTCAGTCGTTAAAGTTCAGTAAAGTTCTCTGATTCTCTTTCACCATCCGCACTGGATTCTCCGATTGGCCTCCTGTCGCTGTTCCTCACTGCATTCTCCAGAGCTTTCTGTCTTCGGTAGAAGTGTGAAAACTTGTTGAATATGATGGTTATTGGTAATGCCACAACTAGTATTCCACCCAAGATACAGCCAGATGCTGCTAGTTTTCCAGCTACAGTGGCAGGCACCACATCACCGTAGCCTACTGTGGTCATGCTTACAGTTCCCCACCACCAACAAGAAGGGATTGTGTCAAACCCCGTGTCTTCATCCTTCTCAGCTGTGTATGCCATTCCAGAAAAGACGGAAACACCGACAGCCAGATAAAGGAGTAGGATGCCTACTTCTCTATAGCTATGCTAAAAGAAGAACAAAACAAAAGTGTAGAATATAGATAAAGGCTCATGAAAAACAAGGTCAAATCATTGCACTTCACATTGCACCCTGTCAACATGAAAGACTTATGGTGGGTTTACACGCCCCGATATCGGCGTCCAACTCCGACAAAAAGTCATGTGGTTCGTGAGTTGGACCCGATATCGTTCCTGCATTGTACTGTTTGAAGGTACAATACGATGCAGGAACGATGGTACCCGATCTCGGGGGTCGAATGAGCGTGCTATTCAACCGCCCGATATCGGATGCCTTTTGGAGCCGGATCGTTGCGTGTAAATATCCAACTCCGATATGTACGCCGACGCTACCCATTAACTCCCATGTTAAATGGTCGTTACTGGGTTGGTGGGCGTACACATCGTAGGGACGTTGTTTCCCGATATCGCAACGTGTAAACCGCCGATGCGATATCGGGAAAAGCGCACTAAAAATGCGCGCTCCCGCGCCGTTGTATAGCGATATCGGGACGATATCGCTACGTGTAACCCCACCATTACTATCTTGCACAATTAGAACATTTTCACAAAGAGCTTGATCAATTTATGATCCATTAGAACCTGACTGTATCTTTCAAACTTTTTTGTAGACTTGATCTGGACTTTTTGGCGGGATTTTGCACACGCTTGCAAATGTTATTTGATCTTTTGGAACAAAAGGGTTCTAACGAAAAATAATTATCTCACAGGAATCTGGAATAAATGTCTACCTTTTATACTGAAAAAAATTCAACAGCCACATCAATGTTGCTCCCAAAGTCAATCGTATAATAATAGCTGCCCCTTTTAGCTTCGATTCAGCGCTCCAAACAATAACCGACACCGGGAGCAGCAGCAGAGAATCAATACCGTCCCAGGGAAGGGTGAGTAAAGATTTGTTTTTAATTTTTTTGACAACTGCACCTGGGAAAATTTTATCCTAGAATCATAAAGGGGTTTTTTGTTTTAAGAAAACTCCTTTAACATCATAGGGCAAATTTTTGTCAGTGTAAAAAAGTGCAGCTCTTGCGATATAAGAAGTGTGATTTATTCATTAAAGGTGTTTAGGAATTTATCTCTATTGAAAGGTTCTTTATGTTTTTCTGTTCCAGGCAGTCCCTTGAATTAATAAGTACATTTCTAAACATAAAATTGCTATAAGAAATGAGATAGGAAAAGGGTGGATCAATAGTGGTGGTGAAAATGCACCTGTCTAGTTACGGTATAATAAGAGAAAATGATTTCAGCTCACCCCTTTCATGTTTTTAGTCCAGTTCCAATCCCACTGCTCGGGTACTCCCTGGCCCGGGCGGCAAAGAAGCCAATATTGAAGAAGGAATCCAGCAATCATGGGTGGCAGGAGTAAGCCCCAAGGGAAGAGCACTGGATCCATGATTATAGGGGATCTCCAGGGAGATAAAAAAAAATTGTGCTACCCCTGCCCTTCTACATGATGAAGCAGATCTGGGCACTACAGTTCTAGGATCTATAGATCACTTATAAATCAATAAAATCATATCTGCTCCTCCGCTCTCACCCCTCCCTTCTGGGACAGAGAAATTTAGATATGCATAGTGCTAAAGTTTCAGGGGACAGGAAGCTACCAAGTTCATATGGGGGGAGGGGAGACCATGGCAGTGCTGAATCAATCAATGTAGTACGTTGCCTCTGCTCCTAGCCTGATACATGGCAGTACACATTATGCACTATCATATTATTGTACAGCAGAAGACCACAGCATGTATTTATATCTGCTTGGTGACATGATTGCTATTTGAAGGGAAAACACCCCTGTTCCAACATTACATAGGATGGTATATCAGGCGCAGGATTGTAGTGTGACCATGCCCCCTGTTAATACAGAAATGTGAGGGAGCAGGAATGTAAGATGATCGTGGAGCCCCCCCAGGGACCACACCCCTGACACACCTCCTGATCTCTGCATCGGCAAGAGGCTGAATTTCTCTGTCCCTGAAGGGAGGGGTGAGAACGGAGGAGCATGTATGATTTTATTGATTTATAAGCGATTTATAGATCCTAGAACTGTAATAGACAACTTGGCTTCATTGTGTAGCAGGGCAGGGACAGTACAAAAATGTTTATTTCCCCCCGAGTTCCCCTTTAAGGCTTCCTAAGCTGAAATGCATAGGATTACATTTACAGTGTCCTGCCTTGGGATTATGACATGCTGCACTGTATTTTGCTTTCATTAAATAAACTGGACATTTAATCATACTCCTGCCACCCATGATTGCTGGATTCTTCTTCAATATTGTCTACTCATAATGGGTCTTGTAGCATGAACTATAAGAAGTAAAAGTGCTGTTATTTTTTTGAAGCTCCAGGTGGATTGCATTTTCTGATGAAGCCTATGTAAAAGGGGTTGGCAGCATTCTCTTTATTGTCTTAAAGCACCACTCCATTATTTTTGTTATTTTAACCCTGGAATCCTACTTTAAATGTAAGTTCCCTGTCCCTTTCATATACTCGCCTAACGTCGGCTTCAACTTTTACTGCTGTCACTCCGGTCCTACAGTGCCAACTTGTAACTGTAACTTCTGGCTGGCCGGAAGTCAGACGTTAGATCACAATCTTGCAACACATCTCTATTAGGGGGCCGTCACACGGAACGATATCTTGCCCGATATCGTTTAAGCGATCTCCTTTTTGATCGCTTAAGCGATATCGGGCAAGATATCGTTGCATGTAATCAAGCGATTTACGATGTTAAATCGCTTGATCGTGACATCGCTGATCTGAGGTTCGGTTCTCAGATCTAGCGATGAACGATGCAACGATCTGCATCATCGTGGTGTATGACACCACGATGATCCATCTCCCAGCGACCGCGCCTATGCTGGGAGATGGTAACTATGGTACACGTCGGGTAACTAAGCGACGCGCGGCGCCTAGTTACCCGATGTGTACCATAGTTACCAGCGAGATCGCGGCTCCACATCGCTGGTGAGTCTGTCTGTGTGACATCTCACCAGCGATGTGAGCGATATTGTAAGCGATTGCGCGTGCACGTGATCGCTTACAATATCGCTAAAGATATCTGTCCGTGTGACGGCCGCCTTAGAGCCAGAACGAGGTCACAAATTACCGGAGAATGACTGGAAGATGAGTATATGAAAGGGGTCAGGGGATTTAGATTTATAGCATCACTCTAGTGATGCAATAAATGAAAAAACACTGGAGTGGTGCTTTAAATATGCTGAAGGTATGACTTTGTGGAATTTCCTAATACATACTGCAGGTTCTCCAATTTTGGGAAGCATTATGCTGATGATGCTGAACTAGCAAGAACAATATACCATACTTAAGGATTTCAGATTCTTCTCCTTTGTTAAGTATATAAGTGCCCCAAAATTGTGTCTACGACATATTTTTAACATTTGGAGTCAAAGTTCTCAACCAGTGGTACTTATACAGGGTACACATCATCCATATAGGGGGTACCGCACAATTCTTAAGGTACAGTCACACGCTACGATCTAGTGAATGACATCGCTAACGATGTCACGTTACTGCTGTCATTTCGACATCATTAGTGCGGTGTCACACGCATGGATATCGTTAACTATGTTAAATTTGGCAACGCGCCAGCTACTTGGCGAACAACTTGGTGAACAATTTCCAAAGCGGCAGGAATAGGACAATTTTGAACAATATAGTTCAAAAAGGTGTCACACGTAACGATGTTGCAGGTTGACAGAACGTTAATTGGACGAAGAACGACTGATTTGAGGTTGGGATCTCAAGGTAATATCACATGCTATGATACTGAAAACCATATCGCTGATACGTCACGGTTTTTTGATCGTTCAAACGACATCGGTTGTGCATCGTTATGTGTAAACGTACGATGTTGAAATGAGAAATCTTTGGATCGCTCATCAAAAATTTGAGCTCCTGACCTCAAATCAGTCGTTCGTCGTCCAATTAACGTTCTGTCAACCTGCAACATCGTTCAGTGTGACACCTTTTTGAACGATGTTGTTCAAAATTCTCCTATTCCTGCCACTTAGTGAACAATTTTACAAAGTTGTTCACGAAGTAGCTGGCGCGTTGCCAAATTTAACATGGTTAACGATATCCATGCTTGTGACACCGCACTATGTCGAAACGACAGCGGTCACGTGACATCGTTAGCGATGTCGTTTACTAGATCGTAGCGTGCGATGGTACCTTCAAATTTTTGATGAGCAATCCAACGATTTCTCATTTCAACATCGTACATTAACACATAGCGATGCACAAACAATGTCGTTTGAACAATTAAAAAATTGTGACGTATCGGCGATATCGTTACCGATATCGTAGCGCGTGAAGTACCCTTTATTCTGTTTTTAATAGGTACAAAACATGATCATAGTCTTGGATATACTTTGATGTAATTTATTTGACAAGCTGGTATATTGCTTGCATATAATAAAAATGCCTTGACTGGAATTCATAATTTCTGACGTTCTTAAACAGTCCAACAATCGCCCGACAAACAAGCAAAACATTTATGCATCAGGTGAGATGAGTTTTAAACTTGCTTAAAAATCTTTGACCTTGGCTGTACATAATCTGGGTTAAACAGGGGATCAGCTGCCAAGAATATTGACATTTTATGCATGCACAATGATTACAGTCATGGCCAAAAGTGTTGGCACCCATTACATTTTTCCAGGAAATGAATTATTTCTCTAAGAAAATTATTGCAATTGCAAGGATTTTGTTATGCACATTTTTATTTCCTTTGTCTGCATTGGAACAACAGTAAAAAAGCATAGAAGAAAAGGCAAAATGAACATAATTTCACACAAAACCCTAAAAATGGGCAGACAAAATTGTTGGAACCTTTCTAAAGTTGTGGGTAAACAACTTTGTTTCAATCATGTGCTGCTTGTTCAAACTCACCTGTGACAAGTAACAGGTGTGGGCTATATGGGAACCGCATCTGAAACCAGATAAAAAAAGAGAAGTTGACCCTACCTTTGCAATTGTGTGTCTTTGTGTGCCACACTAAGCATGGAAAACAAAGAGAAGAAGAGAAATGGCTGAGGATTTGAGAACCGAAATCGGTGAAAAATATCAACAATCTCAAGGTTACAAATATATCTCCATAGATTTTGATGTTCCTCTGTCCAAGATACACAACATAATCAAGAAGGTTACAACCCACGTCACTGTAGCTAATCTCCCTGGACATGGCCAGCAGAGAATAATTGAAAAGGTTGTAAAGCAGGATAGTCTGGATGGTGGATAAGCAGACTCAACCAAGTTCCAAAGGAATTCAAGCTGCCCTGCAGGCTCAGGGTGCATCATATCCGTCGACATTTGAATTAAATATAACGCTGTCAGGAGACCCAGGAGGACCCCTTTGCTGACACAGAAACATAAAAAAGCTACATTGCATTTTGCCAAAATGTACATACCGTATATACTCGCGTATAAGCCGAGTTTTTCAGCCCAAAAATTGGGCTGAAAAGTTACCCCCTCGGCTTATACGCGAGTCACTACACGGGCGCCCCCCCCAGAGGTATACAGGCCCCCCATGAGTATACAGGCCCCCCCATGCTCCGGAAACCTGTAAAGGAAGATGATTATACTTATCACTGTCCCGCTGGCGTCCCCGCTCTGCATCGCGCTCCTCCATCTTCATTCACTGACTTCCGGCTTCCTGTCGGCGCCGACAATGACGTCATTGTCGGCGCAGAACACAGGAAGTCGGAAGCCGGTGAATGAAGATGGAGGAGCGCGATGCAGAGCGGGGATGCCAGCGGGACAGTGTGATAAGTATAATCATCTTCCTTTACAGGTTTCCAGAGCATGGGGGGGCCTGTATACTGATGGGGGGCCTGTATAACCCTGGGGCTGCTGCTGCTGTATATACCCCTGGGGCTGCTGCTGCTGTATATAACCCTGGGAAGGCTGCTGTAACACTGCTGGGGCCTGTATATACCACTGGGAAGGCTGCTGTATACCACACTGCTGGGGGCTGTATACTACCACTGGGGGGGCCTGTATACCATCGGGGGGGCCTGTATACCACACTGCTGGGGGCTGTATACCTGTGCTGGGGTCCACCCTCGGCTTATACACGAGTCAATAGTTTTTCCCAGATTTTGGGGGCAAAAGTAGGGGGGTCGGCTTATACACGGGTCGGCTTATACACGAGTATATACGGTAAGTCAAAATCCTACTGGGAAAGTGTATTGTGGACAGATGAGACCAAGATAGAGCTTTTTGGTAAAGTACTGAAAACAGAATGAGGCCTCCAAAGAAAGGAACACAGTATCTATGGCAAATATGGTGCAGGTTCAAAGATGTTTTGGGATTGTTTTGCTGCCTCTGGCACTGGGTGTGTTGAGTGTGTGCAAGGCATCATAAAATCTGAAGATTACCAATAAAGTTTGACTTGCAATGTAGTGCTCAGTGTAAGAAAGCTGGGTTTGCACCCTAGGTCATGGGTCTTCCAGAAGGACAATGACTCTAAACATATCAAGAAGCCCCCAGAAATGGATGGAAACAATATGCTGGAGAGATCTAAAGTGGCAGAAATGAATCCAGATCTAAATCCCACTGAACACCTGTGGAGAGATCTCAAAATTGCTATTGGGAGAAGACCCCCTTCATATATGAAAGACCTGCAGCAGTTTGCAAAAGAGTCCAAAATTCCAGGTGAGAGGAGTAAGAAGCTGGTTGATGATTATAGGAAGTGATTGCAATTATTTATTCCAAAGGTGTGCAACCAAATATTAAGTTGAGGGTGTGAACCATTTTGTCCAGACCATTTTTGGAGTTTTGTATTTTGCCTCTTTTCTGTGTTTTTTTATTTTTATTTTTCCAATACACACAAAGGAAATACATATATATTCAGTATGTAACAAAACTTGAGTAACTGCAATCATTTTCTGTGAGTAATACTTCATTTATGGCGGCACGGTGGCTCAGTGGTTAGTATTGCAGCGCTGGAGTCCTGGGTTCGCATCCCACCAATGACAAACACTACAAGGAGTTTGCATGTTCTCCCTGTCTTTGCATGGGTTTCCTCCGAGTTCTGCGATTTCCTCCCACACTCTGAAGACATACTGATAGGAAGTTTAGATCGTAAGCCCCAATGGGGACAGCGTTGCTGATGTATGTAAAGTGCTGTGGAATTAAAAGCGCTATATAAATGAATAAGTATTATTAAAGAACAATATTGGAATCTGAGAGTCCTCAGTGGTGGATGCCTTTTAATGGCTAACTGAAAAGATTGTAAACATAGCAAGCTTTCGGGACACTGCGGCCCCTTCGTCAGGCTGATAATGACACAGATTCTGAAGACGCTTTTCTATCTACTGGCTAACTCGGTACAAACATTTTTAACCTTACGTATTATTATTTTCTGGAACACTTTCAAGGGTGCCAACACTTTTGGCCAAGACTGCATATTGCCAGTTGTTCTGTGCATATGGAAGTGCAGTCAGCCTATGTAAACAGGCTATTACATGATCAACGATCAGCTTACTGTAGCCAAACAGTGGTCTTTTAAAGGCCACAATTGGGTGTCATACTAGTGCTTTAATTCATGGGTTTTGCACTGGAACATTTTTTTGCCTAATTTTATATAAATACATATATGTGTGTGCAAAAAAAAAACCTTGTGGAACGGACATTGTTGTTTTATTTTTGACATTCAGTTACAGTAGAATAATCCTGTTACGTCTCCCTGGAATATAGAAAATAAACATTACATGCCCTGCGCGAAGACATTGAAAACGGCAACAACAAATTTTACATCAGTAGAAAGAATGAGCCTCCGTTATAAATTTCCACCATAGAGGATAGACCATATTTACAGCGATGGTCAATCCTCCCAATTTGTGTTGATTTGTAGGTGACAAATCCTTAACATCACCTTGTTAAACTGGTATATAATGTCCACTGTTGCTTGTCTTAAATGGCTTGTCTCCAAAAGCAAATTATACCCCACTTCTTAAAGTAAGTGTTGGCTAAGTTAAAAGCTCTATAAAAGCTTTGCTTATCTTTATTTCATAAGTTTAACTGAGAGCTGGATTGTTTATTATGCATTTATAATAGCTGGCTCGTCATTGAAGCGGAAAGACTAATCTGAGCCTTTTAGGACTTAATCAACAAAACATTCCTAATAAAACAGAGCTTGAACCATTTTACTAGCAGGTTTGCAACATCTTTGTGCTTATTCATATTACAATGCTATAGCCAATATCAAGGAAATTACCAGAATGACTTCTCTATAATAATTTATACCACAATTGTAAGAGAATAGCCATTAAAGGGATTGTCCCTCAAACAAAGTACATTTTAAAGAATAGATCTTGGAAAAATATTAAGTTGTATAATTAAAAAAAGTGTAATATTGGACTGATTGTAGACATCCATCCAAAATGGACAAGTGATTGAGGAGATATAGAGCAGGACGACAAAGCACTCTAGTAATACTAATACTAGTGGTGGACAGCAAGCAAATCAAATTGCTAAATGAACATCTGCCTGGGTGATTTAATGGTTAAACCCATTGATTCAGTGCTTGTTTCTGCTATATGGAGATGACAGATCAGAGAGGTAGTTCAATGGGGTATTTCAAATTCACAGAACTAAAATGCCATAAGTAAATTCCAAGGTCCCCTGTATGATCTGAATGCCCTTCATGGAGTCTCCAAGTGTCCTGTGTGCCGCATTAATAGTCATTACCAGGGCTCGCTGGCTCATGGCGTTCCTGATAACTATGAATACATGTTCCTAGGGATGGTATGTGATGTCATTGTGCTGAAAGGTACTGTGGCCAAGGTTAGTCAAAAAATACACTTGAGGAGACTTGAAGGGCACTCGGATCCTACAAAGGATTTTGGACATTTCTTTCTGCAATTTAGTTTTGTGCATTTGAAATACTCCCCACCAGAACTGTGGCACCCTAGGGGTTAATGTGCCACAGTAACATCATCAAGGGTTAATTCCCCACACAACCCACAACACTACACTAGCGACTCCAGGCCAGAAGGGGGAGCTAAAGTTGCTTTCCTATATATTCTGGTGTGGAGAGGAAGTGGGCAGTTAGTCAGTTGTGGTTCAGTTCCTGAGTGGACTGAGGAAGGAGGACCTTGGGTGTAAAGGAGCTGCCGTAGCCTAACCCCACGGTCCGCTGCCCAAATTCCACGCCTAGCCAGGGTCTGAGGGAAGGAGTTAAGAGAGACAAAGGAACACATATGGGAGACTGAGTTACCCTATAACTCACCCCGGAGGAGTGCAAAGACCGTACACCGGATCCAAAATTGTGCCTGACACAAGCAGCACAGTAAACACCGGACTAGTGGAGGTTATATATCTTCACTGTGCCACAGCAAAGCAACACAGCGGGGTCACAAACACAAAGTTAAGACTAAAGTTGCCTAGCAAGTGGGTACCCGTGAGAGGAGACAGGGCTGGCCTGGCAGCCTAGCTAAAGCGCAGCAGGGCCACACACAAAGCGCAGGAGGGGCAAGCCAAGGACCCGGCCCGGGTGGGAGCAACCCGGCCCCGGTACAGACTCCGTGGACAGTACTCTGCTGAACAACACCTACAGTAAAGACTTGGAAAACTACAAAACTGTGAGTCTGTGTAATCCTTGCGCTCAAGCCCTACTTTCCCTCACAAACTTCTATCATCTCTACCACTATCCCTACCCTGCATCATCCATAGACTATCATCACTACTGCCCCGGGGAACCAGGCCCTGCCCGCGGAGAGCCGTTACATCACCAGCTGGCAAACATCATCCCCGGAGGTTCTGCAGCAGCGGTGGTCACCCTGACCACATACCACGGGTGACGTCACGACTTTCTCCCTGTAAATAACCCCCCATTACTTGTGGGCTTGGGACACGGTCCGGACCAAGACTATCGTGATACCCCCTGTGATACCCTGGGCTGGTACCGAATACCCCGTCCCAGTGGGCTCCACATAACCATTAGATTGCATCTCTAATATGTCATCTCAATAGAGGCATCAAGCAGCGGAGCAATTAGTTTGACCATCTACTCATTCAGTCAAACATCCACTACTGGCTATTTGACTTGCACATTGTCCACCTGTTGCATTACTAGAGTACTTTGCTGCCCTACTCTGTATCTCCTCAGTCACTGGTCCTTTTTTGACATTTATAATCCATATTTTTTAAAGGGAACTCCAGTGAGAGAAAACATTTTAGTACAGTTCCTGCCCTCCTACATGATGAAGCAGAGCTTACACTGCAGTTCTAGGATCTATACATCTGTTATAAACCGATAAAATCATTCCTGCTCCTCAGCTCTAACCCCCACCTCATGGGACAGAGAATTTTCAGACTGACATGCTGCTGGTGAGAAGAGTTGTGTCAGGGGCGTGGATGCTGGGAGCTGCAGGATCAGCCTACAGTACATTCTATCCCCCTAAGATTTCTGTATAGGGAGGGGGCGTGGCAGGGGGGTAGCCACCAGCCCCATTGCTCGCACATACAATCCTGTCCCTTATATACCATCCTATGTGACAAGGGGGGTTCAGGCTTGAAATAGCAATCATATCACTAAGCAGATAAAAATACATGCTGTGATCCTCTGCTGTATGATGATGCGTAATGTGTACTGTTATTGTGAGGCTGAGAGCACATGCAAAGCATTACACTGATCAATTCAGCTCTGCATGGTCTCCCCTCCCCCATAGGAACATGGTATTTTCCTATCCTTCCAACTTTCAATGAATCATTATCATTACTCCTCACTGGAATGTAGGCTGATCCTGCAGCTCCCAGAGTCTACGCCCCTGACACACCTCTTGCTCCTACATGAAGCTCTCAATTTTCTGCCCAATGAGGGAGGGGGGAGATCAAAGGAGCAGGTATGATTTTATTGATTTATAAGAGATCTATAGATCCTAGAACTGCAGCGTACAGCTCTGTTTCATCATGTAGGAGGGCAGGAACTGAACTAAAAAGTTCTCTCTCCCCGGGGTTCCCTTTTAAGTATTAAATGTTATCTTTTTTTTTTAATGACCAGCAGCTTCAATTATTAGGCAGCCATTTTAGTGCTAGTATATACATTCTATCCTCATGTTGTACAATTAGACGTTTAAAAAAAATGTTACTGCTGACCTAGCTTTATAAATATGCCCCTTCTATGTACTGTGTAATGGCTGTGTCTGGACATGCAAACCATGCATGGTTAATCGTTGGCACACACAAAAACTGCTGGCTTCTTATGGTGAGTGTGTATACTGATGAAATAGCAAGGGACTGCAGTTGCTACTTTCTGCAGTAACCCATTTTCCTTCCTGAGGTAGCACATTTCCCTGTCTGTTTTATTACACGAGTCTTTTTGTAGCTTCACCTGTCCTGACAGCTCATCATAAATCAAGTCAGTGAAATATAAACTACCTACCTCATTGACTTTATTTATATTGAGCTTAGAGGGCTGGAGATGCAGCAGAACCACTCACTCTTGTTTTAACTTAAATAAGTAAAATGTGGAGAAGCATAAGTCACTTATCATAAAACTTGCAGCTGCTACTTTCTGAGGCAACACATTTGTTTGTCAGACAACCCCTTTAAGAACAGTAAAAGCTCTAGATGTCCAGTTTGTCAGTTGGGATAATGCATAGCTACTGTGGTGGTAGGAGGGGAAATTTGAAGAATAAAGCCACAGCAATAAATTCAAAACTATAATAAGGCCACTTTCATACTGGCGGTTTTTGGAAAATGCGGCAGATTTATCGCAACAGTCGCATCTTCCGCCTAACGGCCGCACTTGTGCCACACTTGCATTGTCTATGGGGCTTGCAGCAGGTGTGGCAAGGGCAGTTCTGCCGGTTGCGGCGGATGCTGTACTTGCGGCAAAAAAAAACGCAGCTGACCGCGTTTTTTTTCATGGCCGCAAGTGCCGCATTTGCCACAACCAGCAGAACCGCACTTGCTGCACCCAACCGCAAGCTGCATTGTTCTATTGTTCTATAAAGCTCCATAGACAATGCATGAGACCTGCTGCAAGTGTGGCCGTTAGGTGGTAGATGCGGAACTCTGCAAGATCTACACAATTTGTCAAAAACGCCAGTGTGAAAGGGGCCTTATAAAGAAAATCTTTAAATAATAATTACAACTAATTATCTGAATAGCTAGTTAGAAAACCAGCAAATGATTACAAAGAAAAAGATATAAATGTAACATAAAATGGGACTTTTTCTGGGTCCATTTAGTTTTGGAAAATTTTGTTACATTTGGATTTTACATCAAAGTTAAGTTTTCGGTTCTGCTATTATTGTGCAGCCAAATGTTTTTGTGAAGGAAGTTACCTTCTCATAATTTTTCAATATTTTTTTTGATAAACCCAAAAAATATTATGCCGCTGTTTTTCACGTATTGTGGCAAACACAATGATGGTAATATCTGCACCCTACTCTGCTTTGGAATTGCCCTTTAAGGGTCTATGCCCTCTTGCAATGTATTAGGTTCTACGTTATTAATGCGAGAAAGTGCCAAAATTGTCTAAATATTTTGTGGTGTTAACAAGTAATGGCTGACCTATTTATATTGGTCAGCATACTAAAACTAATTTTTATATTGAGTAGACCATTATGAAAGTTAAAATCTGCTAATTTTACCTTAAGTGTAGCTCCAAGTGAGCGAAGGCCGGTTGAATGTCTTGCCAATTTGAGGACTCGAAAAATCCTCATTAGTCTAAACACTTGGACAACTTTTCCCACATTGTCTAACTCGTGATCACTGCCAATGGTCAGATCCACCAAGAGGGTGAAGTAGAAGGGTAGAACTGAAACAATGTCTATCAAGTTTAATGGATGTTTAAAGAACTTCTTGAGATTGGGAGCAAGAAGAAGCCTAGAAGATACTTCAAATGTAAACCAGGAGATACAGAAATACTCCAAATTGTGAAGAATTGGATCGTCAATTGGGACATCATCCTCATCTAGGTTTTGATACTCTGGCATGCTGTTGATACACATGGTTGATATTGAGAGGAGAACAACGCAGATGGAGACAAAACTGAAAATCTTGCTGGGAATTGAATATCCAGGATTTTCCATAGTCAGCCAAAGCCTCTTGCGTAAGTTGCCACATTGTAATGTGTTAAAACGCATGAGATCATGGTTAAAGTCAGAAATCTCATCGACAGATGTGTCCACACTGCTCACCTCACTCTCTTCATCCCAGTTACGTCTTCTGCTTTCTAACTTTCGTTCGTGATATCGATAACTGCAGCAAGAGTCTAGAAAAAACTCACTGATTCCCCAGTATTCTATTTCCTGGGAGAAGGAGAAGGCACATAGGTCATCCATCATGTGCAGTTTCCCGGTTTCATAAAAGTACAAGACGTATGGAAAAAGGCCTGGATTACGGTCAAAGTAAAACTCCTTAGATACCAAGTCGTAATCATCACAGATTTGTAGGATGGATTCTTCAGAGTCACAAAATAGTAAACGACCAAGTCTGGTGTCTGGGAACTGAGACAGCGTGATTGAGCTGATTTTCTTTTTTAGTCCTCCAACATTTATATTGATGGCATGGTCCTTGAAATTCCCAATCCAAAAAGATTTACTTTTATGAACCATGGTCACTGATTATTGCATTGCTGTATCTGAAAACGTAAAGCATAAAAATAATAACATAAAATAGAATTAATGTTACATTGAAGGTAATGCTCTATGAATTCTCCTGACACAACAGAGGAATTGCATGAACCAAAGTTCACTTTCATATGTGTTAAAATTTTGCCTTCCGGCTAAGTGAACTGTAAGAAAACAAATACCGGTACTTTATTATTTTCTCCTTGGGTCTAGCACACTCTCTATTTTAGTCATTATGTATTAGGACGCAAGTGTTACATCACTTCAAGAGTGCTGCAGGCAATCACTGAAGTCAGGGATTGGCTGCAACACTGTCAACGTGACGTCTCTTCTGCAGTCTAACTACAGAGACTGGGGCAACACTAAAGGGACTCAGTATTGGACCAGGGAAGGGTAAGTCTTTGGCACTGCTCTGGTGATTATGTATTGGCTACATTAATATGATAGCGCTGCAGACAATCACTGAGTCAGTGGTTGACTGCAACACTGTCAACGTGACATCTCTTCTGCAGCCTAACTACAAAGACAGGGGCAGCACTAAAGGGACACAGTATGGACAAGGGAAGGGCAAGGCTTTGGCACTGCTCTGGTGAATATGCATGAGTTACAATAGTGAAATCAATATGATTGCTGCAGGCAATATCTGAGCTCAGTGATTGGCTGCAGCATTGTCGACGTGATAGCATTAGGTAAATAAAGTGGTTTGTTTTTTGCATAACAAATTGAGTTGGCGGGCAAAAGTTTCTTGAAATGGGGTGTTCATTTACATCATATATTGTGTCCCTGACTTTCCCGGCAGATTGTTGCGATATTATTAAGTCATCAAGTGCCTTCAACAGCCGTGGGTGGAGTAGGTGTTAACCTGTTAAATGCCGCTGTCAATATCTGACAACGGCATTTAACATGTGGTGCCAAGAGGCGTGAAAAAAATAGTTTTAAACATATAAAAAGACTATAAAAGCTCAAATTATCCCTATATGCCAGATGAAAAATAAACCAATTAAAATTAAATAAAAAATACACATATTTGGTATTACTGCATTCATACAAATCAGATCTATCAAAATATAAATTAAATTAATAACGATGGGTAAAACAGTATAGTGTAAAAAATATTTTTTTGACCTTCGCAATATTGCAAGTCACCCAGCGATTATCCCAAAATTGTAAGGCATTATAAATCCCAGAAACGGCAATACTGGAAAAAAAAATCACAAGTGTATTAATAATTTTTTAGCACTTAGATACAAATTAATATAATTATTATGTAATTGTACCGATATGCAGAATTATATTGCCTGGTCAGTTTTGCCATATAGTGAACATAGTAAATAAAAAAAAAATTGCACTTTTTCTGCAATTTCAAAACACTTGGAATTTTTGCACTGTCCATCACATGATAAAATGAATGATGTCATTGACGAGTACAACCCATCAAAACAACAAGCCCTCATATGGCTATGTGGATAAAAAATAAAAATGTTATGTCTAGAAATGAGCGAACCACAATGGTAAAATTCAAAGTTCTTACCGGACACATGGTGTCTGGGGCTGTGACCTGAACATGGACCTTTTAAGAAAAAGTCTTTTCCAAGTTTGGAGTGTGGTGCTATTTGTATGCTAATAAACATTGTTAAAAGGCTGAAGTGAAATCCAATCAACTGCTATTTGGCATTTGGAAGATGCGTGTAATCACTGCTGTGAAAAATTAATAAAAAAAAAAATGTGGTATCCCCCCGTTTTTGATAACCAGCATAGGTAGAGCAGACAGTTGTGGGCTGCATCCCACACCAGTCTGCTTTAACTTGGTTGCTTATCAAAAATATGGGGACCCATGTTGTTTTTTATATTATTTTAATTTGAATTTTTAAAACCAGCAAAGGTAAAGCAGACAGCTGGGGACAGGTATTACTAGGATGGTGAGGCCCATGGTTATTTGGCCCTTCCCAGCCTAAATATGTAAACCTACTGCCCCAGAAGTGATGCATCACATTAGCTGTGCCAATTCTGGTGCATTGCCTGGCTCTTCCCGATTGCAGGTATGTGGGGGTGTGATACCATCAGCACCTATCACCTCATGATGCATGAGTGATCGATGCCAAAAAGGCCCCTTTACATGGCATTTTTCCTCACATTCAGTGGCCCTCTTATGGCTTAAGTCCGAACACCCCACAAAATGGGATTCGAACATATAATGGGGCCATTAACCATAATGGTGCAGAATGAGTCACGTTTGCTCTATTGTGTACCATTTTCCAGCGTATATATCTACTGTAGGTGGACGCTGCCTCCTTCCACCATTCTTCCTGGGGTGTGACGTCTCAGGATAGTGGGCGCGTATGATGTCACTACAGCGCGTCCTCTGTACCAAGATAAGCAGAGCTGCAGACCTCTCACCACATAGGCCAGAGCAGCGAGGCAATGACAAGAGTTGAGTATTTAATTTTATCAATGAGTACACCAGTGGCAATAATACTATATGGATAACTATGGGATGTGTGTGGCGCCCCACTGGTCAGAGCGCCACTAAGGGGTACTGCACCCAGACCAGCGTGTGTGGTATCCCTGTGGTCAGTGAATGAGTAGGTTAATATGTGGCTTATTCCTGCATCCACACAGCTTAGGGGACTATAGGGTTAAATCCTCTGCTAGGAGACCCAGTTCAGTGGGAGGAGTTCAGAGCAAGCAGTGTGAGGGTGAGAGGAAGTTAGAGGCAGTGAACATCTGAGGAGAAGAAGGAAAGGGAGTCCGAGTGAGGAAAGGGGTCTTCCATGGAAGAGCAGCAGTTTAGGAACGAGGAGCCGTCTTGGGCTCACCCCAGAAAGCACACCGGACACGTAGCAGAGTCTGCAGGAAGCTCCAAGCTCTCAGAGAATAAGGTTCACCGTGGAGTTCAGTCTCCCGCACATCTGTGTAGCCACCAAAAAGGGAGCCAGGCAATGCCAGAAGAAATATAGCGGTAAGCCACACGAAAGTGTCCCACTACCACACACAGGTGACAGAAGTACAGGAGGACCAGGCCAGGCTTCAAGCCAGCCAAGCTTCACACAAGCAAGGACCGGAAGAGTAGTAAGGAGGGACATCTAACAAAGCCACATAGAGACACCTTGTTCATTGGCCACTACCTAGGCCAACTACCCAGACTGTGTGACTGTAACCCGTGTTGAACTGTGTTATTCAGTGAGAAGTATACAGGACAAAAAGGTTCTGCTTGTGGAGCGCTAAATGAATCACAAGCAGAGCAACAAATAAAATCAGACCTTTATTGGCCCCTTGTGCTGCCATGACGCTTTTCAACAGTACTCTACTGTCTTCTTCAGGTGGTACAAGGAGATACCAGGGAAATGGATTATAAAGGGGAACATAAGACATACGTTCCATAGGAGGCTTTATCCGGGGTTGTGCGGGGGCGCACAACCCCCAAGGTGAGCGGCCTAGCGGCCCCCCTCTAATTCTTATTTCTGGAAGGTCTTTCACAGGGAGCGCTCTCTTGTCTCTTTTCTATTCAGTGACAAGTAAACGCCTGTACAGAGTCATACAGCCTCCGTGTCTCCATTATCGGAGTCGCTGCACTACCCATACACCATATTCAGCACCACCACCACAAGTGCTGTCCTGCCCCGGGGACTCCGCTCCACCTGCAGGGAGCTGCACCATCCAAGCTGCCATACCATCACCCCCGGAGGTTTGAAGCGGCGCTGGTGACCATCACCAGACTCTGCAGGTGACGTCACGTAAACTTTGATCTTTATCCCCTTTTTGTTGATCACCAGGGCCACAGGTCTGGGTCGGCCACCAGTGACATCCCACCCGCAGCAGAGGGCCCAGATACCCGAGTCCCCATATAGCCCTGGGGCGAGTCATGTGCATTCTTCTATATGGAGGATTATGGGATGTGCATTATACTGTATATGTTGATGACACTCAGATCTACCTCTCTGACCCAGATGTCACCTCTCTGCTATCCAGAATCCCGGAGTGTCTGACAGCCATATCCTCCTTCTTCTTCTCACACTACCTAAAACTCAACATAGACAAAATCGAACTTAATATCTTTTCTCCATCTCATGTCTTCCCTCTGTACCAGTCTGTCATTGTTCGTTTGTTCACTGTAACCTATATCTGCATTTTGCATGAAACCCCTCTCATGTACAGCACCATGGAATAAATGGTGCAATATAAATAAATAATAATAATAATACTATGTGGAGGACTATGGTGTGTGCATTATTTTATATGGATGAATATGGGGTGCATGATATTCAGGGCCGGGACGACCACTAGGCGAACCTAGGCGGTCGCCTAGGGCGCCATCTTGGGCAGGGCGCATTCCCGCCTGACCGGAGTCCGGTCACCGCCGCCCGGCCCTGGAGTTGCGGGGAGAAGCTGCGGCAAGGAGCGGTGGGCGCCGCCATGTTCTTTGTAGCTGACGCCCACTAACAGTACAGCCGGTCAATAGAGGTTGAGACCTCTACACAATGGCCGCGGTCTCCAATTAGCCGCGGCCATTTTGTTGAAGTCTCAGCTTTCACCGACCGGCTGTACTGTTAGTGGGCGCCGGCCACAAAGAACATGGCGGCGCCCACCGCTAGCTGCCGCAGGCCCGCAGCTATTCCTCGGCTCGCAGGCAGCGTCCTGCTGATGTGCGCCCTCCGGGCTCCGGCACCCCTGCTCCGCATCCACAGCTTCCCCCAATGGTAAGGTATGCTGGAGGCTGTGGGGGAGACAGGGGGGCTGTGGGGGAGACAGGGGGCTGTGGGGGAGACAGGGAGGCTGTGGGTGAGACAGGGAGGCTGTGGGGGAGACAGGGGGGCTGTGGGGGAGACTGTGGGGAGACAGGGGGGCTGTGGGTGAGACAGGGGGGCTGTGGGGGAGACTGTGGGGAGACAGGGGGGCTGTGGGGGAGACAGGGGGGCTGTGGGGGAGACAGGGGGACTGTGGGGGAGACAGGGAGGCTGTGGGGGAGACTGTGGGGGAGACAGGGGGGCTGTGGGGGAGACAGGGAGGCTGTGGGGGAGACAGGGGGGCTGTGGGGGAGACAGGGGGCTGTGGGGGAGACAGGGGGGCTATGAGGGAGACAGGGGGGCTGTGGGGGAGACGGGGGGCTGTGGGGGAGACGGGGGCTGTGGGGGAGACAGGGATGCAGTCAGGATGGAGGGATGCAGTCAGGATGGAGGGAGGCTGTTGGTATGGAGTCAGGATGGAGGCTGTTGGTATGGAGGAAGGATGGAGAGAGGCTGTCAGGATGGAATAGGCTATTGGGATAGAGGGAGGCTGTCAGGATGGAGGACCGCTGTTGGGATGGAGGAAGTATGGAGGGAGGCTGTCGGGATGGAAGGAGGGAGGCCGTCAGGATGGAGGGAGGCTGTCGGGATGGAGGAACGCTGTTGGGATGGAGGAAGTATGGAGGGAGGCGGTCAGGATGGAGGGACATTGTTGGGATGGAGAGAGGCTATCGCGATGAAGTGAGGCTGTTGGGATGGAGGAAGGATGAAGTGAGGCTGTCGGGATGGAGGGAGGCTGTCGGAATAAAGGGAAGCTGTTGGGATGTTGTCTATATGGCTGGCAGCCATCTCTATTGCGTACGGCCAGCAGTAGTCTCTATCGTGTATTCTCTATTGCGTACGGCCAGCAGTAGTCTCTATTGTGTATTCTCTATTGTGTATGGCCAGCAGCAGTTTCTATTGTGTATTCTCTATTGTATGTATAGCCAGCAGCATTCTCCATTGTGTATACGGTCCGCAGCCATCTCTATTGTGTATACAGGTAGCAGCTGTCTCTATTCTGTATTCTCTATTGTATATACAGCTATTGTGTTTAGATTTATAGAAAAGAAGTTGCAACACACAATCAGCGGTGTTTATTCACTCTTTGTGGGGTGGCGCTTCAACAGGCATATAGTCAACAGGCATATGGTGGACTATATGCCTGTTGAAGCGCCACTTGCGGTGTGAAACGGCCATCGCCTTTGAGAACCCCCCGTCCTCCCACCCGCACCATGTAAGACCACACGAAGAGGGAATAAACACCGTTGATCCTACGATGTTGCAACTTCATTTCTATAACGCTAACCGGAAGTGATGAACCGCTAACTGGAAGTGTGGACTGGGTTGTTTGAGTGCTCAGCAGGCTGAATGCCGGAGCGCTGGTGATCAGGAAAGGGGCACCCTGAAGCGATCTGCAAGCTGCAGCTCTCCAGAAACACCGTGGACAGATTGGTGCTGGCACCAAGAATCGTCAGAACCGTGACTGATACAGCTATTGTGTATTCAGCCCACAGCAGTCTCAAGTGTGTGTGTGTGTGTAATATATAATAGAGAGTGTAAAAAAAGGAAAAAACAGCACAAAAAATAGAAAAAAGTGGACTTTATTGCCCAATGCGTGGCCACGGGGGGCGCCGTTTGCCTTACCTGCCTAGGGCACCAAAATGCCTTGTCCCGCCACTGATGATATTATATGGAGGACTAAGGGAGGTGAATTGTTCTATATGGAGGACTATGGGGTGTGTGGCGCCCCACTGGTCGGGACACCACATAGGGGTACTGCACCCATATAAGAGTGTGTGGTATCCCTGTGACTAGGGAACTGGGATGGTGCATAAGGGACTCTCTCAACACCCATTCACATACACACTCTAGAGTAGGGGACCGTGGGTAGACCCGCTGCAGGAAGGCCTCAGGCCCATGGGAGGAGTTGTAGGGTAGAAAGCTGTGTGAGTGGGAGGGCAGCTAGTCAGTCTGAGAGGAGAGTTGGAGAGCTCCGTTGGGGAGTGAGGAGTGAAGGATGGCGGAGAAGCTGTCATGACAGGAGGGAGATCCTAGGGGCACCAGGTATTGCTGTGCGCCCGAATCTGGGCCCGATATGTCTTCCGACCAGAGGGATCTGGTCCCGGGACAGAGGACCGGCTCTGAGCACAGTGCAGGAGTCTAACCCCGAGCCATCAAACTGGAGGCCCCAAGCTTCTGTATGAAGTCGCGGCCAAAGACCCGGCGTACACCTCGAAAAGGCATACAGAACTAAGGTCACGGGGACCTGAAGGGGAGACCTCCATGAAGATTCATGGGAGCCGACTTGAGGCTCTGCGCGGTAGAGGAAGAGGAGAGAGCGCTAGGAGGGACTGGAGAGGAATGGTAAGCACACCACTGAGGGCCCTGAGTAAAGCATCCTGGTTCTCGAATGACTACCCAGGCCGGAGAGTGACCCGAAAGACTGTACCATCTGTCTGCTGCCTTGTGAACCTGAAGTGAACCCATTCAGAGTTAAAGATTGTGTCGCATACTTTATTTCTCCCGCCTGAAGAGTCACACACTTGCTGCAGGAAAAGGACAAGTGACTGTGCCGTGTGGTAAGCTACCTCCATGTGTAAAAGGAATTTCCATACATTACAACTGCCCCGGGGATCCCGCTCTACCTACAGGGAGTGTCACCATCTTGCTGCCCAAACCGTACCGGAACCGTAGGTGGCATCATAAATCACTTTTATTTTTATTTTTACTATTTTTCCCCGACTTTTTAAGCGACCACCAGGGCCACGGGACATCCCCCGTGAATCGACGTCTGGGACGGGGTACCCCACGGCCCTGGGGCGGGTCACGTGCATTACATTATATGAAGAACTATGGTGGGTGCATTATTCTATATGGAGAACTCTGGAGGAGGCAATATACTACGTGGAGGACTATGAGTTGTGCATTATTCTTTACAATGAACTATGAGGTATGCATTATCCAGTATTTCCCAAACTCCAGTCCTCACGGCTACCAACAGGTTATGTTTTCAGGATTTCCTTAGTATTGCACAGGTGATGCCTTGATAATGATTCCATTACCTGTCCAATCCTAAGGAAATCCTGAAAATGTGTCCTGCTTGGGGCCATGAGGATTGGATTTTGGGAAACACTGCATTATACTATAAGGAGAACTATGGAGGAGCATTATATTATACTAGATGGTGGCCCGATTCTAACGCATTGGGTATTCTAGAATACCTTGTAAACAGGAGTGAACTGCATCACACTATGACTGACAGCCTTGTAGACAGCAGAGAAGTGCGTTACACTATGAGCGGCAGTTCAAATTGTGCGCCAATATACCAAGCTGTGCTCCGCTTCGTTGATTGGTCGCCGCCAGCCGCGATGACCAATCAGCGCACTTAGCGCATGTTTTAAAACACGTTTCGCTGATTGGTCGCTGCGGCCGGCGGCGACCAATCAGCAAAGCGGAGCATGGCTTGGCGGGGATTTGAATTCCGGCCCACCATATAGGAATAACCATAATGTGGGTGTTCCAATATGGCGGTTCAGGGTACTACCGCTGCAAGCTGATGCCGGTAGTCTCCCGGCTGGCTCGCCGCGGACCTCTGTGCGGCAGTAGATGAGCAGCAGCTACCGTCAGATCTCCCGACGATGCGTCGCCGTCGCCAGGTTTCAGCTTGACGGGAGTTTTGAATGTTTTGCATTGAATGTTGAATGTTTTGCATAAGTTTCGCTCATGGTTGCCACGGCGACCAATGGGACATGCGCACGGTTTGAATGCCGCGGGACCAATGAGAGACACGCATTCAAACCGCATGCCAAGCAGCGCGCTAAGCCGCGCTACTTCTCTGATTGGTCGGCGTGGCCACAGCGACCAATCAGCGAAGCGGTGCGGCTTGGCAGGGTATAAGAATCCCGCGCCGCTGACTGGTTGCTGCTGAGAGCAGCGACCAATCACAGCGTGGGATTCATATTTACTGCAGCGCCGCTTGCTGATTGGTCGCTTTTGCTGCGCCGACCAATCAAGAAGTAACGGCTTGAAGCGCGGTTTGAATCCCGCTCGGGTTACTACCGCAGCGAGCAGCCGGAAGATGACTGGCGTCCCGACTGGCTCACTTCGGACCTCTGTGAGGCAGGTAGCTGCGGCTCAGCTACTGCTGCACAGAGGTCAGTGGCTCGCCAGCCGGAAGATGACCGGCTGGCGCCACTCATCTCCTGGCTGGCTTGCCGCGGACCTCCATGCGCCGCTGTTTTGCATACGCTGCGCTCATTGGTCGCCGCGGCTAGCGGCGGCCAATGAGCACTGGCGCACAATTTCGGCCTCAGACGGAAGTGGCCACAGGCAATTATATAGTAGATGGAGGACCATGGGATGTGCATTCTTCTATATGGAGGGCTATGAAGGCTCATTATACAATATGGAAGGCTATATTGAGTCCATTTGGAGGGCTATGGGGGAGACTTTATATTTTATGGTGGACTACTTGAGAGCCATTATAGTGTAAGCAATTATATAAAACTAAGAAAAATACGCGCTTACACCACCAGTTTTAAACAACACCAAGAATCCAAATGTATGTTCTCCCTGTGTTTGTGTGCGTTTCCCCTGGGTTCTCCAGTTTCCTCCCATTCTCCAAAGACATACTGATAGGTATTTAGATTGTGAGCCCCTGGGGACAGTGTTGCTGATGTGTGTAAAGCCTGGTGGAATTAATGGCGTTATATAAGTGATTAGTATTATACCTATACAGCACTGAAGTAAATATTAAAATATAACTTTAAATTGTATATCTCTAAAATATCACCAAACATAAATACTCAATGTGCAAAGAAGAGAAAGTGCAAATAGTGTCTGCACTTTATACAAGTTCCCAAAAAGGGAATATGACAAAAGACACACAAAGAGGTGTCTACCAGCCAGTTGCCAGGCCAAAGACAAAGCTGCTCAATGAAACAGACAGTGGTTACAAGATCGTCAATACTAGTAATAGTATTAGTATTATGATTAAGACCAACACAACAATCTGTCTTCATAAGTGAATGTCAGATACAACATATCCATGAACAATGCAATATAACAGTTCAATCACCCATGGAAATACCTATATATTTATTTGGAGGCACTATCATCCACTGCCATTTGTGGGTTAGTAGGTAGCCATATGTGCTCACTGGAATCTGTGGATATGTACAGAAATAGATAATATTGGCACAAAGGTGATTAACCATTTAAATAATCCTAGCCAAATTTCCCAATATGTGCTACGTAAACTGTATCTCTGCTCAAATACTGTATACTCACCTGTCTGAGTCAGCATAATTTTTATCTTATCTTTAACAATCATATGTATGAATCATTTGAAGCCCCTTTAGCCCAAATACACATGCACCATATATATGTATTAAGACATCCCTCTTAAGGCCCAGTCACACATAATGACGCATCAGCGATCCCAATAACGATGTGCAGAGATCGCTGGTGCGTCGTTTTTCACATCGCTGGTAAGATGTCAAACAGGTATCTCACCAGCGATGTCACCAACAACTTCAGCAACGATCCAGAATTATGCCGAGGTTGTTGGGAATTGTCACTCCATAGCTTAGCATTGAGATCGTTGGTCATTGTCCCTTTCAAACACAACGATTAGAGCTCCCAGAAATGACCCAGAGCAATATGTAACGATCAACGATCTCACAGCAGGGGCCAGATCGTTGGTGCGTGTCACACATAACGACATCATTAGCGGGATCACTGTTGCGTCACAAAATCTGTGACGTTACAACGATCTCGTTAGCAATGTCGTTATGTGTGACAGGGCCTTTAACAGGCTTTTCAATTACCATAGGTGTACATTCAGCCCTTCGCCATGCAGGCTGCCTGTACTAATATTTCTAAGGGTGTAGGCACATTATCATGCATCAAAAATGGAGGGCTTTTTGAAGCAAGGCAGTCATGCGAGTGCTAGGAGTATGGTTGTGCATGTGTGGTGAGAGTGTGGTGAGAGTGTGGTGTGACTGTGGTGCAAGTTAGTAGTGGTTTTTGCCATGCTGCTGAACGTTAGACTAGACAGTAATGTCAGATAAATATTTAGATGTATACAACGATCGGTACTTTAATTAGCTAGATTGGCTTTACTACTGCTGCTATCATGTTCATGGGCACCAGATCCGGGAAAAAATTGGATCATTTCCTGGATCCGATTTGAATAACCGCATGCTTAGAAATCCAGGCGAGCAAACGTCAGCACCATGGACAGCACTAATATCGAGCACAGGCAGACTTCAACACCGAGGACAGCAGCACAATACGAAACAGGCACAAACCCAGATCAGGGACAATATTTGCCATCAGGTTCTACACATCAGGTGCTACACATCAGGTGCTATCCGGTCCAGTCAGGGTGATCCTGCAAAAAACAGGATACACCCTGACAGGCATAAACCGTGCTGTGAAGCCAGCCTTACCAGCAGATTAGTCAATGCGGCTGCATTGGCTAATCTGCCGGTAACCCAAGAAATTCAAACACCGCTGGTAAAGCCAATTTGCTGGTTTGACAGCAGCAGCGGTAAAGCCGATCTAGCTAATTTAACTACCGATCGCTGTATACATCTATATATCTATCTGACATAACTGTCTAGTCTAACTTTCAGCAGCATGGCAAAAAACCATGCTACTAAATTGAACAGATTTTCTCGCACCCATAAACTTTCATTGGCCACTCGCACGTCAAAATGCTGCGATTGAACTCGCATTTGACTCTCAATGTGAGTTCAGTGCATTGGAATCGCACAAATATGACCAGAAACATATAGTACTACTGGTCCGAGTGCAATCCGAATTTTTCTCGCATTGCACTCGAGTGATTCTCAGGCCAATGTGCCTCCACCCTAAAAGATAGGGTCATTCTAAAGAGCTCACTGAGATCAAGAGAGCTATTATGGTAGGATGCCATCATGCACATCAGTTCAAGAAATTTCTCCCTACTAAATGAGATAGGTATTATTGGAAAGTGGAAGCATTTAGGACCTCAAGACCCAATGGTTAGGTACCATCATATCTTCTAACAAGGTTGTCTCCATGCGTCCTTCTAATGCCATGAGGTTTAGAGCTTGCAAAGTCAAAGAGCAAAGTCCTGAATGCTAAGAAGCCTAGGGTGGAAAAGTAACCAAAACTCTGCTGTCTCCATTACTGCCAAACCTTCTCTGAAATTACCATCAGCACAAAATCTGGGCTTGAAGATGTATGGCTTGGGCTTCAACAATCAATCAATCATCTTCATTACAGCTTTACTTCACCAACCACAATGCCAAGCATCAGATGGAGTTGAGTGTGCAGAACACTCCGGCCTTAGATTATGAATCAGGAAAAAGTGTCCTGTGAACTGATGACTCAAGCTTCTCGATATGGCATCTGATAGCTGAGTCTGGGTTTGGCAAATGCCAGGAGAATGTTACGTGCCTCACTGCATTGCACAAATGGACATGGATGGTGTAGGAGGGTTAATGCTATGGGGCTATTTTCATGGGTTGGCATAGGCCCTCAATTTCACCGAAGGGAAATCTTAATGCTCCAGCGTGCAAAGACTTTTTGGACAATTGTAGCTTGCAACTCTGCGGAATACTTTGAAGAAGGCATTTTTTAGTTCCAGAATGACAGTAGTCCAGTGCACTAAGTAAGGTCCATAAATCATGGCCGGGTGAGTTTGGTGCAGAAGAAACATAACTGGTCGCACTGAGCCCGGACTTCAACCTCATGAAAGTCCTTTATGATTGTACAGCACTTTATAAAAAGCTCTTTTAGATAAATGGGCAAATATTTGCATAGACGCACTCCAAAATCTTGTAGAAAGACTCCCCAGAAATGAGGAAGCTCGAATAAACTCCAAAAGAGAATATTTCTGTCCATATAGGACTTTGGTCCATATAAGATATTAAACATCAAATTATAAAAGAAATTGTTGTAGCTATATCTTGTAACAAGTGGCGGCCACCAAGTTGCTTGCTATTAAAGCTTCCACAGTGGCAGTCACTTTACTTTTCTGAAGTCCAAATTGACAAATCCATTTATCACTAAGCAATGAGACAATCCTATCGAGGACTGTGGCAGTAGCCAATAATAAAGTTTTGGGATGTAGCAGTTGTAAACCTGTCATTATCGATATATGATATGCTGGCCTGCGTAGGGCACACTAAATATATCCTGGATTGTGATGCCATGCATGCCTAGTGGCCATTAACAGAACTGACCTTTGTATTCCGTGCAGAATGCTAAAATTATCTCATAGGGTGTGTGCCCACAGGAAGGTTTTGCCTTGGTTTTATGTAAATCTATGCTAATCTAATCCTGAGTTTTTGGATTCCATCAAAACCTATGTTATTAGGGAAAAGCTTACACACACACAGTTTTTTTTTTCTCTACAGAATATGGAAATACCACAGGTGTCTCCACTTTAGCAAAAGTTCAGCAAAGAATTGACATGCTCATTCTTTCTAAAACACAGCAAAACCTGAGGTGTTTCCACTTTCTTCACCAACCAAAAACCAATGTGTTGGGACAGCTAATCCTACAATCATAGGTTTTGCTGGAAAACAAAAATGCAGCAAATCCTGTGGTGTTTAGTGTGTGTGTGAAAGCTTTTCCCTGATCACATAGGTTTTGCTGGAAACCAAAAACTCAGGATTAGATTAGCATAGATTTACATAAAACCAAGGCAAAACCTGATCTCAAACGCAGCAAACCCACATACTGTACTATATATACAGGATCTACACTGATCGTATCTGTAAATACAAGGATCACTTGTTATTTACTGAATATTAGTACAAATCAACGGTTACTATTTATTACTAAATCTCTGGTAATGGTATAATGTGCAGGTGACTAAAACAATGTAGGTGTAACGTGGAATATTCAGAATGAATCTAGGACATTTCTTGACAAACATCAAGTTTAGCACTAAAGGCCCAGTTACACACACAGAGAATTGTGCAGAGATTGTTCACAGATCTCTGGTTGCAGTGAAATCATGGACACATTGATACATTTGTACACAGCCACAAAATGGAGCAATGTGTCCATGATTTCACTGCAACCAGAGATCTGCGAACAATCTCTGCACAATTATCTGTGTGTGTAACTGGGCCTTAAGTAACACCAATTGTTCATTTTGTTATTGAATATTCAACTATCTATCTATCTATCTATCTATCTATCTATCTATAAAGAAAATAATCTCTCTGCAGCACACAGCTACTAAAAATATCGTACATATGCTAACAAGCAAAAAATGAGAAAAAAAATGTAAAAACGTACGTTTTTTCAAAAAACTCATTATTCTTAATTTTTTATTTTCTGGGGTTCTTGGTACACACATTGGCCAATGTCTGAATGCTCATCAACCACATCACGGTGCCCCCAGGTCTGATGAGTCCTGCGCTGACATCCCTGTCCTCCTTTTCCTCCCTGTCCCACTGTTAGGTGGGTGGACACCATCTCAACCTCAGACCACCTGTGGGCGATGAGGGTGCTAAGTGTAGTCATGGAGTCAGCAGCTCCACATCTTATACACAAAGCAAAAAAAAAAACTGAACAGCACTCAAGACACAATGTGAACTGGTGCTAGCAGTGACGCTGGGTCAAATACCAAAAAAAAATGTCTCTGCAGCACACAGTACTACCAATATCGTACATATGCTAACAAGCAAAAAATGAGAAAAAATTTTAAAAACTCATGTTTTTCAAAAAATTCATTACTCTTAAAAACCCAGCGTCACTGCTAGCACCAGTTCACATTGTGTCTTGAGTGCTGGGCAGTTTTTTTTTTTTCTTTGTATCTATCTATCTATCTATCTATCTATCTATCTATCTATCTATCTATCTATCTCTGTCACTTTATCGATTTCTATCACTCTATCTATAGATCTCTATCATCACTCTATCAATCATCTATCTACCATATCTATCGATCATCTATCACTCTATCATCCTACGGTATTGATTATCTATCTATCTATCTATCTATCTATCTATCTATCTATCTATCTATCTATCTAATCTCTATCACTCTCTCTATCACTCTATCTATATCCATGTTATTACTCAGAATCCTTTAAACTCATTAATTGATTATAATATGCCCCTGTGTATTATGTATGGGTTTATTATATAAAACTGCAGGTAAA
The DNA here is from genome assembly GCA_033576535.1 of Allobates femoralis. Taxonomy (NCBI): domain Eukaryota; kingdom Metazoa; phylum Chordata; class Amphibia; order Anura; family Aromobatidae; genus Allobates; species Allobates femoralis. Next base: position 356,236,383 of record JARQOC010000006.1, on the reverse strand, counting down.
CGTACTGAATTACTGTAAAAAAAATTACAAGATGACAAATTTCTACATCTACTATGTTCTTCTATATCAGAGTTGACTTTATTGCAACAGCTGATGATACAGTAAAATGTGTCCGCTAATTATACAATACCCACCCTACTAAAATGATAATATATACCTCCATTCTGTTATTCTGCCAAATTATAAAAAGGAATATGTGTTTATTCTTGTTCAATACAATTTTTTTTTCATTAAAATCCAATTTAAGGTACAGATGTAGCAGAGCTGAGTTTTCCGTTTGACAGACTAAACCAACTATTAACACTACATTCACATGACATTTGTAGATTTGTTCCATGTTTACATACAAGTTCATTAACAGAATCATATGAGATTGTATTTGAACTCACCCATATATGTCGCCTGTAATCCCCTTCCTTCTTCATGGAACGTCAAACAGTGTGTACGGATTGTCGTCAATCTTTATTAAATCCAGCTTAAAACTGAAATTGATACAAGGGTCTAATGAATGAGGATTGCGCGCTCCTGGCCACCACTGCTCATGACCCTGTGTACAAGGTTTGGGAATGAAGCATGGAAGCCCCAGGACCAGGCAGAGCTGCTGTCATGTGAATCTCCTCCCAGCTTTCTTGGGCTTGTAGTTAGATCTAGTTACTTAAATATTGATGTACTGTACACATACTTCCAGACAGCATCAAATCTGAACTGTTACGTAAATTTCAGGAGCCTCGTCTATTAACCTCTTGATTAGCAAACGGCTCTGCAGGGACCAATGCTTTTCTACGCTGAAATTGCAGGTCCCATTATATATAGGAACTATTGTGTATTGTGTCTGATCCCAACCATCTCTATGATAAAGTGATGCTTTGGTGTGGTGTCATTTTAGGCTGCGTGCCCGCCTTCAGGATTACTAGTGTATTTCGCTGCGTCCAGAACGCTGCGATGTGTACAGTGTGAATGGATTTATAGAAATCTCATACCCACTGTACTTCTTGTCTCCTCCGTGAAAACTGACCTGTGGTACAGCTTCCTGAGCCGCGGCAAGTCAATTGATGCTTGTGGAGGCACGAGTGTTCTCAGCGGGAAAAGAGAGGAAAATCCGCTGTGTCCAGAATCCTGATCGTGGGCACGGATTGTGGAGACCCGCATCTCCACACAAGTAAACACACTACATCCAGAACACAGCACCTCCTGGTCGTGGGCCTTAGCTGTAAAGGGTTTTTCTCTTTTCAGACAGGATATAACCTAAATGTCGATATACAGGTCCTAGTTCAGCACTTTTTTTCTTCGATTTACTTCTATCAGAGTTACAAAAATAAGTGAACACGGTATATTTCAGAATTGTTCCATTCTGATATTGTTTGTTACATAATTCCCTAATTTATCCTTAGTCTGTTTGCTAAGTGGAACTTTTCAAATCTGATCTGCACTGTAACAAAACACTGGGTACCTTTGGCCCAACTCCTATCCCAAACATGTACATTTCCACTTTGTGTTTCAATTCAATTGTGTTTCTTTTTCTTCTTGACAATCTGTTGCTGATGTTATTGAGAAGGCACACAGTGGTTGGTCCTGAATTGGGGTTAACCCTTACAATGGGAAGTCACCTTGGCTGGGACTGTCTCAGGGCACCCTTGCATTATGCTGTACACCTCAATGAAGTACATTATATGAGAAAGTACAGTTGAATCCAAACGTTTACATATACTATATAAGAAGACACATACAGTATGCATGTTTTTCTCACTATCTGACATGAAATCAGAATAAACCTTTCCCATTTTAGGTCAATTAAGATTACCAAAATTATTAATATTTGCCAAATGCCAGAACAATGGAGATATAATGTTTTAAGGCATTTTTATTACTTTCTGCAAAGTCACAAGTTTACATACATTTCATTAGTATTTGGTACAATTGCCCTTAAACTGTATGACTTGGGTCAAACGTTTTGGATATCGTTCTACAACTTCTCACAATAGTTGGTAGGAATTTAAGCCCATTCCTCCTGACAGTACTGGTGTAACTGAGCCATGATTGTAGGTCACCTTGCTCGCACCTGCCTTTTCGGCTTTGACCATAAATTTTCAATGGGATTGAGATCAGGGCTTTGTGATGGCCACTTCAAAACATTGACTTTTTTGTCCTCAAGCCACTTTGTAACCAGTTTGACAGTATGCGTCAGGTCATTGTCCATTTGGAAGACCCATTTCCACCCAAGCTTTAACTTTCTGGCTGATGTCTTGAGATGTTACTTCAGTATTGCCATATAATCTTCTTTCCTCATGATGCCATCTATTTTGTGAAGTGCACCAGTCCCTCCTGCAGCAAAACAACACCACAACATGATGCTGTCACCCTGGTGTTTCACAGTTGGGATGGTGTTCTTAGGCTTCCAAGTTTCACTCTTTTTCCTCCAAACGTAACGATGGTCATTATGGCGAAACAGATACATTTTAGTTTGTCAGACCACAGGACATATCTCCAAAAACATAGATCCTTGTTCCTGTGTGCATTTCAAAAATTAATCTACTTTTTTATGTTTCTTTTGGTGTAATGGCTTCTTCCTGGCAGAGTGGCCTTACAGCCCATGTTGATACAGTACTCGTTTCCCTGTGGATGATGACACAATCTTACTAGCTTCCGCCATCACTTTCATAAGGTCTTTTACTTTTGTTCTTGGGTTGATATGCACGTCAGACTAAAGCATGTTCATCTCTTGGACACAGAACCAATCTCCTTCCTGAGTGGAATGATGGCTGGACATTCCCATCTTGTTTCTACTTGTGTGTAATTGTTTGTACAGATGAACCCCAGAGTCTGTTTGCCACGATGACATCGCCTCCCCCAGGGGACCATGCCATGCTTGGAAGCAAGGGAAGGTATCCACACCAGAAAGCTCACCACACACAACATCTTCCCAACTCCAGGCCAGAAGGGGTAGCTCTGAAACCCGAGTCCAAGGGGAGGTCCTCTGCTATAAATTCTGACCTGGGGGTGGGGTTAGGTAGTTCAGTTCCTAGGAGGACTATGAAGTCCCACGGACTGGAGCAGTGTAAGGCTCATCCTGGGACAGAGAATTGCCAGCGTAAGGGACCCGTAGGAGAGGGTCTGAGGAAGTGCAGAAGCTGGTCTGATGAGTGGAGCTGGTTGCCAGGCTCACCCCAGCACAGAGCGCCAGGAGCAGACACCATAGTCCGAGGCTGTGAGGGGCTCTAGGCCCAGCAGCCAACACTGGAGGGCGGGAGATTCCAAGTCTCTCATCCACAATGACGCCTAGGAGGCACAGCAGCACTAGAGAGCTCAGGGAGAGCAGCCAGAGGAGAGTAAGCCAGAGAGGACTCGAGCTGCCTGTCTATACGGGCAAGAGACTGTATGCAGGAGGAGAGGTGTTGTGAATTCATTGGAGCTCCATGCAGTGGTTGTTGCTGGTGATGCAGCTGACAGTGTGGGTTTCACAGGTGATTGGGATTGGCAATCTGGTTCGTGGAGCATATAATGGTTGGAAGTGGATCATTCCTTGCCAGTTGTCTTTTGTTCCTGGAGGAGTTCACATCTCTCAGATTTCTTCTGCTCTGTGGAGATCTTTGCAAAATAAGTGATTTTTTTTTTATATTTTCTGGCACACTTTTGTGTGCTTAAGGTTCTGCTTATGTTTTGTCTTATTCTGAGCTGTGTGTTTGCTATTTAGATTGTATATTTGTTTATCTGCTCTCAGATAGGAAGTTTTCTTTCTAGGAATTTTACCATTCACTATTATCTGTAATTTCCAGTTCTGCTGGCATTTGATTCAGATGCTCATATAGAGTTCGCCTAGTCTTAGTGACTCAGGGTAATTTTTGTAATATCTGCTGTTGGTGGCTTTTGTTGTTCAAAGTATTTTTATTAAATTTTTATACAAGAGGGAAAACGTAAATATGGGGGGGGAGGGGAAACAAACAACAAAAAAGAAACCGCTGTTGGTGGTTTTTGATAGTGTTTTATACTGACCGCAATAGTATTCTATCCTGTCTTTCGTATATAGCTAGTGTGGCCTCTTTTGCTAAACCTTATACTGTGCCTGTGTTGTTTCCTTCTCTTGTTTCCCAGTTAATATCTGTGGGGGGCTTGCTATTCTTTTGGGGTTCTGCTCTGAGGCAAGATAGCTTTTCCTACATCCATCTTTAGGAGCAGTTAGTTCTCCGGCTGTGCAGAGGTGTCTAGGTCTGGTTAGTTACATCCCACGGCTACTTCTAGTTGCGATGTGTAGTCAGGGATTGCGGTCAGTACAGTTACCAACGACTTCTACGGAATCTGAATGTTTCTCCTGAGTCATCGGTTCATAACAGAGAGGGTCGCAGCTTAGCTACAGGCAGCCAGGACCCGCCATGAGTAGCGCAACAGGGAGGCCTCAGAACTCACCGGGTGGAAGAATCCCAACTTGCTTTCAAGTGCCCAGACTCCTAACATCTCTTGTGGACAGTACCCTGGACGGTGGCCTGCTACTTCTACCAGTAAAGTTAACGGAGACTTCAACCCTTGTGTCTGTCGGTCATTCCGTTCCCTCAGTCCTGCACCCTCAACGGCCTACCATCGCCAGTTGCCCTGGGGACCCACTCCACCTTTGGGGAGCAAAACCATCACCGCTGCCAGCCCATCATCCCCAGAGGTCTCGCACTGCAGCCGTGGCCACTAATAGCCGCATACCACAGGTGACATCACAACAACCATCCCTAAATCACTAGGCCAGGAAGATCCTTTCAACCCGACCCCCAGGCCCACAAGACTGGGCCTCGACTCACGTGACTTCCTCCTGCCAGCAGCAAGCAGCAGCGGGCCCACCCTCGAGTAGTCCCCACGGCCGCAGAGTGCGTCAGGTTCCTGGCGTCATGAACAGGATCTCGTGCCTGAGACTAATGGTTTCTGTGTGTCATAGACTTCATTGAACTGTGTACAGTCGCCATTGTTGCCCCACGTGGCGCATGGGAAAGTGAGGGGGCATGTCATTGTGTTCGGTGCCTTAGGAAGAGCACGAAAGGAGACAAAGGCCCTATGCTCTGATGTCAGCCGGCACGACGCAGGAAGTCCTGCGCCAGAAGTCCCCTGCTCACTAAACTCCCTGCTGGAGGAGCGGGAACCGACGCCATCACTGCAGGCCGAGACCCAGCTGCGGTTCACCAAGGGGGAAAACAATGTCCGCCCCAGAGGAAGAGCAGCCTGTGGTGGAGCCTGCCACAGCCCCCGATGATGCCACCATTAAGGAAGAGCCCACACCCGCAGTGCCCACGACCGCGTCCATTCTACACTTCACCATACCGTACCTCCTGGGAGCGACATGGCTTCTCCAATACTCCAGAGAGACTGATACCCTCAATGACTTTAAAGAGCGGGTAAACACTACATGCTACAACAACTAGCGCTGACACCTGGCTCCCCTGACATCCCTATACAGTTTCCGCAACTGTTGCCGCCAGGATACCTATTCCCTGACTGTCCTTGGATTACCACTACACAGGGATCAGAGCGGGTGATCACTAGTCAGCTAGCAACTAGAGAAACAAACAAGGGAAACAAACAAAGAAGGAAGAGATACACTTAGCTTGAGCAGATCAAAGCAGCAAACTAACAGACTCCAGGAAACACTGCTTTTAGCTAGGATGCAACAAGGAACACCTGAACGGCTATCACCAGCCTTGCATCCTGGGAGTCAAGGGGAATATATAGGCAGCTCAAGGTAAGGAATTAGCTGGGTCCTAGTGACCTCTAGCTTTAACTAAAAGGGGAATGCCTCTTAAAGCAGCATAAACATTTTCTTAGGATTTTGACTGTTTGGCCAAAGGCTGGGATCTTCTGCGAGTGGCCTCTACAGTCTCATACGTGCCTCCTGACACACCCGTGACAGCAGGACAGTGTACGGGATTATGCCTTGAACCTGCAAGAGGCACTGAGCGTCATGAAGCAAGTAGACCCTGACAGTGCCCAGGATGAGAACAAACTATTGACTGAGCAATTTATTGAAGGTCTCTGGTGTCCCGGCCATCGGGCTCAGCTGCGTGTTCTAGCCATGCAGCATCCCGAACTAGACTTTCTACAATTCAAGGACCGATCCATATCGGTGCTGAAGGGAACCACTGTCAGTGGCCTGGCACCTTCGGAGCAACTGGCCCTAATGTACCACCCGGAGGTGGCGCCTTCCTCCCTGACCTCGGTGGGGGCCACAGACCCTAGAGGCCCTTACCCCCGAGGCCATACAGTGACAGTTGCAGCAACTGACCAAAGGGATGGCCGACCTGGCCATGGCCGTGCAGTCCATCCAAGGATCCACACTACCAGAGGGAATCTGGCTTGCCTCCAGCCCTGATGACGTCCCATGGATACGCCACAGGAGATACCCCGCCGGCCGAGGACCACCCACCGACCGCTACGATGCTGAAGGACAACCCATCTGCCGCCGCTGCAACGAGGCAGGCCACCTAGCAAGATCCTGCACTTTAAACGAGAAACTCCTGGGGCCAAGGGCCATCCCCCAGGAGTAAGCCCGTCCGGCTCGCAGTACTGGTGCAACAGGTATGTGGGACAACGGCCGGTCCTGCCTGTCGTGTTGTATGGGATTCCCAGGAACGCTTTACTGGACACCAGTTCACAGGTGACAACGATACCCTATATCCTTTTTAAGCACTATTGGGCTGATTCTGACATCATCCACCGCCCAGATGAAAGTTTTACTATATTTGCTAGTAGTGGTCAACACTTACCACAAGTGGGATTCAAAGAAGTGACAATTAAGGTTGTGTGGGTAGAACTGAGTGCCCAGGGTATGGTAGTTGTTGATATAGACTGACGTGCAAGTAATCCAATGCTTACCATATGTACAAATGTCATTGAAAATTGTCTGGGCGAGATTATTGTTTTGTTGCAACAGGTTGCTGAGACTGCCAACTTTGGGCAGCAGAAGATCCTGCAGACAGTGATAAGGGCCGTAATGCAGAGACAGCAGCTGGAGCTGTCTGGTGGAGAAGTCGGCAGTGTAAGAGTAAGTGACTCAAACCCCATTGTGATACCCCCGCGGAGTGAAATGTTGATCTGGTGTAAGGCGGCAATAGGCCTTAGAGGGCAGGATTACCAAGCTTTGGCAGAACCTGTGTATTCAGACAGTAGGCCCACCGAGACCTGTACCGGGGAGAAGCCATCTCATACGAGCGCCATGCTGGATACCAGGGATGGTATGCTCTCCGGGTACGTAAATGTGAACTTCACCATTATAAGTGACTTTCCCTTTTGCATAACTTAGTCTTTAATGTTTGAAAAAGACTTTGCCTAAGGACACTTTTCCGTTAAACTGTGTGCCAGTAAGCGGCCCGGCGCAAGAGTTAACCGGTTCCGTTAGAACGTTTCAAACTTTTATTATTATAAGATAATATGCCTCCCGGACGGGAAGAAAAACAAGTAAAGCGTGAATGTTGTTAATAAAAATGTTTATTTTCTTTTATGTTGCAAATTTATAAAAATAATAATTTCTCTGTAATCTTTGGGCTCCGTGACACTTGGGGACAAGTGTAATTTCCCAAGGGGGAGTGTGGCGCCCCGCAACGAGTGCATCACAGGAAGGTTTTGCATCCCTAACAGAAGATGGAATATCATCAGTCTCGGTGGTGAACAAGTTAAATCCAGAGCTCCATGTACCACTTGCACCAGCCAGAGGCTGGTGGGAGGAGTGTAAGGTGTAGTGTGGGGGAAGAATAGGAGAGGAAAGTTAGAACGTGGGAGAGACAGGGTCAAGGACAGAAGTCCAGGCAGATCTAACTGGGAGGGCACCAACAAGCGGTGACCCAGACAAGAAAGTGGGCAAACAGCAAAGCAACGGGTCCAAAGACACCCATGCCCAGTCCTACCGGACACCGGTCCCGAGGCAGTCAGTCGTCTACCGCTGTTCTGCAAAACCGGAGTGATGGAATAGCTTTATAGGAGCTCCTCACTAAAGCCACAACTTCTGCAGTCTTACAAGTGGGATGCCCGCCACAGAGTATAGGATCCTTTGTAGCCGGTTGAATAACATGGAACAGGCAATCCGATAGAGAAACCCCAGCATCCCAACCTGGTGCAACAAGGTGAGCAACGGCAACAATAACAGGACAGTTAGCAACAGAGGAACACTGTGGAGCTCTGGACAGAGACCGTTCATCACTGGGACCACCCAGTCCGTTACCTAAAGAACTGTGTTACCGTGTACCGTGTACAACTCCAGTAAAGAGGAGCACCGTGTCAGTGCATTTCTTCCAGAACTGTTATTAACCATTGCACTCATCAAATTACCCGAGCTGCCGTATTCCATCCTCGCAGCTCCTGGCCCCGGGGACTACTGCTCATCCTGTGGGGAGCATCCCATCTAGCTGCCGCACATCCCCCGGAGGCCCAAGCAGCGCCGGTGCCATCACCGGACACCCACAGGTGGTGTCACGAAACAAGTAAGAATTTTATTCCTTATTCCCCAACCCATCCATTTGACCACCGGGCCCCACAGCCTCAGGCACGGAACCGTGACAAGTGAAGCAGCGCCTGCAGTGAGTCATATGCAGGCAAGCTATGCAGGAGGCACATCAATTCACGAACCCATGAACTGGTGTGGCAGATAGTAGTCCTGAAGAGAGATGCCCAGATAGTCCTAGAAGCATACCATGATGGAGCAGGACACCTTGGGTGGAAGAAGCTGGAGGTGCTACTACGTGAGAGATTCTACTGGGTGGGCATGAGGAAGGCCATTGAGAATTGGTGAAGAAACTGTGGCCCATGCTACCTACGAAAAAAGGATTGTGGCAGCAAGTAAGCCCCTCTCCAGCCTATTGTCACCACTCAGCCACTAGAACTGGCGGCCCTGAACCACGTGAAACTGACCAAGCTGGTCCGGCTACGCTCTCACCATTGTGGACCACTACTCACGCTTCTTGGTTGTGGTACCAGTGAAAAACCTGACAGCAAGAACAGCAGTGAGAGCTTTCCAGATGCACTTCTGCAGACCCAAAGGCTGCCCTGAACAAGTGCTGACAGACCAGGGCCCAGCATTCGAGACTGAAATGTTCCAAGAGTTCTGCAACTTGTATGGGTGTAAGAAAATAAGAACAACGCCGTATCACCCACAAACCAATGGCATGTGTGAAAACATAAACCAAATGGTGATAGACCTGCTGAAAACACTCCCACTAGAAGAGAAAAGCATGTGGCCAGAGAAATTGACAAACCTGGTGGATTTGTACAACCACATTCCTGTAAATTCACCAACTTCACTCCTGCGTCTTTGATGAGAGCAAGACTCGGCAAGCTGCCTATTGACTTGGAAATGGGAGTTCTGACACCCGAAGACACCCTGCTAGATACAGACTACGATGCAGAATGCCAACAGAAATACCGCCAGGTACAGGAATACATTGAAAGAAACCTGTCCAGGCTAGAGAGAGGCAAGAGAAGGCCTACAACCAGAATGCACCTGCAACCCCCTAGTACCAGGTGAACAAGTCCTGAAGAGAAAGCGGCGAGTCCATAAGTTGGATGACCAATGGGAGGCCAAGCCGTATACTGGGTTGCTTTCCCACTTTGACTACACCAAAGTCTGTCTAATCAGCAGGGACGGGGGGAAACCTCTGAAGGTCCAGAGACCACCTAAAAAGATACCCTGAGCAGCTGAAAAGTCAAGAAAAGCCCCTGGCAATACCTAAACCTAACCAGCAGAGTAAGAAATGATACACACCGTGCTGGGAGACTTCCCAAAGACATGGACTCAGATTAATGGAGTCATTGTAGTCCCAGTACTGACCCCAAGTGGTCGTGCCACCACCGGTACAGACCACAGAGAAGGCTTAAGAGCCACCACCAGCAGCAGAACCAGAAATTCAGCCCCCTGCAATTGGTGAATCTGTCAGTCCCATGGTGAGTCTAGGACAATCTGCCATACCCGTACAACCTAGGTCCACACATAGACCAGTGGATAGCACACACACCTCACTGGTAGTAGACACTACAGACCAGAATAGATAATCAGAGACACCTGTACTGCGTAGTAACTTAGGACAGCCCCCAACCCATTACAGGGACTGTTAGCAAGAAAAGAAAAAAAGAAATGCAAATATGTTTTTTTTCTTTTTATGCAACTGTGTATATGTGTGTATTCAAGTAACTAAGTAACAATGCAACCACCAAGCGTACTGTGCCTACAGGACTTTTTGTATGAACTTTTACAATTTCTTGTCTGGCGCCCCTGCAGATCCAGTCGCCACAGAGGTACTACTCCCCTGTTAGGGTGTAGTATCCCACTCTCTGGTAAGAAGGCCACCACACCGCTGCCCGGACACCTAGACCACACACTAAGAACCATTGTAGTGGGAATAGGTGGGGGAGAAATAGTTAGAGGGAGCACCTGGGAGGAGTGAAGTTAGGAAGCACACACATAGATGATGTGGGACATGTGACAAAGGGTATAAATAGAGTGGGAAAGGTGTAGAAAGCAGGAGAGACAGTTGAACAGCAGAGAGGAGAGTTGATGCAGAGAGAGAAAAGGAAGTGAAGCAGCTAAAGTCGAGTTGGGGGGAAGCTAGAGAAAGAAAGCCTGTCACAGAAGGAAGAGAACTTGAGAGAAGTGTCCAGAGGCCATACTGAGGAGCAGAGACAAGAACTAGGTGGCTCCAGGAGGAAGAGAAGGTCTAGAGGCACGGGCAGTGACCATTCCACCCTGGGGACTCGTATCCATTGTCAAGCGTAAGCTGAAATAAGGGGCACCGGGACCCCAAGATTAGTGGAGAATACAGACAAGGCTCAGCTAGCAACCCGGAGACTGTGTGGCACTTCCATGGTGACACGGTCAACAACTGCGCACATCTGCTGAAAAGGTGGCAACCATAGGACTAAGGGGAGATACTGCAACGTTTACCACTAAGAAAATCCCACAGCTACTGACTCAAAGCTCTGTGTGGCGAGGTGCAAGGCAGGATGGGAGAGGCAAGTGATGCGCCCCAGGGTGTGGGGTACTCAGGTATCAAGTGGCAGAAGGGGATAACTTTGTCACGGGGAATGGCGGCTGCGCCTGATCCCGTATCCTGGGGGCTATGCTCTTGAAAAGGGGGGAATTATTTACAAGGATTATTTACAAGTTTGTCGTGATGCCACCTGCAGTACCTGGTGAGATGTTACAGTCCTCCGGTGGTCTATGGTATTAAGGCATTGATGGTGTAGACCTCCGCAGGCAGGACTGGACCAACGGGGCAGCGATTCTGTGGGAGGAATCAGTTTATGCAAAGAAAGATGCAGCAGAGTTGAAAGTCACTTCACCGGGTACTTTACTGGGACTTTGCAGTCATTACAGTTCACAGTGCAGTATGATGTTATCACACAAGTGGTTACGGGTGGCTGCAAGCAGATCTTTGGTAGGTAGACGAGACCCCCGTATATGCCTTTTTTTTCCTCCTGTTCCCTTGCTTCCCAGTAGCGGGGTGAAACCTGGCCTCATGAAGATTGAGTCTGACCTCCTGCTGTCTCTCTTTACTTCCCTTGCTCCCGTCGGGTGAACCTTCTGTTGATCACTACAATTGTCGTTTCGGCATCTGATTCCCCATTAATGGGTGCTTTAGGAGTCAGGGCCGTATATATATATATACCCATGAGCATCGGATTTTCTGTAGTCCTTAAAGGTTACCACAGGTGCAGGCTCCGGTACCGGCTACTTCCTTTGAGTGAGCTCCCGCCCAAGCTGCTTGCTCCCTTCTCCTCTGTCTGGGATCTGTACTCTGTCCCTGGGCCCCTCAGCCGGGGTGACTTTCCTTCGTGCCGCAGGCTCCCTGCCTGTATCTCCACTAGCTCTCCTCCACAGACCGGGCTGTTCCTCTCCTTGAGCCCTTCTCTCTTCCTCCTTCTCCGACTGTTCCAGACCCTCTCTCCCTCTCGCCCAAAAAGAGGGAGACTAATCTTGCTCCTAGTCTGCCATTCTGCTCAAGGACCTCCTTTCTCCCCCTGTGGGTTACTATATACCCTCCCGGGTTCCCTCCCACTGTGTGACAAGTGTGGGGTGTGGGTTTTGGGTCCCTCCTACCATCCATAAATCCACTTGCTGTGGGATGACTACACCCTTTTATGGGTGTTGTACCATCTTTTGTGGCACCTACATGGTGGGGCGCCACATACCCCCTTGATGGAACATACTCGTCCGCGAGTATCAGCACTTGTCTACTGGAAGTGAAAAAACATTTTTATATACATACCAACTGGTAACTATATACAATTTAAGCAGGCTTAGATTTCTTCCCATTGCTGGGAGGCGCATGACTTCAAACGTTGCACATATAAACACATACACATTATTTACTTCGGCCCAACGGCACCGGTACTAGGTATGTGAGCCCAGCGGTAATCTTTAGTCCAGCACTGTCCCAGTGTGTGTTATCACTGCTGGGCTGCTGCTCATGGCACACATCATTAACAAAGGAAAGGGGCAGTTCAAATAAAAATCTTTAGGGTCGACGGGGACACACTCTTCATTCAAAAGGGAAAGGGGCTGGTTGTTAAGATGAGGGGCTATTTACAGGGGCAATGTCTCACAACAGGAGTCTATTGCAATATAATGTCATTATTCCACACGGGAATCCTTATAGCAAACCAGCCTAACGGGTCGGGTAACCCTCATAAAGTTGCTGTTCTCCTCGGTATAGTCATGGCCAAAGTTTTGAGAATGATACAAATATTAATTTTAACAAAGTCTACTGCTTCAGTTTTTCTAATGGCAATTTGCATATACTCCAGAATGTCATAAAGAGTGATCAGCTTCAACAGCAATTACTTGCTAAGTCAATATTTGCCTAGAAAATGAACTTTAACCCCAAAACACATTTCAACATCATTACAGTCCTGCCTTAAAAGGAGCAGCTAACATTGTTTTAGTGATTGTTCCATTAACACAGGCAGGGACCGGCTCCAGGTTTCCTGTGGGCCCCGGCGAAAAAGTCTCAGTGGGCCCCCTTTAGTACATATCATGGACTATAATATATATATTGCCGCACACTTACCGCAAGCCCCATAGACAATGCATGGGGCTTGCCGCAAAATGTAGCAAGTGCAGCCGCTAGGCGGAAATGCGGCAGATGCGATTTTTTTACCGCAATGCCACATTTAAAAAAAACGCCTATGTGAAGGCAGCCTTACAGGAACAGTGACTGCCGAAACCAGCAAGAGCTGTTTCTGACAGTGAGTATATTACACGTTGTTAGGAGCGAGCTAAAATGCGTTTGCATTCTCTTGCGTTTTAAAAATACCCTTCAAATGCAAAATGTTACATTTTTGTCATCTGAGGATGCTTGGTATAAAACACAAGCATCCTCAAGCACACAAATAATGCAAGCAGCTCAATGGAGCCACACTGCATTATGGGTGGCACCGCAGCCAAGCGGAGTGTCTGGCCGTCCGGATCTCTCTTTCTCCTCACCTTTCTTCTCGCTGCTCCGGTCTCCTCCAGTCACTCTGCACATATCAGCACAGTCATGACAACATCGTGCCCTCCATCTGAGCTGCAGAATGCAGACAGCGGCAGAAGAGACTATGGAGAAGAATGCTGCTGGCAAAGGTGGCTGAACTATAGGAGCGGAATCCGTGGGGGGCTACCACTGGTACACATACCTCGTACGCACGCGGCCCGCTGCCATCCTCCTACCACCCTCCTCCTACGCACGCGGCTCTGCTCCATACACCTCCTACGCACGCGGCTCTGCTCCATACACCTCCTACGCACGCGCTCTGCTCCATACACCTCCTACGCACGCGGCTCTGCTCCATACACCTCGTACCCACGCGGCTCTGCTCCGTACACCTCGTACCCACGCGGCTCTGCTCCGTACACCTCGTACCCACACGGCTCCGCTCCGTACCCTCGTACACACAGGCTCTGCTCTGTACACCTCAGTACCCACAGGCTCTGCTCCTACCCTCGTACACACACGGCTCTGCTCCTACACCTAGTACCCACTGGGCTCCGCTCCGTACACCTCGTACACACACAGCTCCGCTCCGTACACCTAGTACCCACATGGCTCCACTCCGTACACCTGTACCACACCGGCTCCGCTCCGTACACCTCGTACACACTCGGCTCGCTCCGTACACATAGTACCCACACGGTTCCGCTCCGTACACCTAGTACACACTCGGCTCCGCTCCGTACACCTCGTACACACACGGCTCCCTCCATACACCTCGTACACACACGGCTCCGCTCCGTACACCTAGTACCCACACGGCTCCCTCCGTACACCTAGTACCCACACGGCTCCGCTCCATACCCCTCGTACACACCGCTCCGCTCTGTACACTTAGTACCCACATGGCTCTGCTCCATACCCCTCGTACACACACGGCTCTGCTCCATACACCTAGTACCCCTCGGCTCCGCTCCGTACACCTCGTACACACACGGCTCCGCTCCGTACACCTAGTACCCACTCGGCTCCGCTCCGTACACCTAGTACCCACTCGGCTCCACTCCGTACACCTAGTACCCACTCGGCTCCGCTCCGTACACCTAGTACCCACTCGGCTCCACTCCGTACACCTAGTACCCACTCGGCTCCGTTCCATACACCTAGTACACACTCGCCTCTGCTACATTCACACTGTAAATCCCTCCTGACCCCACACATAAACTTCACCAAATTGCCATACACCTAGTACACACTCACCTCTGCTACATTCACACTGTAAATCCCTCCTGACCCCAACACATAAACTTCACCTAATTGCTATGCTGGCCATCATGATGCTCAGAGTCCTGCATACACTGAGGAGCTGGTCATGTGACCCCTGACTCCACCCTCCATTGACATCAGCACAGGTCCTGTCAGCCCAGAGTGTGCAGCTCTGTCGGCTCCCACAGAGGGAGATCTCCAAAGCTGCAGGAGGCTGAGTGCGCCCTCCCTGCAAATGACCCCCCCAGCTGCCCCCTGGATATGGCCCTGGCTGTGGGGGCAGTGTGCTCAGGGGCCCCTGAGGCTAGGGTCACACTTGCATTGTGACCCTAGCCTGATGCAAGTATTTTCGGCTGCAGCACATAGCTTTTAATGCTATGAGCTGGAGCCCATAAAAACCCATGTTTACCTTGCCAACCATTGGTTGTCAATGTAAACATCGGGTTTCTATGGGCTCCGTTGCTGGCAGCGCATAGCATTAAACGCTCTGCGCTGCAGCCGACAATACTTGCATCAGGCTAGGGTCACAATGCAAGTGTGACCCTAGCCCTCAGGGGCCCGGTGGGCCCCCTCCAAGCAGTCGGGCCCCGTCACTTGCCCGGGTGCGCCGGGTGCTGATGCCGGGCCTGAACACAGGTGGGTGTTGATGAGGATAGGGCTGGCGAACAATCACTCATGATTAAGTAAGAATGACACCACTGGACACTTTAAAAGGAGGCTGGTGCTTGGTATCATTGTTTCTCTTCAGTTAACCATGGTTATCTCTAAAGAAACACGTGCAGCCATCATTGCACTGCACAAAAATGGCCTAACAGGGAA
The DNA here is from genome assembly GCA_033576535.1 of Allobates femoralis. NCBI lineage: Eukaryota > Metazoa > Chordata > Amphibia > Anura > Aromobatidae > Allobates > Allobates femoralis. The sequence goes on along the minus strand of JARQOC010000006.1, from coordinate 356,220,874 downwards.
GAGTATCGCAGCTAGAAAGATTGCACCTCAGTCAACAATCTATCAGCATCATCAAGAAACTTCAAGGAGAGGCTCCATTGTTGTCAAAAAGGCTCCAGGGCCCAAGAAAGACCAGTAAGCGCCAAGACCGTATCTTAAAACTGTTTCAGCTGCGGGATCAGACTACCAGCAGTGCCGAGCTTGCTCAGGAATGGCAGCAGGCTGGTGTGGTGCTTCTGCACGCACTGTGAGGCGGAGACTCTTTGAGCAAGGCCTGGTTTCAAGGAGGGCAGCAAAGAAGCCACTTCTCTCCAGAAAAAACATCAGGGACCGACTGATATTCTGCAAAAGGTACAGGGAGTGGACTACTGAGGACTGGGGTAAATAATTTTCTCTGATGAATCCCCTTTTCGATTGTTTGGGACATCTGGAAAACAGCTTATTCGGAGAAGAAGAGGTGAGCGCTACCACCAGTCTTGTCTCATAACAACTGTAAAGCATCCTGAAACCATTCATGTGTGGGGTTGCTTCTCAGCCAAGGAAATCGGCTCACTCACATCTTGCCTAAAACACAAGCCATGAATAAACAATGGTACCAGAATGTCCTCCAAGAGCAACTTCTCCCAACCGTCCCAAGAGCAGTTTGGCACCCAACAATGCCTTTTCCAGCATGATGGAGCACCTTACATAAAGCAAAGGTGATAACTAAATGGCTCAGGGAACAAAACATAGAGATTTTGGGTCCATGGCCTGGAAACTCCCAGATCTTAATCCCATTGAGAACTTGTAGTCAATCATCAAGAGATGGGTGGACAACAAATCAACAAATTCTGGCAAAATGCAAGCATTGAGTATGCAAGAACACTGCTATCAGTCAGGATTTGTCCAGAAGTTGATTGAGAGCAGCCAGGGAGAATTGCAGAGGTCCTGAAGAAGAAGGGTCAACACTGCAAATATTGACTTGCTGCATTAACTCATTCTAACTGTCAATATAACCTTTTGGTACTCATAATATGATGCAATTATATTTCTGTATGTGATATAAACATCAGACAAACACAAATAAAAACCAGAGGGCAGCAGATCATGTGAAAATATAATTTTGGTGTCATTCTCAAAACTTTTGGCCATGACTGTAGATCGCGCCGGGGATGTCCTTTCCACAGGAACGACTCTACATCCCGCCGGAAAAAGATATACGTCGTCAAAGAGTCCTGGTTCTCGCAAGAAACCCCATCCATCTTCTTGATAAACGGAGACGACAGTTCCAGTTTTTCGCAATTCAATGGGAAGTGGGGGCTGAGCTCGGCTTTGTCCCGTAGTCTCCTGGTGGCTTGCTCTCTTTGGTACCAGTCCTCCCATCGCCGTTGCATCGCTACCTGGTCTCTTTCATCCATGGCTGGCGGGTGCTCTGTAGCGACTGGTACTGTGGGGGTGGTGAACTGCTGCTGGAAACTCTTGATGTCACTCGCGTCTCCGCGGAGCTTAAAATGGCGGGAACTCCTTGCTGGTGCTGCTGCCACGTGGTCCACCAGGCTGCTTCTGGAGTGCTCCCTCCTGAGGCTCCGTCCGGCTCTCGTCGTCGTCGTAAAGCTCCTTCAACTTCCACGTCCGGTACTGTGGGTGGTTGAGCTGCCTCAAGCCGGAGACAACTGCTAGCCCGAGACGGTAGTGGAGTCGGGGACTCGGTCTGGGTCCCTGTGTCCCGGGTCAGGACGGTTGGTGGTAAGGAGGTGCGGTACTCCTCTTCCGCTCTTTTACTATCTCTGCCTCCCATGCCTCGCAGGCCGTCCTCCTAGCAGACAGCTCAAAGGTCCGCTCGGCACTCCACAACCTACACACCTATGTTAGTGTCTGCTCCAGTTCTTGGCGGAGTCGGGTGAAAGCATCCCGCCAATACTCAGCATCCCCTTCAATGGTTAAGAGGGACGCCGCTGCTGGATCGCCTCGCTCGGCATGGGTCTGCTCCTCCAACTCTCGCACAACATCTCTCCAGCAGGGCTGCTGCCATGCTACCGAGTACGAAGGAGTCTAATGGTTTCTGTCCTTTTCCGGTTTGTCCAGCTATGGGCGGGCACTCCTTGGGAACTTCCTGTGGGCCGCCCCCCTTATTGATTGTAGGGAATCGGGGCGGCCACACTTTTTGGCGCCTCTGTCTAGGCCCCCTTCTTCTAGGGGCTGAGGCACGTCCCCGGGCCTGCACAATGGTGGTTAGTTCATGGCGACGGCGCCATCTTGGGTCCTCGTGCTATAATGGCGGGAACCCATTTTTGGCGCCTAGCAAAGGCAGAAAAAGTAAATTTTAAGTCCAAGTTCAAAGGTGCACAGTACCCGGTGGTTACAGGAAAGATATCCTGTTCGTGACGCCAGAAAGAGACAGACGCACCCCAGGGTGTGGGGTAATCAGGTATTAGGCGGCAGAAGGGGATAACTGTGTCACAAGAATGGCAGCCGCACCTAATCCCGTATCCTGGGGGCTATGATCTTGAAAAGGGGGGAATTATTTACAAGGATTATTTATATTTGTCGTGACGCTACCTGCAGTACTGGTGAGATGTCACCAGCGCCGCTACAGTCCTCCAGTGGTCGATGGTATTGCGGCAATGATGATGTAGTCCTCCGCAGGCAGGACTGGACCTCCGGGACAGCGATTCTGTGGGAGGAATCAGTTTGTGCAAAGAAAGATGCAGCAGAGTCGAAAGTCACTTCACCGGGTAATTTACTGGGACTTTGCAGTCATTACAGTTCACAGTGCAGTATGATGTTATCACACAAATGGTTACGGGTGGCTGCAAGCAGATCTTTGGTAGGTAGACGAGACCCCCGTATATGCCTTTCTTGTTCCTCCTGTTCCCTTGCTTCCCAGTAGCGGGGTGAAGCCTGACCTCATGAAGATTGAGTTGACCTCCTGCTGTCTCTCTTTACTTCCCTTGCTCCAGTCGGGTGAACCTTCTGTTGATCACTACAATTGGGTCGTTGCAGTGTCTGATTCCCCTCTAATGGGTGCTTTAGGAGCCAGGGTCGTATATATATACCCCCGTGCATCAGATTTTCTGTAGTCCTTAAAGGTTACCACAGGTGCGGGCTCCGGTACCCAGCTAATTCCTTTGAGTGAGCTCCTGCCCAAGCTGCTTGCTCCCTTCTCCTCTGTCTGGGATCTGTACTTCTGTCCCTGGGCCCCTCAGCCAAGGTGACCCTCCTTCTTGCCGCAGGCTCCCTGCCTGTATCTCCACTAGCTCTCCACCACAGACCCGGGCTGTTCCTCTCCTTGAGCCCTTCTCTCTTCCTCCTTCTCTGACTGTTCCAGACCCTCTCTCCCTCTCGCCCAAAAAGAGGGAGACTAATCTTGCTCCTAGTCTGCCAGTCTGCTCAAGGATTTCTTTCTCCCCCTGTGGGTTACTATATACCCTCCCGGGTTCCCTTCCACTGTGTGACTAGTGTGGGGTGAGGGGTTTTGGGTCCCTCCTACCATCCATAAATCCACTTGCAGTGGGATGACTACATCGCTTTTATGGGTGTAGTACCCCCTTTTGTGGCACCTACATGGTGGGGCGCCACACAAGTGTGTGGAGCCCACTGGGATGGGGTACTCGGTACCGGACCGGGGTACTGCTGGGGGATGTCACGGAGGTCCTGGTCCGGACCGTGTCCCAGGTTTTCCGCATGTAAATGGGGGGTATTTACAAGGGATTAGGTTTGTCATGACGCCACCCACGGTTTGTGGTCAGTAATGGAACCACCGCTGCTGCAGAACCTCCGGGGATGATGTTTGGCAGCTTTAAATGGAACGGCTTCCCGCAGGTAGAGCCTGATTCCCCGGGGCAGTGGTAATTTAAGTCTATGATGGATGTTATAGATGTTGCAGGAAAGGGATGATAGTGGAGATGGTGGCTGCTTGTGGGGGATATTAGGGCTTGAGTTCAAGGATGACACACACTCACGGTTCTGAAGTTTTCCAAAGCTTTACTGTAGATGTTCTTTACAGAGAATTGTCCACGGAGTCTATACCGAGGCCGGGTTGCTCCCACCCTGTCCGGGTCCTCAGCTTCCTCCTGCTGCGCTGTGTGTGGCCCTGCTGCTGCTTTTAGCTGAGCTGCTGGCACTGTCTCTCTCCTCACAGGTACCCCTTTTGCTAGGCAACTTGAGTCTTACTTGTGCTTCTGACCCCGCCGTGTTGCTTCGCTGAGGTACAGTGTTGATCTACAACCTCCACTATCCCAGTATTTACTGTGCTGGGTGTGTCAGTCACAGTTTCAGATCCGGTATCCGATCTGTGCGCTTCTCCGGGGCAAGTGGTGATGTGACTCAGTCTCCCAGATGTGTTCCTTTGTCTTCTGTACTCCTTTCCTCAGACCCTGGCTAGGCCTGGAATCGATGAGCAGACTGTAGAGAAGCCTGACGCAGCTCCTTTACATTACAGTCTCTCTCAGTTCTCCCAGGAACTGGACTCTTCACAGTACAGTACTGCTACGTACTGAACTAACTACTTCCTCTTGACCCGGAGTATATAAGGCAGCTGGTTTAGCTCCCCCTCCTGGCCCAGAGGTGCTAGTGTAGTGTCACTGTTGTGTGGGGAGGGAACCCGTGTAATGATACTGTGGCACATTAACCCTTGGGGTGCCACAAGTGCAGTGTGAAATGGCAGAGAAAGGAAAGAGAAGAGGTGCTGGTTACGTACCATCCTACGACCTGGGAGTAGCTGGATCTCTACCTCTGAGAACCCAGTGCTCACAGGCTGTTGTCGCAGACGAGCGTGTTTCATCAAGGGGGTGTGTGGTGCCCCACCATGTAGGTGCCACAAAAGGCGTACTTCACCCATAAAAGCGGTGTAGTCACTCCACTGCTATTGGAACTATGGCCAGTAGGTGGAACCCTAAAGCTAACACCCACACACTAGGTTAGTAGGTGGGAGGGACCCCTGGGAGGGTATATAGTGACCTCCAGGGGGAACTGGTGAGGAGTAAAGAGTTGGAAGTAAAGAGAGTTGGAGGGAGCCAGGCAGTCGACCTGGAGGGAGCAAAGAGGGTCTCCTCAGCTGAGGGACCCGAAGCACTACAGATCCCAGAGAAGAACAGAAGCAGGGAACAGGAGGCTCAGTCGTGAGTTAGTTCCAAAAGGAAGAAAATGGGTACCGGAGCGCGCAACTGTGATTACCTTCACGACTCACAGAGAATCCGATGACCATGGATATTTTAGATACAGCCCTGACTCCTAAAGAGCCCACAACAGGGGAATTAGTTCTGCAGTTGGATCCTGCGAAGGATAGTGGAGCGCAAAACGGACATTCAAGCTATCGGCTAGAAGGACAGTCCGTGATGCGCGGGAGGCAGAGATTGCAGCAAGAGTGGTAGAGCAGTACCACACCTCCCTTCCACCACCCGCTCAGACCCGGGACTCGGGGACCCAGACGGAACCCCTGACACCACCACTGTCCCGGGCGAGTAGTTGTGTCCGGCTGGAGACTGCGCCTGCACCCACGGCGTCAGACATAGAGGTCGAGGAGATCTATGAGGACTATTATGTGATGATGCTGAAGAACCAGAAGGAGCTTCGGGAGGAAGTACCCCGGAGGCGGCTTGGTGGACTGCGTGGCCGCATCACCAATGGGGAGAGCCCGCCATTCTCAGCTCCGCAGAGACCTGTGCTGCACAAAGACCTCTCTGCAGCAGCACTTCACCAACCCCGTATCAGTCGCTGCAGAGCACATGGCCGGCCCTGGATGAGCGAAGCCAGGTGGTAATGCATCTACAGAGAGAGGACTGGTACCAGAGGGAGCGGACCACCAAGAGGCTTAGAGACGAGGCCCGTGCTCAGCCCCCACTTCCGATGGAGCTGCACAAGGCTGGAACTGTTGTGTCGGTATACCACAAGGACAGATGGGGTTACTTGAGAGAACCTGCTTTATTGGACGACATCTTCTCCCGGCGGGATGTGGAATCTTTCTTAAGAAAAGGACACCCCTGGCATGACTTGTATAGAGGTGAGCAGGTGACTTATGAATGCTACCCTGCCCCACTTGGATGGTTCGCCATCAGAATCTCCCGCATTGACTAATAATGAGCACTTAAACAGTTGACTCCCACTGTGAGACATTGTTTCCCCTGTATATATCCCCACTGCTTTATATTTTTCCTTATTTGTCTGAATGAAGAGTGAGTCCCCGGTGACCCTAAAGACTTTTATATTACATATTATTACATATTATATACTGGACTGTGCTGGACTATAGATTACCGCTGGGTCCACATTGGGCCAGAGTAATGATTTGAATTGTTATATATGTGTAACGTTACAAGAAATGCACCTCCCGGAAATGGGAAGTAACTTAAATATTCGTGATTTGTAAATAGTTACCCGTTGGTGTTTTATAATATAAAAATAGTTTTTCACTTCCCGATGGGCAAATGTGATGCTCGCGGACGAGCATGTTTCATCAAGGGGGTGTGTGGCGCCCCACCATGTAGGTGCCACAAAAGGCGTACTACACGCATAAAAGCGGTGTAGTCACCCCACTGCAATTGGAACTATGGCCAGTAGGTGGAACCCTAGAGCTACCAAAAACAAAAATAACTATATATTTTTTTTATATTGTTATATTTTATTTATCTTTAAAAATATCCAGTGTGGATAGGTGCAACGGTGCTGGTGTCAAAAATACGTGTATCCCTCCCCCCACATACAAACAAACATAGGACAAACAATATCTATACAGATGTGAACCTCTGTCGGTTCAATGGAGTGATGTTGGCACTAGTCAAACCTAAAGTCTGGGTCTAAAGGAGAGAGACCCTCCGGAAACAATCCGTCTCCAATGGGGGGGCTCAGGCCTATGACCCGTGATCGTATGGTCAAATCTTGTTGTCAACGGGTGTTGTCCCGATCAACTATTAGTGCACTTGTCATCTCTATTCCAGTCAAAGGTCCTACAATCGTAAAGATATGGTACTCATCAGTTTATACACAATACGTGTCAGTGTTATAACCCGCCCAAAAGTGATGAGTTTGTATGTGGGGGGAGGGATACACGTATTTTTGACACCAGCACCGTTGCACCTATCCACACTGGATATTTTTAAAGATAAATAAAATATAACAATATAAAAAAATATATAGTTATTTTTGTTTTTGGTATAAATTAATATAACTATAAAACCATAAATCGGTGATCTTTTGGAACCCTAGAGCTAACACCCACACACTAGGTTAGTAGGTGGGAAGGACCCCGGGAGGGTATATAGTGACCTCCAGGGGGAACTAGTGAGGAGTAAAGAGTTGGAAGTAAAGAGAGTTGGAGGGAGCCAGGCAGTCGGCCTGGAGGGAGCAAGGAGGGTCTCCTCGGCTGAGGGACCCAAAGCAGTACAGATCCCAGAGAAGAACAGAAGCAGGGAACAGGAGGCTCAGTCGCGAGTTAGTTCCAAAAGGAAGAAACTGGGTACCGGAGCCTGCAACTGTGATTACCTTCACGGCTCACAGAGAATCCGATGACCGGGGATATTTTAGATACATCCCCAACTCTTAAAGAGCCCACAAGAGGGGAATCAGTTCTGCAGTTGGATCCTGCGAAGGACAGTAAAAGATGCACCCGACGGGTACAAAGGAGAGGAGACTAAGAGACACAGCAGGAGGTTAGATTATCTTTAAGAAGTCAGACTTGACTGCCACTGGGAGGCAAAGGGAAAGAAAGTTACACAAGGAGGGATCCATGTATCAGCCAGAAGTTCCACTTGCAGCATCCGTAGCATTTGTCATTGAAACATCTTGCTGAACTGTAATGACTTTGGAGACGTTTTCAGTAAAGTACCCGGTGAAGTGAAGTTCCGACTCTGCTGCATCCTTTCCTACTTAAACTGTTTCCTTACAGAAATGCTGCCCCGGCAGTCCAGTCCTGTCTGCGGAGGACTACACCACCCAGGCCGCAATTCCATCGACCACCGAGGTACTGCAGGTGGCGTCACAAACTTGTATATACTTTGTTTTCAACCCCCTTTATTCATTGACCACCAGGGTCACAGCCTCAGGCAGCCACCCGTGACATCCCAGACTGAAACCGCCTGAGAGCTGAGTACCCGGCCCTGGGTGCGCGTCAGTTGCACAGTAACTATGAGTAAAAGATCTGAAGACTGCAACCCGCTGTGTCTGTGAACTTTCTTTACGCGTCGTGAGCACTAGAAACATAACTGCCAACTCACTCAGGTACTTTCTACTACCCTGCAGTCAGCCCTACCCATAGAGGGCTTAAAAACATTGCTGCCTCCCTACCATCAGCCCCTAGGAGAACTGTCGTGCAGCGGCGGTCAGCTATAGCTGCAAACTGCGGGTGGTGTCGCGTTAAATTACCAAGTACCCCAAGTCCGGTTATCCCTGTCCAAATGAACCCGCCACGCCGCATGACCCTCCCTAAGAGAAAGAGCCACCCACACCGAACTTTTAATGACACCGCCAGGGTCACGTAGCCGGGTCTCGGTCCCTGTGATTCCCGTGATGAAGCCTCAAAGCCCGGTTCCAAGTATCCTAAGGTCCTAGATAGGTGTGTCACTTGAACTTTTAATTAAATAGGGACCAATAAGCCACAGGACTGTTTGTGGTAAAGTGCTCAGTACACTAAAATAGCTCTGTGCCATCTAATATCACTTCTGCAATGTATATTCATACATTGCAGAAGTGACATCTAGTGAAAATAAAGAGTTAAAAATAAAAAAAACTTTATTCTCACCTCTCCGGCGATCCAGCGATGCTTCCAGTGCTCTATGCTTCTAGGACCTGGCCTGACGTCACAGTGCAGTCACATCACGCCAGGTCCTGTGGATCAGAAGAAGACAGTTGGAAGCACTGCGGGACTCGTGGATGGGTGAGAATAAAGATTTTATTTTATCTTTTAAGGTCTGGAAAGAGGGGGCGAAAGAGGGGGACAAAGAGGGGTCAAAGAGGGGGTGAAAGAGAGGACAAAGAGGGGTCAAAGAGGGGACAAAGAGGGGACAAAGAGGGGGCGAAAGAGGGAACAAAGAGGGGAGACAGAGGGACAAAGAGGGATCAGAGAGAGGAGGGGAGGAAGTAGACAGGAGGGAGAGAGGAGGGGGACGAGGTGACAGGAGGAGCACGGAGAGTATCCAAACTGATGCTGCAAAATATTGGAATCAGATGCCTATTTGGCATCCGATTGCAGGCATCAGTTTGGATCCGTTGCTGTCTGAGGGGCCCTACAAAAAATCTGATCCCTTCGGACAGCACAAAAACGCTGTGTGAAAGCAGCCTTAGTGCTGAAATATCACACAAATCGGGTTGCAAAAATATTTAAACACAGGTTGTAATGTAACAAAATAGGTAAAAAGCCAAGGGAGTGAATACTTTTGCAAGGCACTCAGAGAGGTAGTTGAATCCAGCAAACTCATCCTTTTGGAGTAATTCTTTTAAAAATCCATTTGATTATATAAATATAAATATTGTATAAACCCTATGGTAGCGGCGTGTAATCAAGGAACAGGAAGGTATTTTCGACACCTAGTTAACTCCCTGGGGCGTGACACAGCCTCCGGGATCCCGCACCCCATCAGTGATCATTGGTGGAAGCTCCTGCGTTACGATTGGTTGTCCCTGCATAGGGCAGCATATTTAAGGAGCTTACCAGTCACACTACACAATTGCAATTGCATCATGTATTAGCCAGCCTTCATGCGCTGGCTGGTCAATCATGATGCTATTGCATTGTCCAGTCACCGTACGAGCGTCTCGTAATCCACAACTCTGGAACGCCTATGTGTTGTCCTTGCTGCCCCAGGTCCTCCCATATTCCCTTGTGGTAGCGGCGTGTAAATCAGGGAAGGTGCTCCACAGAAGGTAACCTGCGGCACCCGTCGGTGCTTCCAGGATCGAAAAAACCTACTGTGGAGCACCTTGTAGCGGCGTGTAAATGCGGTATCAGGCACTATTAGGAACCGTTGAAACGTGCACGTGCGACACCTGGTGGTTTCTAACCTTCCGTAGCGGCGTGTAAAGGTACCAATAAGGATAAGTTTCCTGAATTCAGCTACCTCTCTTGTCTGAGAACTGCTGCCACCTTTTCTTTGCACTGCCCTTGAAAACTGCTCCATGAATTTCAAGCCTGCAAATATACGGTGAGCTAAATAGATTTTTCTATTATTCCATAGTTTTTGCAAGGCACTGCATTTGGACACTGGAGTCAGGGGTGAACTAAACCTGCCAGCCGCCTGAGCGGGAAGGGGGGGTGTTGGTTGGTGGGGGGTGCTAGCAGTCCAGTTTGTGCACATACCTTCTTGTTGTGGAGGCAGGAAGGAAGCCGCTGCTATGTGCAGGTGAAAGACAAAAGAAATATAGGGGGCGCACTAGTGCATTACCATTATTACCAAGTGGGAAGATTCAATTAAGTATCCACTAACCTATTCCTGTTGTGCAATCCCCGGACAACAATGGTGTAGATTTAGAAAGTAGTCGGGTCTCCTTTCTCCTGGTTCAAGTTCTAAGTCTGCAGGTCCTCAAATCTCTGCGAGCTGCTCCAGCCGTGCTCTTCAATAAGATAGGATACGTGAATTCAATTTGCACGGTCTCGTGCTGAGCGCTCCAAAACAAAGCTGAGGACTCTGCTGACTGGAAAGTCCTTTTATTGAAAATCCTCCATCCGCCACGACATGTTTCGACGGTGTAGTACCGTCTTTCTCACTTGAGAAAGACGGTACTACACCGTCGAAACATGTCGTGGCGGATGGAGGATTTTCAATAAAAGGACTTTCCAGTCAGCAGAGTCCTCAGCTTTGTTTTGGAGCGCTCAGCACGAGACCGTGCAAATTGAATTCACAGCTGCTATGTGCAGGGCGCCGCCCGCCTGCAGCGTTGCCACTCCCCTGCCTCCTTGCCGCCTGAGCAGAAGGCTTAACTTGTCCAATGGATGTTGCGGCCCTCACTGGAGTCAATACTTTGCAGGACCACCTTTCGCTGAACTTATTGCTGCAAGCCTATTGGGATATATCTCTACCAGCTGTGTACATCTAGAGACTTACATTTTGACCATTCTTCTTTGCAAATTAGCTCTAGCTTGTGCTGAATAAAAGCCTCCCTATAGCATGATGTTGCCACCACCATGTTTGGTGGTGGGGAAGCGTTTTCAGAGGTCTAATTTTGACTAGGGTCACACTTGCCAATCTTTTTTTTATAGTGTTCATAAAAACGCATCCAGTTTTGTTTTTCCAAAAAAAGCAGGCAAAAAAGCATGCATTAACGCATGGTGCCTATAACAACAAGTAACGTTGCTTAGATATATGCAAACATTATAAAAATGATGAACAGTAGATGATCAGTTGGTAGATCACCGTCCCAAACCACCTTTTAATTGAGGTATTGTCCCTGGGCTTGGCTACAGGGCACTCAGACCATACTCAGGATACATCGGTCACGCTAGCGTTTTTTGAGGCCTGACGTGGGAGTGCAGAGGCATGACGTGACTCCTGCTTCGGCGCGTTAAGGCAAGAAGGAAGAAAAGTGCAATAGTCCCCGAAAGGTGTATTGAATGCAATGCTCAGCAAAGTACATTAGTCGACCTTTGGGTATACTTAGTTCAGGTTTATAAGTTCTTACAACAGTCTTTGTAGGCAACTTAGGCATATTGGTTATGGGGTTTCACATTAGCCCATTTGGGCGCAAACTTTTTCAATATTTTTCTTTCTAATAATGTTACAATAAAGCACACTTTAACGTAAGTACAGGTTTATAGAATGCTCTATGTGTCCTGTCAATAGCGACTAGGGATTTGTCCTTGTGTGCTATGCTGTGATCTGCGCACTATGGGGATAGTGGGCAGCTTTCTGCGGCTCTTTGAGCTTACTATAGGTATGACAGGCTCACTGCTGACAGTCTCTTGATCCAAAACAGGCAAAGCATCTGTTGCTAGGGTTAACTAGCTGAAGGTACCAACACCCCCCCAGTGGCCGACGACACCCTGGTAGGACCCCATGACGCTTCATCCCCCTAGCGCCCAGTCGGGGCTGTAAAGACCTGCAGTGGGACTGGCCTGTAGTTCAACGCAGGTTGGTGGCCCTGCTGGAGCCTGAATCAGCCCCGGTGGAGATACACGCAGAACGGGAGGTTATCAGATGGGTCGACCAGGGGGACTCACTAATGGGCTTCCAGGAGAGACCAGGGAGGGAAGGCCCATTGTGGAGACTTTGAGTTGGGCAGATTATTGCTGCCAGCAGGAAGCCCAACGGGAGGCGGAAGAAGAAGAGCGGCTGGCTAAGTGGCTTGCCATGGAGGAGCGGAACCTACAAGACAAGCAGCGGGTCCGCTGATCCAAAGCAGCAGAGCGGGACCGGATATGTGCTGGCTCCGTTGTCCAGTTCCACCTAGACAAAGGCTGGGAATTTGTCAAGGAGCGAGGGAGTAAAAGAGAACTTTTTGTGACATAGCGGCGGGACGTTGAATCCCACCTGCCGGAGGGTCATCCCGAATGCGATCTGCATCCCAGTGATACAGTTACTTTTACCCAGCACCTGGGTGAGCCAGGGTGGTACGCCCTCGATGTCCACCTCGTGAGGTTTGTGTCGTCCGCTTGTCCAACAGAGCCCCAAGTGTCACAGCCAGAAGCCGTTCCCGTACAGCCCCAAAAGCCACAGCTGCAGTCCGCACCTGTGAGAGAGCCCTGTCCCAGAACAAGTGATGCAGCTACACAGACTGGGTTGCGAGGAACCCCGGTGGTAGTTTTCAGCATCAGACTGAGCCCTTGACACCGGTGACAGCCACAGCAGAAGACTTGGCTGCGAGGTACAGTGTGGGTAGAGAAGTGCTGCCCTGGTTGAGAAAAAATCCATAGTCTAACATGTGGTGATGTAGTTAGTGCAGCCATGTATACAGTTGCATATTGTTGACCCCGTTAGGTTTTGCAGTTAGCTTTTGTTTAGCTTAGTTAATGAGTGATTGCAAAGTGAATGTATGTGACTAACCGTGGGCCGGGTTCTCAGGTCTCAGGCGCTGGCTGTCAGTCACGGTTCCGGTGCCTGAGGTTGTGGACCCGGTGGTCAATAAAAGGGATAAAGTAAAATAATAAAAAGGGGTTAAAGTTATTAGTTCGTGACGCCACCTGTAGGGGTCCAGTGATGGCACCAGCGCTGCTAGGGCCTCCGGCGTGATGGGCTGCAGCAAGGTGGAACCGCTCCCTACAGGATGAGCGGAGTCCCCGGAGGTGAGAGGTGCAATAGAGGAATAGGGCAGCTCGGTTGTTTCTGGAAGGCAAGGTGATTAATGATAGTCCCGAAATAAAGCTCAGACACGTTGCTCCTCTGAACGGGTGTTTACTTAGTTCTTTCATGGCAGACAGGTGTAACGGTTCTCAGTGTCAAGTAACGGACTGGGTGGTCCCTGCGGTGAATAGTGTCCCTCTGAGGCTCCACAGGTGTCCTTCTCTATCCTGACTGTCCCTCTCTCATCGCTGCTTTAGTGTACCTTGCCAGGGTACTGAGGATCCTCTATTGGGTCCCGAGCCTTTAGCCTCCGACTCTCGTTAGGTCCCTGACCCTCAATGGTGGGTACCCCCTGGTACAGCTGCGGTGCTGGTAAACTGTGAATTGGGCTCCTTTAAAGCTTTCAATCACTCCGGGTTCTGTGGTGCCGAGTTAAAGCGTCTGTACCACCTAGTATGCCTGTGACCAGGGGATTGGAATGTTAATTTGAGGCCCTCATCACATGCATTCACACACCTAGAGCCAGGGTATCAATTGATTAACCCATTGCTAAGGGGACCGATCCCAGTGGGCGGAGTTAGGTAAATAGTGAAGAGCGGGAAGAAGCTAGAGCAGAACGGCTGCTACACAGCAGTCTGGCGGCTGAGGACAAGGCTGAAATGGATGCATGACTTTTTAAATGCCGGCGATAAAGATCCGCTGGCTTTTAAACAATCACTTAGCTGATCCTTGCTCCACAGCTGCCTCCAGTCCGATCCTCGGTTCCCCTACCGCCTCCCAGCCCAATCCTCCACTCCCTCGCCGCCTCCAGCCTGATCCTCCACTCCCCACCGCCTCCCAGTCCAATCCTCTGCTCCCCTGCCGCCTCCCTGCCCGATCCTCCGCTCCCCGCCGCCTCCCAGCCGATCCTCTGCTCCCCACGCCTCCAGCCTGATCCTCACTCCCCGCTGCCTCCCAGCCCAATCCTAAGTTAGGACCGGGTGGGGAGTGCAGCACCAGGAAGCAGGGAGCAAAGGACCTGGGCAGGAAAGCTGGCGGTGAAGTCTTTTCCCTGCCGGCTTTCCTGCTGGCTATTTCAAATGAAGAGCTGATGCATGAGAAAGCTCGGGCCACCCTGTGCTGGGAATTCCAGCCTCTAGCTGCCTAGTTGTACCTGGCTGGACACCAAAATAGGGCGAAGCCTATGTAATTTTTTTTTAAATTATTTCATTAAATTAATGAAATAATTAAAAAAAAGGACTTCCCTTCATTTTTGGTTCCCAGCCGGGTACAACTAGGCAGCTGGGGTTGGGGGCAGCCCGTACCTGGCTGCTGTACCTGGCTGGCATACAAAAATATGGCGAAGACCATGTCAATTTTTTTTTTAATAATTCATAAAAAAATATATAAATAAAAACACAAACACATTTAGGGATTGCATCTTTATTATCCCTCGACCCTCATCTCTGTGCTGAACACTCTGGGCTCTGCGTCATCAGAGACCAAGGAGAGCCCGATGCACTGCAACATCATAAGGGGTCTAACTCAGGTGACCTGAGTTACCCCCCTTACGATACCACAGTGCTCCGGGCTCTCCTTCAGAGACCAAGGGAGTGGAAGCTTTGTTTGTCCCCTTGGTCTCTGATGCAGCAGAGCCGAGAATGTTCAGCACAGACATGAGGGTTGAGGGGTTAAAGATGCAGTCCCTAAATGTACTTGTGTTTTTGTTTTAAATGAACCATTAAAAAAATTTGACGTGGCCTCACCATATTTTAGCAAGGATCAGCTGAGTAATTGTTTAAAAGCCAGCGGCTTTTCACCACCGGATTTTAAACAATCATGCACCCATTTCAGCCTTTTCCTCAGCCCCAGACCGCTGTGTAGGGTCCAGCAGACAATTACTTGCATTACTCATATTTCCCATTGACTTATATTGGACTCGCTACTCGTAGGGGGTACCCGAGTATTAGGACCTACTCGTTACGAGTATATCAAAAGGAGAACCAGGAGTCATTTTTTTGCGTACAAAAGTGAACAAAATTTATTACAACAGTGCCACCCATTAAAAAACAGGTGCAAAGTAGCTGAGTGGACATAGCGGTACAAAAATCAGAACAGCATGATTCACAGAGATCACTACCAATTATTGCACATAACCCAATTAATTGCACATATTCCCAAGTACAGGCTTTGTATTACAAAGTTTTCAGATATACTGTAATAATCATACAACAAGGACCTTGCTGGAGGGCTGTACCCTTGGTCCCAGCACAGCAGCAGTTACGCAGCTTGGTATGCCATACCCAGGAAATCTGTGACTTTTTGTTTCTCTTATATGGGCAAAATGTTGTATGATTATTACAGTATATCTGAAAACTTTGTAATACAAAGCCTGTACTAGGGAATATGTGCAATTAATTGGGTTATGTGCAATAATTGGTAGTGATCTCTGTGATTCATGCTGTGCTGATTTTGTACCGCTATGTCCACTCAGCAACTTTGCACCTGTTTTTTAATGGATGGCACTGTTGTAATAAATTTTGTACACTTTTATAAGCAAAAAAACAAATCCTAGCTCTCCTTTTGATATAATTGACATGGAGTTTTGCTGGTAGGGCTCTATAAGTAAGGGGTTAATTAATCTCTGGGCCCATATTAACGCTGTGTGATCACA
Organism: Allobates femoralis; assembly: GCA_033576535.1. Classification (NCBI taxonomy): domain Eukaryota; kingdom Metazoa; phylum Chordata; class Amphibia; order Anura; family Aromobatidae; genus Allobates; species Allobates femoralis. Next base: position 356,205,058 of record JARQOC010000006.1, on the reverse strand, counting down.
TGGAACTTTTGTTGATATATCGTTACGAGTATAGCGAGTCCGAATATTTCACTACTTGCTCATCCCCAGGCAGGGGCGGACTGGCCCAGGTGGCAGGGGGCGAGTGCCCCCCAGGTTGGTGACATTGGCCTCCTCCAGGGCCGCACCCCTACACAAATGGGCCGGTCCGTCTCTGCTTTGCGGCCGGTGCCGCTAATCTCACAGCAGGCGATGTGGCGGGCACTGTGGTGAGTGGGCTGCTCACCTCTGCCTGGCAGGGCAATCTGCCTCCCGGAATTCAAAGCGCCAGCCTGCCCCTGTCCCTAGTGGCAACCGTAAGGTTAAGGGGAGATACTGCAGGTTTACCCCTAAGAAAAATGCCCACAGCTACTGGCTCAGAGCTCTGTGTGGCGAGGCGCAAGGCAGGAGGGCGACGCAAGCAAGCACAGTGTGAGACGTCAGAGAAAGGACAGAGAAGGGGAGCCGGTTACGTACCATCCTACTCCGTGGGAGTAGCCGGATCCCTGCTGAAGTGGACTTTCCTCACTGTATTCCTGTGGTTTCCTCCAGTTACTCTGCTTCTCTCTCAAGTCAGTATGATAAGCAGTGGTGTAACTTGAAGTTCATGGGCAACGGGGCCCCCAATTATTGCAAATCTCTAATAGCATTAGTCTTTTTCTATAGGCCAAAGTGACTTTTGGGCCCCCTAGACTCCAGGGCCCAGGGGCAATTGCAACCCCTGCACCTAATATAGTTACACCCCTGATAATAAGGAATATATATTGTAATTCCCAATGGGAAGTGATGATGATGATGTCTGTAAAGAGCTGTGGAATATGAGGCTATGTAAGTATAAATAAATAAACTATAAATGTGAATACAGTATTGTGTGTGGTACATAGTAATAACCACTAGATGGCAACATTCACTTTCATATATTATGCATTGCTTGTTTAGGCTGGCTGCACATCTTGCCTTCAGGGACCAGTGGCTGCCAATTGCCAGAATTTTCAAACCCTTTCTGCACTAATAAACATTTATTTTGCTGAAAAATCATATATCTAGTACATCATTATTTCTTTAGTTCTGTATACAGATTTTTTTTGTTATCATACTATAAACTGAAAGAGCCTGTCATTGTCTTGGATGTAATTTTATTTCATTATACATTTAGTTATCATGTCAGGCAGATGTTTTCATTGTTGGGTTTGTATGAAATAATCTTAAAAGCCCTCTCTTGTCTGAAGTCTGATCTCAGCCCTATTCATTGAAATGGAACTGGATTGCAATATTAGACATAGAAGAAATTTTGCATATGGTTATATGAGGAGCAGAAGACATGAGAGCAGAGAAGGAGGTGTTATGAGGACCAGATATAGGTGGGGAGTATAATAAGTAGTCCGGCGTTGAGCAGCGTCACTGTTCTCCTTTAGATGTTCATGAAAAAAAAGTCCCTGCACTGCAATGCATGAACTGCCAGGGTCTCCTGATCTGAACTCAGCAGCGCCAAGATGTCATCTGACTCAGTGTCATCCTCCAAATTCTTCCCTCCAGGAAACATCTATATTGCTACTTGGTTCCTGGTTGTTCTTCTTGACCAGCAGATGGCGATGTTCTCCCACAGACACTGCAGGGCGTCTTCTGCTGACTCCTTACATTCGGTCTTAACGCATTGTCCATGCAAGGGAATGCAAAAGTTTCTGCAGGTAAATGTAGCCATCTGCTGGCCAAAAATAGTAAAACAGGATCAAAGCCGGGATCTGAAAAGAACAGTAAGTAAAGACCTCAGTATATATATAAAAGGCAGCATCACCAGTATTGTGCAGCAGTGGTCTCTGTAATCCAGCGTGTTTAAGGATTCATACAGGATGCAGGGAGGTGACCACAGGAGGACCCGTAGAAGCAATTTTTTGCGAAACGGCGTCGTAGTCCGCCCTCCGTGGTCACCTACCTGCACCCTGTCATGAATCCTTAAACACGCTGGATTAAAGAGACCACTGCTGCACAATACTGGTGAGTGCTGCCTCTTTCTTTATAAATCTATTATTGCTTGTGCTGTGGATTAGCACCACCAGGGGAAGACCCTGCCTATAGGGCAATCCGCCCGGAGCATGACGGTTGATATTGCCACTTAATGCCCTGAAGCCTCACTACTTGAAAGACCTCAGTATAAGTTTCCTAGAGGGAAGAATTAAGAAGATGCACAAGGTCAGGTGAACACCTGTGATGCAGTTGTTGAGGGCCCAGCCATTTGGACCTTGGTAGTTGTGGGTGAGCGAGGCTCGGGCAGAGAAGCCCTGGTTTTGCAGCACGTGCCAAACCAGCTCCCCAGTGCAATAGTTCAGTTGATAGTTGCCCTCCTCGAGGGCCAAGACAGACAAAGAGGTGAGGATGCTCTTAAACAGTTCTTGGCTAAAACACTCTTGTGAAACACGTGCATATAACTTAAACATTACTTTGTTAGGGGTATTCACAATGACACACTTTGGTGCACACTGTTCCCTCTGGCTCCATACCTCCAGGCTCTCACCCACTCCATTCAGCACCATGGTATTGTGGCACCCTGTACCAGTAACCACAGACTTCCCTGGGACACTGAAGGATTTCCCACAGCGAGTAAACCACTTATACCCAACACCTTCCACTCCAGGCCTGAAGGGGGAGCTCAACTGGTTGCCCTTAAGCCAGATCCCCTAGAAATACAGGTGCTGGAGGGAAATTAGCCAGAGTGTGCAGTCACTACAGAACTGTGAAAGCTCAGAGTATAGTGAGCTGAGCTGGTACTGGAGCCGGCTAGGCCCAGACCAGTACACACCAGAGTCAGTGGAAGACCCACAGAGTAGGAATCGAAGGCAGAGGTGAGAAACTGTTACAGGGGGCAGAGGAGTCATACTGACTCACCCCACCAGAGTCCCTGTCACTGGAGTCCGAGTTTGCAGGGACGGGGGAGATACGCCCAGCAGAGAATCCAGCATCACGAGGAGGCTTAGCTTCCGGACACCCGCAAGCACCAACAGTTGAGAGCCAGGGACCGTGGAGAGATGACGGCGATAGCCCAAGAGAGAGCCCTCAGTACAGCAACCCGGGTGTGGGAGAGAGAGAAGTAACGGTCCGGGTAGGTTCCATACCTGCCAGACTCAGAGCAAGAAAGCCAAACAAGGAGGCCTATAACCCTACTCGCTGTGGAGATCCCAAGGTGTTTCCCTTCTCTCCGACGTGTGTACCTGTAACAGAACATCAGTAAAGGTACCAAAAGACTTGTGTGCGCCCCCTCCTTCCACCTGCACCACACTGACTGCGCTCCCCTACTCCAACCTGTGCAGAAACGACTGTGCTGCCCTATTCCACCATTACAACTCTTAGCCCCGGGGATCCCGCTCCTCCTGTAGGGAGCTACTCCATCTAGTTGCCGCCCAACACCTCGGAGGCCCCAGCAGCGCCGGTGCCATCACCAGAACCTACAGATGGCGTCACGACTAGACATTTTTATTATTTTCCCTTTCCCTCATTTTTCATTGCCCACCAGGCCCACAGCCTCAGGGACCGCTACCCGTGACACTCCCAAACCGCGCCTGAAATCTGAGGATTCCGTGCCCGGTGTAATCGGGTACTGTGCCCCATATATAGACTGTGTTGTGAACTGTAAATCTAAGCCGCCATTGCTGCGCCACAGAGCGGGAAAGAAAGGGGGCGTTACAGTGCAAGGACGCGAAGATAGGCCCCGCCCCACGCTCTGCCGAGAACCACCGGAAGCAGCAGTCGGATACGGAAATACTCGAGGTGCTCCACTCCCCGCCCACCGAGCCGACTACTTACATTCATTCTTCAGAGACTGGCAGCGATTCACTAGAGTGGAGCGAGAATGAGTGCCCTGGACCCGAGCGATGCAGCAGTCCCGATTGCGAACCAGCCTGCTGCCGTTAACGGAGCCCCGAGCGGACAGCCCGCAGTCGCCAATCCACCCGGCGGCGCCATGCCGTTACCGGAACCTGCACCAATAGCTCCGATAATGCCAATCTGACTGCCGTACGTCCCCAATGCAGTCTGGTTACCAAAGTATGACGGCAAGCCAGGCACCCTGGACGTATTCCAGAGAAAGATATGTAATGTACTGGACATGTACGCGATGACCAGTAAGCAGAGAGCATCAGTAGTGATGGGACAGTTAACAGGTGCAGCAGAGCTGGAAACCCGAAACTGGTCTGAGGAAGATCAGGGTTCTGTTGTACAAATCTTTGAAAAGTTAATGAGAGTTTTTGATCATCATACTGAGACTGAATTAAGACTGTTTTACCATTCTAAACAAGGGGCACAAGAAAGTGTCCTAGATTACTCCTTAAAAAATGAAACAAGTTGCGCCAAACTGCTTGACAAATATATTACAGTCGATTAATATGTCCAAGTGCTCACCTGGTTAAGTTGTGCCTCGGTCGCACAACTGACTGACGAGCGGGGAAACAACTTAGCGTGACCTCCGGGTCGAACGGGCCTGGCGTGAGGAGACGTGGTGCAATCCTTATTCGTGCGGATCGGGATGCAATTCACTGGCTGGCGTGCGATGAGAGGGCTGGCAAGGCCTTTGAGCCGAAGGGGTCCGATGCTTGGGCTGTGCTGTGCTCCCCCGTCGTACGAGTCGGTAGGTGACGAGGCACAGGGATGGGAGTGGCGTGTTGTTGCGAGCAGGGTCCGGGAGCCAAGCTGCTCAGACCCGCGATTCCCCAAGGGGAAGGCGTGGGGCGTGTACAAGGGAGTAAAATGAGTGTTAGCGCTCGGATTACAACCAGGACACTGCTCACGATATATTTACCTCTAGGTTTTATTGAATAAGTGTAGAATTCCAATTCTCCACAACGCGTTTCTGCGCTTAATGCGCCTTTCTCAAGTTTCTCACTTGAGAAAGGCGCATTAAGCGCAGAAACGCGTTGTGGAGAATTGGAATTCTACACTTATTCAATAAAACCTAGAGGTAAATATATCGTGAGCAGTGTCCTGGTTGTAATCCGAGCGCTAACACTCATTTTACTCCCTAGATTACTCCTTACGCCTGCAGGAGGTGCTGAGACTCCTTAAACAAGTTGATCCAAATGGCATCCGTGATGAAAATAAAATGTTCATTGAACAATTTTTAAGGGGCCTTAAGTTACTGGATGATAGTAAACAAGCATGCTGGTGGGCTCTCCAAAACCATGATGCAGAGTTTGTTACTCTAAAGGAACTAACCGTTAAGGGACAGCAGCTCCCAGCAGTGCCATACTTAACCCCACAGCCGCGATGGGTTAAAACCCCCTCTTTGCCAGAAGCACCTTCTTTATCACCTGCAGCAGAGACCAGCATGCAGGCTGTAACCCCTGACCGGTATCGACAACCTGTGCTCCGAGGTGCGCCAGCTGAGCAGGGAGATGGCTAATCTCCGAGGTGCTAGGCAACCCAAGACAGAGACACAGCCACCAGCAAAGATCCAGCTCACTGACAGCCTGGATGACGTTCCATGGATGAAGAAGAGGACACCACCGCTTCGAGGGAGGAAAACGGATCGCTACAGTGCCAGCGGACAACCCATCTGTCACAAGTGTAACAAAGTGGGGCACATCTACTGGTTCTGCCCTTTAAACGAGCAACCCCAAGAGAGGACTGTCCAGGCCCATCCAATTGGCTGCGCAGGTACGTGGGAGATTGTCCGTACCTGTCCATCATCATAGATGGCATCGCTACCACTGCATTTGTAGACACGGGATCCCAGGTGACCACCATCCCAAGTATCCTTTACAAACGGTTCTGGTCTGAACTAGAACTTGAACCTCCAAACCCTAACTTGAACATTGTAGCAACTAATGGGTTACCCGTTACTGTAGAGGGACATTGACGTGGGCTTCGCCGTATTTCTGGAACCAGCCGGATCCAGCAGGCAGCGACGGGCTGCCCCCAACCCCCAGGTGCCTATTTGTACCTGGCCAAACACAAGAATATATGGGAGCCCTTTTTTTTAATTATTTCATGAAATAATAAAAAAAAAATGCGTGGGGCTCCGCGCAATTTTTATGTCTAGCCAGGTACAGCTAAGCAGCTGGGGGCTGGAATCCGCAGCACAGGGAGGCCCAAGCTTTCTGGGCACCCCCCGCTGCAAATTGCAGCCCGCAGCCACCCCAGAAGATGGCACGTTCATTGAAGCGCCATCCTCTGGCGCTGAAACCTGCTCTTCCAGCGGCCCTGGTGGCGGTGGCACGCTGGGTAATAAAGGGGTTAATACCAGCTTTGTTATACAAGCTGGTATTAAGCCCGGGATTCTTAATGTCAGGCCAGGTTTGACCTGGCCACTAAGAATCTCCAATAAAGGGTTAAAAAAAACACCACACAGAGAAATTTTTTTATTGGAAATAAAAAAAAAAAGCCATTAGGGACTCCATCTTTAATTAAAAAAATCCTCTTCCGTCCGACGTAGTCCAAAACACGATATCCTCTCTGCTACATCCCCTGTGCATAGATATAGATGTCTATGCACAGGGAATGAGCAGACTGAGAACAATCTCACCTCTGCTACATCAGGCAGCAGGCGGGCTCTAGGACCCTGGAGCTGCACAGAACAGACAGCTCTTACTCTGCGAGTTTCCCTGCTATCACTGGCACAGTAGCGAGTCCAATGCAAGTCAATGGCAATCCTAGTTTTGTCACGAGTCTCTGACAAAACTAGGATTGCCATTGATTTGCATTGGACTCGTTACTGTGTGAGTAAACGCTGGGAAACTCGCAGAGTAACGAGTCCTGCGAGTCCCTTACTACTCGCAGAGTAACGAGTCCTAGCGAGTAGATTCGCCCATCCCTACCCTGGATATGTTCCAAAGGAAGATATGCCAAGTGCTGGATATGTACGCCATGACCGGTAAGCAGAGAGCTTCAGTTATAATGGGACAGTTAACAGATGCAGCAGAGCTGGAGACCTGACACTGGTCTATAGAAGCTCAGGAGTCTGTGGAACAGATATTTGCTAAGTTAAACCGGGTTTTTGAACATCATACTGAGGCAGAGTTAAGACTGTTGTTTTACCATTGTAAACAAGGGGCACAGGAGAGTGTCCTGGACTATTCACTGCGCTTACAAGAAGCACTGAGACTATTAAAACAAGTTGACCCTGACAGTGTGAAAGATGAAAACAAAGCGTTAATTGGACAATTTGTTGTGGGACTTAGATTACCTGATGATAAGAAACAGGCACGCTGGTGGTCCCTAAAAAATCCTGGCGCAGAGTTTGATACTTTAAGAGACTTAACAGTGCGGGGACAGCAGTTCCCTACAGTGCCCGATCAAAACTCACAGCCACAGTATACTAACACCCCTTCCGTGCCGGCAGCAGCATCTCCAGTCCCTACGGTTCAGTCCAGCGCACAGACTATAACACCTGACCGGTTCGAGCAACTGTGTGCCAATGTGCAGCAGCTAATGAAAGACATGGCCAAGCTCCGAGGTGAAAGAAGACCCAAGACAGAAGCAAGGTCATCAGACAAGATCCAGCTCGCTGACAGCCCCGACGACATCCCGTGGATGAAGAGAAAGACAGCCGCAGCGAGGAAAACCTGCAGATCGCCACAGCCCTGACAGACGCCGCGTCAGTCGAAAGAGCGACAAAGAAGGACGTACCTACCAATCCAGTCCTTTAAACGAGCAACCCCTGGGTGAGAAGGGCCAACCCCAGGAGTAGACTGTCCAGGCCCAACCAACTGGGAGTACAAGTATGTGGGAGACCGTCCGTACTTATCAATCATCATCGATGGCACCGCTACCACCGCGTTGATAGACACTGGATCCCAGGTGACAACCATCCCGAGTATCCTTTACAAGCAGTTCTGGCCAGATGTTAAGCTGGAACCCCCACACCCTGATCTGAACATTGAAGCAACTAATGGTTTGCTAGTTACAGTAGAGGGACAATGGGAAGCTACAGTAAAGGTGGGGAGGGTGCAGTTAAAGAACCAGGGTATCATAGTGGTTAAGGACAAACCATACGAGAGGGACCCCTACGTAGTACTGGGTACTAATGTCATGGTTAAATGTCTCTATTAAGTGTTGTTTTTACTCCAACAGAGTGCTGATGCTGGTAAACCAAGAGAGAGGAGAGCTATCCAAAGACAAATCTGAGCTCTGGTATATCAACAGCAGGTAAAAATGTCAAATGGTGAAATTGGCAGTGTACGGGTAACAGATCCCATTCCAATTGTGGTACCACCCAGAAGTGAAATGATGATCTGGTGTCGAGCAGCCATAGGCCTCAGAGGGCAGGACTACCAAGCTGTAGTAGAACCTGTAAAGTCTGATAGTAGTCCTATGCTCTTGACAGCCAGAGGGTTGGTTGATGTGAGAAAAGGGAGAGTCCCCGTACGCATATTAAATTATGGTAGTGACGAAGTCAGACTGCCAAGATATTCTACTGTTGCAAAATTACACCAGGTTGAAAATAATGCTATACTTGATGTGAAATCCTCTTCCCAAACAGTAACTAACGAACCCCCTCACTCCAAAGATCAGCTAGAGAAATGGTGTCAGGAGCTCAGTGTAGGAACTGACAACACATCCTCTCATCAGAAAAATGAAGTATACCGGGTAGTTCAGGAGTACGAGCAAGTGTTCAGCAAACATCCACTGGACTTTGGGAGGATTAAAGGGGTACACCACCATATCCCCACAGGCGTCCATGCACCCATCAAAGAAAGGTAAAGGCCTATACCACCCACACACTACCAAAAAGCAAAAGAAATGCTTCAGGACATGAAAAATGCAGGGGTCATTAGTGATAGCTGTAGTCCCTGGGCAGCACCACTGGTCCTGGTTAAAAAGAAAGATGGTAGTATGAGGATGTGCGTAGACTACAGACAAATCAAGAAAAGTCACACACAAGGATGCATACCCGTTACCCCCGCATAGAGGAGTCACTAGCTGCACTTAAGTCTGCCAACTACTTCTCCACATTAGATCTTACTAGTGGGTACTGGCAGGTCTCTGTTGCAGAGGAGGATCGTGAGAAGACAGCCTTCACGACACCTATGGGACTATGCGAGTTCAACAGTATGCCATTCGGGTTGTGCAATGCCCCAGGAACATTTCAGAGACTGATGGAATGTTGTTTGGGCCACAAGAACTTTGAGACTGTGCTGTTCTACCTTGATGATGAAGTAAAGGATCTTGCACCAGACAGAACTCCATATAAAAGTTTCTTCTTTATTAAATCACGTCATCAAGGCATAAAATTAGTGTTGCATGTAAATATGGGAATGCAGTCCCAAGATAGGCTGCCTATCTTGGGACTGCGTTCCCATATTTACATGCAACACTAATTTTATGCCTTGATGACGTGATTTAATAAAGAAGAAACTTTTATATGGAGTTCTGTCTGGTGCTGGATCCTTTACTTCTACATTGTGGACTTCTACAGATAGTCAATCCAGGCACCACCGGTCCATTGGAATTGGGTGAGCACATATCTCCATTCCCCTTTCCTACTAGATACCTTGATGATGTCATTGTATACTCCCAGACCTATGAAGATCACCTGCAACACCTAAGTGAAGTGTTCGAGTCGCTGTCCAAGTACGGTATGAAGCTGAAGCCGTCCAAGTGTCACCTGCTGAAACCCAAGGTCCAGTACTTAGGACATGTGGTCAGTTCAGAAGGCGTAGCACCTGACCCGGACAAAGTAACCGTCATCAAAGACTGGCCAGCACCAACCACTCACAAAGAGGTACGTCAATTCTTAGGACTGGTCGGGTACTACCGACGATTCATCAAAGGCTACACCAAAATAGCCGCACCCATGCAAGACCTCTTAGTAGGTCAATCCAAAAATGGCAAGATCAGGGGTCTCCCGTTCCACTGGGGACCAGAACAGGAGCAATCCTTCCGAAAGTTAAAAGATGCTTTAACTGGAGAAGAAATCCTGACCTACCCTGATTACAATCTCCCGTTTTTACTGTACACTGATGCAAGCAATGAAGGCCTAGGAGCCGTCCTAGCTCAACGCCAGCAGGGAAAGGAAAAGGTGATAGCCTACGCCAGCAGAAAGCTCCGTCCCACGGAAAGGAACCCAGAGAACTACAGCTCGTTCAAACTAGAGTTCCTGGCCCTGGTCTGGGCAATCACAGAGCGTTTCAAGCATTACCTGGCATCCGCCCCGTTCACAACTTTCACTGACAACAACCCTCTAACACATTTAGAGACTGCAAAGCTGGGAGCCCTAGAGCAGCGTTGGGTAGCAATACTCTCAAACTATGACTTCACTGTGAAGTAACGGGCAGGTCACAAAAACGGCAACGCTGATGCCCTGTCCAGAATGCCTAACCTCCCTGAAGAGGGAGAAGACATAGATGACCTGGAGGAGACAGAACTACCTGCTTTCCACCGTACGGGTACGGCAACGTGTCATCAGGCGAGCCAGAGAGGTGTAGAGAGGACCGTGAACCCTTTACATCATGACTGGAAGGAGGTTCAAGCAAATGATCCAGACGTCAGCTTGGTCAGAGAGCTGATAACTCAAGAACACGCCAGTATGGATCCCGATGCCTCACAAAATGCCAAACGTCTATGGAAAGAGAAGGGGAAGTTGTTTGTCTACCAAGGTAAACTATGCAGAAGGTATCTGAATCCCAGAACACACAAACTCATCTGGCAGATTGTAGTTCCAAAAACTGAGGTCCAAATGATCCTTGAAGCCTACCATGACGATGTAGGACACTTCGGATGGAGGAAGCTGGAAAGGCTCCTGAAAGTTCGTTTCTACTGGGTCGGTATGCGAGGCTCAATTGATAAATGGTGTAAAAATTGTGGACCATGTCACCTTCGAAGGAAAGACCATCCGTTACAGCCAATTGTTACCAAGAAACCCCTTGAAATAGTTGCTCTCGACCACGTAAAGTTAACCCCAAGTCGCATCGGTTACACTTACGCACTCACCATAGTTGATCACTATTCAAGGTTCCTGGTAGTAGTTCCAGTTAAGGACTTAACTGCAGAGGTAGCGGCCAAAGCATTCCAGAGTTACTTCTGTCGCCCTCATGGGTATCCCGACCAAATCTTGACTGACCAAGGGCCAGTCTTCGAATCAGCTCTGTTTCAAGAATTTTTAGGACTATATGGGTGTAAGAAGATCAGAACCAACACCAGATTCTTCGGATGAATATTGGATAAACCAACGCCAAGAACAGTACCAGAAAGTACAAGAGAGTGTTGAAAGAAACTTGAACATAAGCAGAAGCAAACAAGAGCATGACTTTAACAAGCATGCTTCAGCAGAACCTCTAACCACAGGTGAATTAGTGCTAAAAAGAAAAAGAAAAACCAACAAATTAGATGACAATTGGGAATCAGAACCCTACACAATTATGCCGTCACAATATGACAACTCCAAAACTTGTGTTATCAGCAAGGACCAAGGAAATACCTTTACAACTGTATCAAGAGACCATTTGAAGAAATGTCCAACACAGTTAATACCTCAAGCAACCAGTTACCCTACAGTAACTACAATTGAAAAACCACCAGAAAATCTCGTCCATACAGAAATTGGAGACTTACCAGCCGACTGGCCACAATGCAATGGTGCATTCATCATACCAGTTATTTCATTCTACCAACCTATAGAAAATCAACAACCAATACCAAGTCAACCAGTTCAACAAGAACCAATTCAAGTGCAAGAGATGCAGCCTGTTATCATGGAACCTGAGATTCCTGTAATCGGTGAACCTGCTAGTCTCACAGTAAGACAAACACAGCTTTTGAAACACCCACACTACGCAGATCCACACGTAGCACATTAGGACAATCCCCAAACAAATATGGAGAATAGGTTTAAAATGTAGTGGAATCATGTTACCTGTTAAACACTGTAAATAGTACATGTGTTCCAAAACTGTAAAAAGTAGTGTACAGAAGGGTGGAGGAACTGGGCTCTGTCCCAAGTAAATTAAGTTGGGGACAGAAAGTGCCTGGGTAGGGTAAGAAGGTTAGACCCGGCCTCCTAAGCAGAGACACCCATAGGGAATGTATAAAGTTTAAAATGTATACCCGTGTATGTGACTTTACTGCTGAACTTTACCCTTTTTCCCATTTTATAAGCTTGGACAATTGTCACAGGACTTGTATGACCAAAAACGTACTGTTTCCAGCCTGCGACAGATGGACTAGTGCCGTATGGACTGCTTTTCATATTTTTCATATTTTTTCCCTTTTCTTTTCAGTGATTTTTGTATTTTTCAGTAAGACTTTGTAAATACCGGCTATTAAATGTATATAAAATGTTTAGTGTTAAGTTGTAAAGAAAACACCTTTTAGACACCCCTTTTCACCCCAGGCCTCTAGGGGAGCTCCACTGGTTACCCTAAGCCAGTTCCCCCTATAAATACGGGTCCTGTAGGGAGAAACAGTGGAGTGTGCAGTCACTTTAGAACTGTGAACAGCTAGGAGAGCTGACCTGGTACTGGAGCCACACTAGGCCCATACCAGCACACCCGGAGAGTGAGAGACCCTTGCAACTGGGGTCATAGGACAGGAGGCAAACACCTCGCAGGGACAGAAGAGTTATCCTAACTCTCCCTAACAATCTCGTTACTGGAACCGAGCTGTAGGAACTACAACGTAACTGCAGAGAAACCAGCACCGCAACCAGGAAGTCTAGCTCCCTGTACACCTGAAGCACCACCCGATGAGAGCCCAGGGAAGAGGAGTTATATTACTTAATCCCTTTTATAGTGCCCTCAGTGCAGCTAACTCAGGTGAATCATGTTCCACCAGAACGTACTGTCGGGGACGATTTTACTGTTCCACTCCTTCGCCAGTCATCCCAGATTAGACTATGAACACGCGGTACCAGATAAGAGTAAATCAGACCGAGAGAGTCCGGTTCAAGCTTATAACGTGTCCAGGTTTAATAATGACAACGTACACGGCAACAACTACTGAACCCAATATCCGGGTACAGGGCATTTTATAGTCTAAAAGATAATCATGTAAATGTCCATGGCAAGGGGGGAGTTAGGTGGGATTAAGCTAATGTCTATGTTTGTTAATAATAATAGTTCTTTGTATTGTGAGAGTCCGTTCTTCATCACGTCATGGTATCATCCCTTGGCTGCTGGGATACAGGTTATCTTGGATTTCCCATAGCATGGCCTGTTGCAAGCACGGTGAGGACCAATCAGCTTGTCCATTTTCAAGGCATCTTCTGCACAGCCATATCTTCTTTCCAGCATACACATCTGAAGAGACACTTTGTTTACAAAACAGCTCCTTGTTCACAGATTCATAGTGGGAAAGAAAGAAAGAAATAGATGGAGGAGGGGGAGAGACCAAGAGAGAAGAGAAAAAGAAGAGAAAGAGAGAAGGAGAGAGAGATAGATAGATAAAGAGGGAAAAAAGGGAAAAGAGGAAGAGAGAGTGACATGGAGGAAAGAGTAGAGAGTCTGGAGAAAAGAGGGGAAGAGAGAAGATGTTGGATACGTACCTGAATACAGGAAAAACTTATTGTTTCATTTAATGCTATATGAGTATAAAAACTAAGATTAATAGATAATATATAATTCATCCTCCACAGTACAACCCCGTCTGGCAGGATTCCATATACACCTGACCTCACCAGAACAGAGTACAAAAGGAAGCCTACAACACTGCTTGCTGTGGAAACTCCAGGAGTGTCAACCTCATCACCCGGTTGAGAGTACCTGTTGTCACCAGTAAAGGTACCAAAAGACTCTATGTCAATGCAGGAAGACCCGTTGAAGGGCAGAACGCCCGAAACGGTGCCGTTGTCACCCGGTCCCCCTCCCTGCACCTTGTATCAACTACCCGAATAAAGGACACCGCTTACAGCAACCTCGGTGAGTGCCGCTTTTTTCTTCCTGCATTGTTACGGATTGTGTTCGCTGGCACCTTGAGGGACTCTGTGGCTCCAGTCTCTGTGTTTTCCTGCTGACAGCTTCCCCTGGATGGTGGTGCCCTCGCTTTCCCTTATGCTGGAAAAGACTCTATGTGTCTGTGCATTATTCCTGGACTAGCACGCAGTGACTACCCGAGCTGCCATATTACATCAAGTGCAGCTCCTGGCCCCGGGGACTCCCGCTCATCCTGTGGGGAGCGTCCCATCTAGCTGCCGGACATCCCCCGGAGGCCCAAGCAGCGCCGGTGAAATCACCGGATTCCCGCAGGTGGCGTCACGACAAGTAAGAATTACCCCTATCCGTTCAAATACCCTTTTTGATCTGACCACCGGGCCTCACAGCCTCAGGCGCGGAGCCGTGACGGGAGAAGCAATGCCCGAGACGTGAAGACCCGGCAACGGTGAGTCAACAACACATCTTCTCACCAGAAACACGGAGTTTATCGGGTAGTTCAGGAATACGAGCAAGTGTTTAGCAAGCATCCCCTTGATTTTGGGAGGATTAAAGGGGTACAACATCACATACCCACAGGAAACCATCCACCCATTAAAAAAAGATATAGGCCTATACCACCAACACACTACCAGAAAGCAAAAGAAATGCTACAGGACATGAAGAATGCAGGGGTTATTAGGGATAGTTGTAGTCCCTGGGCAGCACCACTGGTCTGGTTAAAAAGAAAGACGGTAGTATGAGGATGTGTGTAGATTATAGGCAAATCAACAAAGTAACACACAAGGATGCTTACCCGTTACCCCGTATAGAAGAGTCACTTGCTGCTTTGAAGTCTGCCAATTACTTCTCAACCTTAGATCTTACTAGTGAGTACTGGCAGGTCTTCGTTGCAGAAGAAGACTGTGAGAAGACAGCCTTCACAATACAGATGGGGTTATGCGAGTTCAACAGCATGCCATTCGGGTTATGCAACGCACCAGGAACATTCCGAGGCTGATGGAGTGTTGCCTAGGCCACAGAAACTTTGAAACCGTACTGCTATACCTGGATGATGTCATAGTGTACTCCAAGACCTATGAAGACCACCTGCAACACTTGAGTGAAGTGTTTGAATCATTGTCCAAGCATGGTATGAAGTTGAAACCTTCAAAATGTCACCTGTTATAACCCAAAGTCCAGTACCTTGGGCATGTGGTCAGTGCAGAAGGTGTAGCACCGGATCAAGACAAGGTTACAGTCCATCAAGAACTGGCCAGCGCCAACAACATTCAGAGAGGTACGTCAATTCTTGGGACTGGTCGGGTACTACAGGAGGTTTATCAAGAGCTATACGAAGATGGCAGCACCCATGCAAGATCTCCTGGTTGGTCAATCCAAGAAGGGCAAGATCAGAGGTCCTCCATTCCGGTGGGGACCAGAACAAGAACAGTCTTTCCAGCAGCTGAAAGATGCCCTGACTGGAGAGATCCTGGCCTATCCCGACTACAGTTTACCATTCCTGCTATACACCGATGCCAGCAACGAAGGCTCGGGAGCTGTCTTGGTGCAGAGACAGAAGGGCAAAGAGAAAGTAATACCCTATGCCAGCAGAAAGCTCCATCCAACAGAGAGGAATCCAGAAATTATAGTTCTTTCAAGTTGGACTTCCTAGCCTTAGTCTGGGCAATCACAGAACGGTTCAAGCACTACCTGGCGTCCTCCAAGTTTACAGCTTTCACCGACAACAACCCTCTATCCAATTTAGAGACTGCGAAGCTGGGAGCCATGGAGTAGCGTTGGATGGCCAGGTTATCCAACGACAACATCACTGTCATGTACCCGTCAGAATGGCAACGCTGATGCCCTATCCAGAATGCCTAATCTACCAGATGTGGGAGAAGACGTGGATGAGTTAAAAGAAGTGGGGTTACCAGCTTTCCACCGTCCAAGTAAATCCTCATGTCATCAGGTAAGCCAAAGACGTCAAGAGAAAACAGTGAACCCGTTATCTCACCATAGCTGGAAGCAGACCCAGGACAGTGACCCGGCTGTTAGCTTAATCAAAGAGCTAATAACCAAAGAACACTCCTGTCTGAGTCCAGATGCTCCACAAGATGCCAAACTCCTATGGAAAGAGAAGAGAAAATTGTACACCTATCAAGGTAAACTGTGTAGACGTCACCTTAATCCCAGAACCCATGAACTGATCTGGCAGATCGTGGTACCAAAAAGAGATGTACAGATGGTACTAGAAGCTTATCATAATGACGCAGGACACTTTGGTTGGAAGAAACTGGAGATGTTGCTTAAAGATTGCTTCTACTGGGTCGGCATGAGGGGTTCCATTGAAAGATGGTGTAAGAACTGTGGACCGTGTCACCTGAGAAGGAAAGACCAGCAAAGCCAGAAAGCTCCATTACAGCCGATCATTACTAAGAAGCCTCTAGAGATTGCTGCTCTAGATCATGTCAAGTTAACACCTAGCACAACAGGGTATACCTACGCACTTACTATGGTTGATCACTACTCCAGATTCTTAGTAGTAACACCAGTTAAAGACTTAACTGCGGAAGTAGCAGCCAAAACCTTCCATAATTGTTTCTGTCGATGACATGGGTATCCAGACCAAGTATTAACAGATCAAGGTTCAGCATTGGAATCACAACTATTACAAAAGTTCCTAGGATTGTATGGGTGCAAGAAAACAAGAACCACACCGTATCATCCGCAAACAAATGGTCTTTGTGAGAAAATTAACAACATTGTCATCGACATGTTAAAGATTTTACCACTTGAAGAAAGGAATCAGTGGCCAGAAAAACTACCTGACTTAGTGGATATATACAACCACATCCCTGTTAGTTCTACTAACTACGCACCAGCATACTTAATGCGAGCAAGACCTGGAAAACTCCCAATTGACTTGGAGATGGGAACTGTAGAACCAACCCAAGGTACTTCAGAAGAAGACTGGAATTGTCACCGTTAACAACAGTACAAGAAAATTCAGGAATGTGTCGAAAAGAATTTAGAACAAATCAGAAGTAAACAAGCCATGACTTCAACAAGAATGCCACAGCTGAAACCTTAACACCAGGTAAACTAGTTCTCAAAAGAAAAAGAAGAAACAACAAACTAGATGACCAATGGGAATCTGAACCCTGTACAGTTATGCAATCCAACTTTGACAACTCAAAAACTTGCGTAATTAGCCAAGATGAAGGTAGAACAACTTCAACAGTATCAAGAGATCATCTTAAAAGATGCCCTGACCAATTGAAACCACCAGAAGTAAACTATCCATTAACAATAGTTGAAGAAACAAGAGAAAGAGTAATTCACACTGAAATAGGAGATCTACCAGAAGACTGGTCCTCAATATAATGGAGCAGTCATAATACCAGTGCTCTTATTTTATCAACCTGTGGAAAATCAAATTCCAATTTAACCTGTAGAAGAACCAAGAAGACCAGAAAAACCTGTTCAAGTGCAAGAAGTGCAGCCTGTTGTACCGAACCAGAGATTACTGCAATCGGTGAACCTGTCAGTCCACTAGAGAGACTACGTGAGTACTATGGTATCCCAGAAGCACGTAGATCCAACAGACTAAGAGATAGTGCATGCACAGCACCAAACAGACACTAGTGATATACCAGTACTGCGCAGATCAACCCGTAGTAACTTTGGTCAGTTACCACTCAGGTTTAGAGAGTGAAATATAGAGTATCAAAATTGAGAAGTGTACATAATGACTTGTGTATATAAAAATATGAATAGTAGTGTATAGAAGGGTGGTGGAACTGGGCACAGCCCCAAGCATATCAAGTTAGGGATAGAACGTGCCTGGGGTAGAGAGAAGGTAAGACCCTGCCTCCTAAGCAGAGACACCCATAGGGAAAATGTTTGTTTATTGTATGTATAAAGGACTATTTGAACTTTTTGAAAGACTTTGAACCCATTTTACCCGGAGCATACAGAGACTTTACTGTAGAGACTCTTTAAAGACATTTTCCATGGATTTCCCCGTTTGTTTAACCCTGGACTACAGTCACAGGACTAGTGTGGCTAAAAACTATTTTTCTTTCCATTTTCACAGCCTGCGGCGGATGGACTAGTGCCGTAAGGACTGCTTTTCATATTTTTCCCATTTTTATAAAATTTTCAGTGATTTTTGTACATTTTCAATCTTGAGACTTTGTATATAGTTGTAATCATTATTGTTTATATGTAACAAAAACTTTGCTCAGTCTGAGAGTACTGAGGTTAACTAGGAGAGAATGTGGCACCCTGTACCAGGTAACCACAGACTTCCCTGGGACACTGAAGGATTTCCCACAGCGAGTAAACCACTTACACCCAACACCTTCCACTGCAAATGTGGCACCCCTGCAGGGGATTGCCACAGGTTACACTGGTGCAAGGAAGGACTGACGCCTTGGTTTGCTCAGCACACACCACCTACCACTCCAGACCTGAAGGGGGAGCTCTACCTTCTGCATTAAGTCAGTTCCCCTTTAAGAAGATCCAGGCTGAGAGGAGGAGACAGTTAGTCCCAGGAGACAGTTGAGTAAGTTTGTGTGAGGAGAGGAGAAAGGAGGAGGCAGAGCTGCTGGTCTCTGGTGTGAGACACAGGCCAGGACTAAGGGACGACTGTCGGCTGCGCATACCCCAGGGAAGGGGCCGGAGGCAAGTAGAGGAGACAGGGAACAAGGACAGGGGACTGAAGATATACCCCTTTAGCACAACCGGACACTGGAGTCCGATGCTGCGAGCCTGCAGATCCGCAGCAGAAAACCCAGTAAACTCAGAAGGAGTTCAGCCCTGAGGAGATAGAGAAAAAGAGACATTAAACTAACTAGACACAGGACCAGGGGCCGCATGAGGAACTGGGACCCCGCAGGAGGACCTCATTGTAAGTTTAAGATAATAAAGAAGTGGAGGGTTCGGGCTCAGGCAGGACTCATATCCCACAATGCAGAGCACAGAAATAGAGGAGGCCTCATAACTTTCCAAGGTGTTAGACCTAAATTGCACCAGGGACCTGGTTAGTACTCTGGATTGTACCTGTTATGTGACCACCAGTAAAAGGTACCGAAACAACCATCCCTGTGTGTCTGTGTGCCTGTTTAACAGCTATAATTCACCATTGTGCCAGAAAGGACCTCATCACTGCCCTCCCTCACCATCATCCTTCATCACTGCCCTCCCTCACGATCTTCCTTCATCGCAGCCCTGAGGTAAAGCTCCACCTGTGAGGAGCTGTACCACACTTTGCTGCCCCATCCATCACCTCAGCGGCCGGCTGGCAGCGCCGGTACCAAATTACTGGAGACTACAGGTGGCATCACGATCCCCTGTAAATAATTCCTTCATCCCCCTTCAAATGATCCCAGGGCACGGCACCGGGATCCCGTCCACCCGTGACTCCCTACTCAGCAGACCCGGTGGCCGAGTACCCTCTAGCCCTGCCCGCATCACAAGCCTGTAGGGGGAGCTCAACTGGTTGCCCTTAAGCCAGATCCCCTATAAATATAGGTGCTGGAGGGAAATTAGCCAGAGTGTGCAGTCACTACAGAACTGTGAAGAGCTCAGAGAATAGTGAGCTGAGCTGGTACTGGAGCCATGCTAGGCCCAGACCAGTACACACCAGAGTCAGTGGAAGACCAGCAGAGTAGGTATCGAAGACAGAGGCGAGAAACACGTTACCGGAGGCAGAGGAGCCATACCGGTTCACCCCACCAGAGTTCCGGTCACTGGAGTCCGAGTCTGCAGGGACAGAGGAGATAGACCCAGCAGAGAAACCAGCATCCTGAGGAGGCTTTGCTTCCCGGACACCCGCAGCACCAACAGTTGAGAGCCAGGGACCGTGGAGAGACAACGGCGGTAGCCCAAGAGAGAGCCCTCAGTGCAGCATCCCGGGCGTGGAGAGAGAGAGAGAGAAGTAACGGTCCGGTTAGTTTCCATACCTGCCAGACTCAGAGCAAGAAAGCCAAACAAGGAGGCCTATAACCCTACTCGCTGTGGAGATCTCAAGGTGTTTCCCTTCATTCCGGACGCGTGTACCTGTAACAGAACATCAGTAAAGGTACGAAAAGACTTTTATGTGTGCGTGTCCCTCCTTCCACCTGCACCACAATGACTGTGTTCCCCTACCCCAACCTGGTGCAGAAACGACTGTGCTGCCCTATTCCACCATTACAGCTCTTAGCCCCGGGGATCCCGCTCCTCCTGGTGGGAGCTACTCCATCTAGCTGCCGCCCATCACCCCGGAGGCCCCAGCAGTGTCGGTGCCATCACCGGAACCTACAGGTGGCGTCACGACTAGACATTTTTATTATTTTCCCTTTCCCACATTTTTCATTGTCCACCAGGCCCACAACCTCAGGGACCGCTACCCGTGACACTCCCAAACCGCGCCTGAGATCTAAGACCCCCGGGCCTGGCCTGGACAGTATCATGCTGCAAATATATTAAGTCTCTATGGGCTTCAGCCCAACTCTTCTGTGGGAATCTGCTACAGTGAAACAGGGCCACCTACACATGTACCACAGGGATCAGTCACTTATTAAGATGCGACCAAAGGCGGGGATTGAGAATCAACACAGGGTGAGAGATTCTGGCCTGTGTCCTCGGCCCTCTTCCCTGCTGCCTACACTCACTTTCTGGGGTGACCAAGAGGGTCTGATCAATTCTGAGCAAAGGACCTGAAGTTATTCCTTTTCTCCTTTACTAGGGGACTCTCCTCCTAACTCCACACTGCTGGCCCTTTTAATAGACTAGGCCCCTACCCTAAGGAGTCTCAATTAGTGAAGAGCGAGCATGCTTGGCATTACTCGGTACTTGCACGAGTATCACGATACTCGGGATGCTTGGTGAGCACCGAGTAATTGCGCGATACTCGTGCTCATGCTCGGGTCCACCTCCCTGTATGTTGGCGCTCTTTACAGAGCCAGCCCACATGCAGGGATTGGCTACCAGACACTGTAATGCCACAGCCATGTTGGTTGTGGAATTACAGTGATTGGCTGGCCGCACAGCTCCTCACTCTGATTCCAAACGGGCCCCTTTCTCCGGGTACAATGGTGTATGATACCCATTCTGCCACTTCTACTTCCCTGTCCGGGTGGTCTCCAGGGAGATACTCTTCCACATCTCTCCGATTAATAAAGATGTCTCTGTCTGTTCCTCATTCTCGGGCAAAAGCGTACCCCTGCTTTGGTTTAACTTTCACTATTTTGCCTACACGGCACGGGGATCGATTGATACTGGAATCCCGCCGAGCAGCTGCTTTGGCACTGAGGGTATGGGCGACCAGTTCAGTTTTCCAGGCTTTTCTTTCCGCATTTTCCCTCTCCCATTTTCAGAGGCACCTCTGCAGATACTGGTCACAGGTCAACACTTCTACCGGGCCCACTGCAGAATCAGGATCCCCAGGGAAGCCCATCAGATCTTCCTCCTGACCACTGCGCTCCCACCAGCAACGGAGTTGTTCTCCGCTTACCTCCATGGACACGGGGGACGGGATCAGCGGCTCAGGTAGTGGCAGACATCCTTCCTCCAGGGCTCCGAAGGGGTCCGACACAGTAGCTGTACTCCGGGGCACAGATTCTGGCAGCAAAACATCAACCAGCAACTCTGGTATACGATTCTCCCTGCTACGGATGGTATTGGGGGCATGGGCTCCGCTGGGCTGCACGGTCAGGAACTGTTGGGACTGATAACAGCTTAACTGGATCCGGGTTCTCAATTCAACATGAATCCCCGGTTGGTTGGGGGGGCAACAGCCTTAATACACCCCGCCAGGTGTCTCAGACCTTCCGCCGACTTCTACCATGGTCTTTCGGTCATCGGGTATCTCTCCCTCTCTGGGTTCCTCCACTACTAATTCTTGTGGGCCCGTCGGGATCAACTCGGG
Organism: Allobates femoralis; assembly: GCA_033576535.1. Taxonomy (NCBI): domain Eukaryota; kingdom Metazoa; phylum Chordata; class Amphibia; order Anura; family Aromobatidae; genus Allobates; species Allobates femoralis. The sequence continues at coordinate 356,183,314 of JARQOC010000006.1, read as the reverse complement.
TCTTCCTATTGCACCGTTCAGCCTGGCTCCTGTTCTTCCGTCCGGATGTCTCGCAATGGCTGCCGCACTCAATCCTGTTGCTCGTCCCGCTTTCTTTGGGCGTTCTCTTCAACTCCCGCCATATCATCATTGGTAGCCGCAGTTTGGGGCGGAGGTTCTTCTTTTGGATTGATGGCTGGCTCCACCGGAGTTAAGGGGAGCCAGGGCGGGCCTTTCTTTTCTCGCTCTGGACCGGACCGGCCCACGACGGGGGGTCTAGGCACGCCTCCTCTTTTACATGGTCTTAGGCTCCTATGTCTGCTATTAAACACAAATTCACCAGAACAATCCAGATTTCGAGTTTTAAGCACAAGGAGTCCGGTTCTGTTAGACCGGGTCCATCCTGTTTGTGATGCCAAGTTGTGGAGCCCACTGGGACGGAGTACTCGGTAACGGACCAGGGTAATCACGGCAGTTTTGGTCCGGACTGTGTCCTGAGTCCACAAGTAAAGAGGTTATATACAGGGATAGTCGTGACGCCTCCCACGGGTTGTGGTCAATGGGGACCACCACTGCTGCTTGCTTCTGCCAGGAGGATCAATGGTGCTGCAGCCGGATGGATGAGCCCGCCATGGGTCGGGCTGCTACTGACAGGGTAAATAACAGTCTAGCATGCAAGGAAGCCAATACTGGAGACTCTGGCAGGGTTCATCGTGTTTTACTTAAGTTCTTCACCACTTTCGCAGTACAGTACACAGTTCAGTTAGCTCACAAAGTTGTTTTAGCTTCTCACAATTTAACTCCACACTTTCAATTAGCTCTAGTGCAGCCAGGTTTCTGTCTTAAGACCCTTCTCCTGCTTAATACCATTCAGGCCCTTCTTTACTTCTCCTTCCGTTATGTGCAGTATGGTAGGTCGCTCGGGCTCTTGTTTGGCTTCTCCCTGTCTGTGGGTAAGTAAGCTGTTAACCCTCTATGCCACTGTACCTCCTGCACTTGTGTTAGGAAATCAGACATGGAATCTGCATCTCCCTGTCGGAATGTCTGTGATCCTGCTTGTAGCTGCGGTCACCTCAGAGCCGACTCTCTGGTCCCGGCCTAGCCTTCCAGTGTCCCTATATCTCAGGGGATCGCCAGCCTCCTTCCTACCCGTGTGACTACGGCATACATAGGGGATCCCTTCCTTCAGTCCTTCTCTGACACCGCTGTAGTTTTCCTCGGATCCAGCTGCACTGATCCGGAACTCAGCTCCTCTTGGTCTTTACTGCTCGACACCCTCTGGCCTACTACTTACTACTTCCTGATTTTCCCCTTATGTACCCGGTCCGTCACCTTGCCTACGCCCCACCCACTGTGACTGGCCCTACCACCCCTTGCCCACCTAGAGTTCCGGGGTCCGGGTTGGGTCTTGTGTCTGTGGGTGAGTTTGTGAAGGTGTTTGTATAAAACTGTCTCCACCTCCCCCCTTCCATAGGGATAGTGGTCAGCGAAGTGAACCACAAGTAGAGAGATCCAGTACTGGACTCTTTAATCTTCTTTTAAGATTATTTTTATTGTGCTAAGTTAGCATAACAACATCATGCACGAGGAATGCAGTCCAACAACATCAGTGAAGTAGCCTTGTAACCCCATCGAACTGGAGGGGCCACCAGAGGGGCCAGATGCGCTAGCAGGTCTGAGCGCAGAAAGGAAAATTGGTGACTCTAGCTGACAGAAGAGCCATGATCTGTGACAGCAGTAGTACCTAAGAACCCAGACTATGCCAGTCAAGGTAAAGGGAACCTATATCACTAAATGACATCCGCAGACCCAGGCTATGCCAGTCAAGGTATAGAGCCCCGAAGTTACTGATTGAGGTCCGCAGACCCAGGAAAAAATAGCAGATCTGCACTGTCTCATTGAATAATATGGATCCCAGCTTCAACACCTGTTATCTGACAACTCCGATCCACACAGAAGGACCCATAAGCCAGAACTTGTGGTGGACAATCTTCCAGGAAGACACCAGAAGGTGCAATGCCTCACCGGGCATCAGCCAAAGGCAGGGGATGAGTGCCAAACACCGGAAGGAGCACCTGATCCAAGGTAAAAGTAAGATAATATTTAACTCATTTCCAACCTCTCTTTATAAAAGGACCTGTGTGATGTCCTAATCACGTGACCATAATAGACGGAGCTAAGCAAGCAAATCATCATGAGCTATGAAAACTTAGCGCCGCCTATTGTAGTCACGTAGTTGTGACATCACACAGGTCCTGCAGCATGTTCTGAAATTCAGCTAAAATGTTAACTATTAACCTGTCAGAAAGACTATATTCTCCAAGGTGTAGTCTGACTGCCTCATTTACAAAAGAAAATGTAAGTGTATAAATGCTTTTTCTTCACCTTTAACATTACACTCTTAGCTCAGACAGGGATAGTAAGGGTAAGTGCACATCAGTCGGTTCTGCATCTTTGCAGACCGACCGGGAACCGGTGGAGACTGGCAGAAACTGAGTTTTCTGCACTCGCCAGTGTCCCTGGTTTTGTTAGCGATTTGCTAACATTTTGCGATCGCTTTACTAGCGGTCGGACAGCGTGTTCCTGGCGTTTTCCCCGGCGTGTTTCTTAGCGATTTCCAGACTGGTCTTTGCTGCACTTGTTCAGCTGGACCCGCTGGAAAAACGCTAAAAAGAAGTCGCTTGCTCTATCTTTGAGAACCGGTCGGAAACCGGTGAATAAACTGAAATCGTCAAGAAGAAAAACGTTGTAATGTAGACAGCGTTTTCTAGACTCCATTGACTAGCATGTTAATCCTACCGGTGGGTAGGATTAACATAAATTAACATAAAACTCAGCGGGAACCGCCGACGGAGAACGTGCAAAACCAGCCCACAAACCGACTGATGTGCACTTACCCTTAGACTACTATTATGAAGCTACAGCTACAGATAGTGATAGCTGGGCGGGGAGGGCATTCTTTTTGAGCCACTCCTTTGCTGCCTTGGCTGTATGTCTTGGATCATTGCCTTGCTGGAAGACCTAGCCATGACCTATTTTTAATGTCCTGGTGGAGGGAAGGAGGTTGTCACTCAGGGTTTTGTGGTACATGGCTCCATCCATTGTTCCATTGATACTGTGTACTAGTCCTGTGCCCTTAGCAGAGAAACACCTCCAAAATATAATGTTTCCACCTACATGATTGACTGTGTGGTTATTTGTGTACTTACTGATTTGGTAGTAATGTCGAGTATCTGATTGATGCCTCAACATTACCTCTGGGTTTGATGTCAGTGGACACTATCCAGCTGGCATCAACCCCAAGAACCATTACCATTTACCAAAGCACCAGGACAGTGAGAAGAATTTGGTACAGCACCAGAAAATGACGTTTCTGTGAATGTGGCATTTTCCCGGCTGGCTGCAGGTTGCAATTTGCAGCTGGGGAAGGCAGAATGCTTGGGCTTCCCCCATACTGAGGATTCCAGCCCCCAGCTTCCTAGATGTAAATGTCTGGAAATCAAATATACAGCGAAGCTCCACCTAATTTTTTAAAAATTATTTGAAATAATTAAAAAAAAAAAAAACACGAAGTCGGGCTTCGCCATAATTTTGGTTGCCAGCCAGGTACAACTATGCAGCTATGGGCTGCCAACTACCCACAGCTGTCCAGTTGTACCTGGCTGGCAACCAAAAATATGGCAAAGCCCCACATCGTATTTTTTGTAATTATTTTAAGAAATAATTACAAAGAAACCAACATTGGGCTTTGCCATATTTTTCGATGCCAGTCTGGTATAACTAGGCAGCTGCGGGCTGTAATCCTCAGTGTGGGAAAGCCCAAGCATTCTGACCTGCCCACTACGAATTGCAGCATGCAGCCACCCCAGAATATGGTATGTTCATTAAAAATGCTAGTTTCTGGTATTGTACCCAACTCTTTCAATTGCCCTGGTGGGCAATGAATGAGTAATGACAGCTTTGTATTGTCAGCTGGCACTAAACCCGAGTTTCATATCAGTTTGCGGTACGTGTGACATCTGTGCTGCTGGCAAAAAAGCAGAAATATCTCCGTTTGGATGACACGGACACATACATGTAATACAAAAAGAGAGAGAAAAGCGCTCTCATAGGGAGAACCCACATGCACTTTGAAGGGGAAGGAAAGGTTGTGACAGGGGGGCTCTCACCCTTTCGGGTTGTGCCGCCTCCGCACAACCCCAGTGTATTCTTAAGGCCACCTGGGCCGGAGGAGCCGTCCAAGTCCCAGCCGCCTGTCAGTCACGTGGTATCTGCAGTCACGATTTATCACCAATCACAGGTGTCGACGTTCCCACAGGTCCTGTGCTCCACAGGCAGTGAAGGATTTTCAGTAATGTGCCCTGCAGCTTCTGAATAACTCACACAGAGGTGAGATCCAACAGTTCAATTAAAGGTTATTCTATAGCGAGTGCAGGGGCACAGATAAGGCAGGTAGTTATGGATCAAGAATCCTCTTTATTCACCACAACATGTTTCCACGAAGGCTTATCGTCTTCCTCAGCTGGCTCTGCCAAGACTACGATACTAACGGTACTTCCCCAGACCAGGGGTCACACACTGGGAGCTACCACATCAGGGGCTATCAGAAACATACTAAGATGATTCTCCAGCATTCTGGAACATTCCACATACCTATGGGTACAGCACAAAGCCTGCACAGATACACTGCCTAATAGGCCTGCAACAGATGTACTGTTCCATGGTGCAGGGGGCTCTCGTCTTACCATACAGTGCTCTATACCTGATGTTTACTCCCCTAACATCATTAGCAGTGACGTGTTGAGAAAGGCCTAATTGGGGGCCGAAACGTTATTGCTGCTGTCACCTCACCATCCATGTGTGCTTCACAATAAATCACTTGAAACTGAACCAGATGAGTGCTTGGATTCTATTATAACAACTGACCTCCTGCTGTTCCTTGTCTTTATCTCCCTTGCACCCGTCGGGTGAACCTTCTTAGCGACTGCCGCGGGAGCCTACCGTGGGTCTGATTCCCCTCTAGTGGATCTTTTGGGAGTCGGGGTTGTATCTGAAGATATCCCCGGTCATCGGATTTCTGTGAGCCTTGACACAGGTGCGGGCTCTGGTACCCGGTACCTTTCCTGGGGCAAGCTCTCTGGTTACTCTGCTCCCCACATTGAGTGAACTCTCACTTGAGTTACTTTCTTCTTTTCCTTCCTTCTGGGATCTATTCTTGCTGTTCTGGGTCCCTCCACTGAGGAACCCTCCTTCCTCCTCCAGGCTCCCTGCCTGGCTCTCATTCCATTCCACCCAAGGACCTGGACCTTCTGACCAAAGACCTCCTTACTCCCTCTAAGGGCTACTATGTACCCCTCCCGGGGTCCCTCCCACCTGCTGACTAGTGTGGGGTGTGGGTTCCAGGGTTCCACCTACTGGCCATAACTTCCACTTGCAGTGGGGCGACTACACCGCTTTTATGGGTGTAATACCCCTTTTGTGGCACCTACTTAGTGGGGCGCCACATTTTCTTAGGGTCAATCTGCAGTGTCTCCCTTAACCCTCTCTTTGCGACCTTTTCAGCAGATGTGTGTGGTTGTCGACTGTGTCATCATGGAAGTACCACAGCCTCCGGGTTGCTTGTTGAGCCTGGTCTGTGTTCTCCACTAGTCTTGGGGTCCCAGTACCCACTTTCTGTGGCCTGGTCCCCCCACTACCTTGCGCCTGACAATGGATACGAACCCCACTGGTGGATTGCTCACTGCCAATGCCTCTGGGACCCTCTCTTCCTCCTGGAGCCACCTAGTTCTCTTTCTCTGCTCCTCATTCTGGCCTCAGGACAAGCTCCCACTTGCTCTAGTCCTCTGGACACTTCTCTTAAGTTCTTTTCTCTCTTTGACAGGTTTTCTTTCTCTAGCTTCCTTTCAACTCGACTCTAGAGATGAGCCACCACCCTAGTGTTCAAATTTGATTCGATTAGTTGAATTGGGGGCTGTTTGTCGAATGTTCGTCGAACACCGTCGAATACCATTGAAAACAATGGCAGGCAAACACAAACACATACAAACACATAGAAAACACCTTCTGAAGTGTCGAAAAGGTGACAAACTACTCAGAAGATGCAACAAAGACATGGGGAAAAGTGACAAGTACATATAAAAATGCGAAAAGAAAAGAGATAGATGAGTAAAAGGAGCAGAAGACACAGATATAGGCATGTCATGCCCTTCCAAAATCAGTTTTTACGACAGTATTTGTAAGGCATCATGCACACGATGAGTATTTGGTGAGTTTAACTTCAGTATTTGTAAGACCTGGTGCATACGATGAGTATTTGGTGAGGTTTTAACCTCACTATCTGTAAATCCTCGCGCAGATGATGAGTATTTGGTGAGTTTTACTTCAATATCTGTAAGGCCACGTTCAGACGATGATTATTTTGTGATTTTTACTTCAGTATCTGTAAGGCCTTGTGCAGGCGATGAGTATTTGGTGAGGTTTTTACCTCAGTATCTGTAAGGCCTTGTGCATACGAGGAGTATTGTGTCACATTTAGGGGACTACAAGAAGAGTCTCCATTTTTTCCAAAAATGTGGGCACAGACACCACTTAAGTGGCATCAATTGCCCCACAGTTGCAAACTTAAAATGGTGACTTTTAGTCAAAAATCCACAAGGCTTTATTCTCCCCAAGATGACACAGGGGTAGAAAAGTCCTTGGGGATCCATGCCTTGTTCATCTTATGAACGTTAGTATGTCCACATTCTGGGTGGACAGACGCGTGCGCTTTTCTGTCAGTACACCACCAGCAGCGCTGAAGACAAGTTACGAGAGAATGCTGGCTGCGGGGCACGACAAGATCTCTAAAGGTACCTTTACACGCCGCTACAACAGGATGGATACAACCCGCTACAGGCTACGATTGTAGCTTGCGTCGTCAATATAGCCCATAGTAGCGGCGTGTGAAGACGGTAGGAGGCAACCGGCAACAGATACATCTGTTTCCGAGCACTGCTCTGAAACAGGTGGCTACAAAGCCGATTGCAGCGAGCTGTATCGGTGTGTAAAAAAGGAACAGAAGGGTTGTTTCTACACCATGCTATGTAGCTGGGGCGTGACACAGGCTCCGGGTTACCGCGACCCCTTCAGCGATCATTGGACGAAGCTCCTGCGTTGCGATTGGTTGTCGCTGCACAGGGCGGCATATTTAAGGAGCTGACCAGTCACACTACACAATTGCTCGAGCGTCATGTATTAATCAGCCTCCTGCGATGCCTGGCCAATCATGATGTTCTTGCTTTGTCCTATCAGCGTACGGACGTCTCGTACTCCACAATTGTGGCACGCCTATGTGCTGTCCCTGCTGCACCAGGTCCTCCCATATTAGCTGGTTGTAGCGGTGTGTAAATGAGGTAAGGTAAGCTACAGATGGCTACTTGAGACACCCGGCGATGTATCTAGCTGTAGATGTAACGTAGCGTAGCGCGCCTTGTGGCGGCGTGTAAAGGTGGTGCGTTTCCCGTTTGTAACCGTTTGGGCGTGCTCGTGCACGTAAAGTAGCGGGTTGTATCCATCCTGTTGTAGCGGCGTGTAAAGGTACCTTAAGGCGTGAGTGGCGAGCTCAAGCCATTTTTTCAGATTGGAAGCCCAAAATGATCAAGGCTACAGTTCCCTGGTCATGTCATCGATGTTAAGTTGGAGATACTTGTGTACCATCCAATCCAGGCGTTGACTATGTGTCAGACTTCTCGTGTCTTCAGGCCTTGCAAATGATGGTTGAAAAAAATTGTGATATGAGGCCACAAAATTGTGTACCACTGGGGTTTTGTGGAAAAGCTGATCGAAGATTATGTATCAGCTTCTGCTGATACTCCTACATGCATGCGTCCCTTTGTATGGCAGGAATTATTTTGGCAAATTTGGTCTTGTACCGAGGATCTAAGAGTGTGGCAACCCAGTAGTCGGCATTGCTTCTAATTCGGACAATCCGAGGGTCATGTTGCAGATAGTGCAGCAAGAAGGCTCTCATGTGTGTTGTGCATCCAGGAGGACCAAGTCCTTGTTGTGTTGGTGGTGGGGAGGTGAGAATCATGCTTGCTTCCTCTGCCCTCTCCCTCCAACCTCGCACAACATAAATGTCATCAAAGTCTCCCTCATCTGCTGACTCTTCCATTCCCATTGCCAGTTCATCCTCCATTTCTTCCTGGGCTCCTGCACCTTCCTCAAAAGTTTGGTTGCTACCATGCGCCCTCGTTAATCGGTCTCCACAACCCTCCCATGCCTGCCGTATTGGTGCTGCCGACCGTGAGGACCTTGGAGATGTTGTCATCCCTTCCACATAGGACTCCTCCTGTACTTTCTCCACCTCCTCTTGTCCCACCACCTGACTCCGAATATTGTTTAGAGTGTGCTCCAGCATGTAGATGACCGGAATAGTCATGCTGATAATGGCATCGTCAGCACTAAACATCTTCGTTGCCATCTCAAAACTGTGCAGAAGGGTGCATAGGTCCTTGATCTGAGATCACTCCTGCAGCGTGATCTGCCCCACCTCTTGATCTCGTTGGCCCATGCTATACATCATAACTTATTGCACCAGGGCTCTGCGGTGCTGCCACAATTGCTGCATCATGTGCAAAGTAGAATTCCAGTGTGTCAGCACATCGCATTTCAGCCGGAGAATGGGCAAGCCGAAATACTTCTGGAGCAATGCAAGTTGTTAAGCTGCGGGATGCGAATGCCGGAAGTGAGCACACAGCGACCGTGCCCTCTGCAGAAGCCCATCTAGGCCAGGATAGTGTCTCAAAAATTGCTGGACAACCAGATTGAACACATAAGCCATACAAGGCACGTTTGTGATATTGCCTCGGCGAAGGGCCGCACCCAGGTTTGCAGCATTATCGCACACGGCCTTCCCTGGCTGCAGGTTGAGTGGAGATAACCATTGCTGAAACTCAGTCGCCAGAGCTGACCACAACTCCTCAGCTGTGTGACTCACATTTCCCAGGCATTTCAGGTAAAGACCGCCTGATGGCGTTGAGCCCTGCTGCCAGCATAGTAAGGAGGTGTGCAGGATTCCTTCTGTGCAGTTACAATGCGGGTGGCATTACCAGACAGGCTTTGGGCAGAGGTGGAGCACCGAGATGAGGTTGAGGAGGCAGAAGCAGTGGAGGAACTTCTACCTACAGAGGATGGACGCACAACTCATGGGACGGCAAGACGGCAAGACTTGGACAGCAGACCCTTCTCCAGCTCTCACCATAGTTAACCAGTGCCCATTCAGCGACATGTAACGCCCCTGTCCATGCTTACTGGTCCAGGTGCCTGTGGTGAAATGCACCATGTCACACACAGAGTTTCTCAAGGAAGCGGTGACGTTGTCTGCGACCTGCTGGTGTAGCGTAGGCACACCTTTCTTTTAGAAGTAGTGGCGACTGGGCATCTGGTACTGGGGCACTGCTGCTGATATAAGGACTTGAAAATCCTCTGTGTGCACCAGGCGGAAAAGCAGCATTTCTGTGGCCAATAGCTTGCAGATGGTGAAATTCAAGCACTTAGCTTTCTCATGGCTAGGAGGAAATGGTCTTTTACTGGTCCACATCTGAGGGACGGAGGGCTGGCTGCTGTTCTGAGATGGGGTTGAGTAGGGTGTCCCCGGCAAACTACTGGTCTGTGAGGGAGGTGCAGGCAAAGATGTAATGTTGCCTTCATCCAAAGATGGTGCTCTCGATGTCTGAGAGAGCTCAACACCAGCAGCATTGTCCACTTGAAAAACAAGTGACGACCTGCCAATTCAACTGCCTGTTGCGGGTACAGAGGTGGAAGGTCTTCGTCCAAAAGCATGTGTGACAGCTGTCCCCACAGTCGCAGACGATGAAGAGCACACGGATACACTTGATGGGACAGACGGTGGTAGGCCCACCCCGCTAGCCCGCATTGTAGCACAGTGAGCGTACACCATCGTAGTTGCGTTGCCTGCCAATATCTCCCTGTGTAACATCTACTATGCGATCTTGGACAAGTGCCAAAAACGTGTGCCCTCCCGTGAAATCATATGCAATATCGGAACGATATTGCAACGTGTAAAGCGGCCCTTAGACATAGCCTATCCGCTCCACCAATCTCACATGCATCACAGATAATGGTTGGTGGCCACTTATGCTGCTCCTAACTGTTCCCCATCTCCTCAGGTTGACTATACCATCATTGTAAATAAGCACCTGTACTTTTTGTCACCCACACCTCATTGTTAGATTGTAAGATCTTATGAGCAGGGCTGTCATTATTTTGCTATAATTATTGTATTATGCTTTGTATTGTATTTTGTATTGTATCGTATTGCATGTTCTGATAACTGTTTCTTATTCAACCTCTGTTTTACTATGAACCTCTGAATTGTGAAGCGCTGCTGAATTAGTTGGTGCTATATAAATAAATAAAGAAGATAAAGTTTACCCTCCTTGAGACCCCACGGTGATCTTCAGTGATGTCTTATCCCAGGCAGCAAGCAGGACCTGTATGTGTGAGTTGTCTGGTGCTTCCAGGACCTTGCACTCCACCATGTGACTGATTCACTTGATGAGTCACATGGGCAGGTTCTTGAAGCACCGAACAACTCACACACAGGTCCTCCCATGCTGTCGGAGGAGAACATCTCCGGAGCTCACCGTGTGATTGCGGGGAGGATAAGAAATTGAATGTTAATGGTGCAGAAAGTGTATCAGAAAAACAGAGCAATAATTGACTCTCATTATTTTCTGGAAGCACTTTCTGCACCATTAACTTAGCAGTCAAGCAACACAGCATCTTAACAGAAAATTGAAAATCCCATTCACTCTGCTGCAGACATTTTGACTGATCAATTTTTGGCGCAGTTTAAAAAAAAACAAAAAAAAAACGCAGGCCCAAAAACAGATCAGAAACATCCAGTGTGAACATAGCCTTAGGCCAAAATATGGATCACAATAGTACCTGCTGCTTGTTTAATTGATCTGACACAGGTGCAAATTTTGACGGATATGTAAATAGAACCATTCAACTCTTTGGGTCCATGTGTTGTCGAATAAAAATTTTTTACATGGATGTGTGATTACAACTTTATGACTCAAATACACATATGTTTGTCACGGTGTGAGTATGGACCCTGGGGTATAGACTGTCCACGTGTTTTCTGACCCAAACTTGACTGCTATATAGGCATACAGTATGGCTAGGGTTAAACCTGCAATAGCCCTCAGGCTGACGATTCCGTTTAAAACTTAGTTTTTCTCAGCCTGAGCGCATAGTGTTAACAGCGTAATGCTATGTACCGTCTGCCTATTCATCACTATGGATACCTGATGCTTCTCACAACCGCCGGCTCCACACACAAGGACCGGATATGTGCTATTGCAGAGCGCACAGGAAACGCGGTCCTGTGCGCTCTTCAATAGTGCATATCTGATCCTTGTGTATGGAGCCGGCAGCTACGCTAAGCGTCAGGTATCCATAGTGATGAATAGGCAGCCAGTGTATAGCGCTACATGCCATTAACGCTATGCGCTCAGGCTGCTAGAAACTACGTTTTAGATCAATTCGTCAGTCTGAGGGCTGACGCTAGTTAGACCCTAGCCTATATGAGTCGGTCAAGTTTGGGTCAGGAGACCTGTGGACAGTCTGTCCATTCTGGTCCGCACTTGGACCCTGACACATGAATGTCTGAATGCAGCATAAGGTGAGTGGCATCTTTCAAGGCTTGATAGATTTATCAGATGCTTTTAAGCTTCCTTGCACTGCAGAGACACCTCTCATGCTGGATCAGCAGGATTGTATTTGTTGCCGCACATAATGAACTCTTTATAATATTCTGGAGTTGGATTGCCATATCAGTAAGAAGCCAGTTATTACACACCTCAGAATGTGCAGTATAAATAGCCAAGTATTCCTGCTAATGGTGTTAGAAATATGGTATTAATTACATTGTGGTAGTTGGCTCCAAAAATGTCTGAATTTAGGAAATACAAACTGAGAGCTAAATAGTTCGCCTGTCAGTCTGTGGTAAGCGTTGTACTGCAGCCTGGAGAGTAGAAGTATTGGTGCTATCTATCTATCTTATCTATTATCTATCTATAATAATCTATCTGGAGTGGAAGAGACATAAAATAAGTTGAATATAAAACTTTTGAAGTATGATGTATACCACTGAACAACACAGTTTGTTTCACTCTGATAGATTTGTGACATTATGTATGTTAAAAATATTGTCCACTACTTGGACAACTGTTATGATCCGGTGACCTTGGAGCTGCATGGAGGAAATTCACTGGAGAAGTGGTACCTGTACTGACCGCAGTCCCTGATTTAACTCCGCAACTAGAAGTAGCCGTGGGATGTGACTAACCATACCCTAGACACCTCAACACGGCCGGAGAACTAGCTACCCCTAAAGAGGGAAACAGGAATGCTATCTTCCCTCAGAGCAGAACCCCAAAAGGAGAGAAAGACCCCCCACAAATATTGACTGTGAGTAAGAGGAAAAGACACACTCAGGCAGAAAACAAGAATCAAGCAAAGATGAGGCCAGTGCTTGCTAGATAGATAAACACAGGACAGGATACTATCGTAGTCAGTATAAAATCCCTTCAAAAATATCCACTGCCGATAATACAAAAATACGCTGAGTCTACTCAAGACTCAGCGCCCTTAGATCTGCAAACCTCCTGTGAATCCTACAATTCTCAATATATGCATACTGACACAAAAAGCTGAACAAGCTCATAACAAATGAATAGCACAAGAATCCTAGGAAGAAAACTTCCTAACAGAGAGCAAGTTAACACAGCTTGCACTCTGAGCAAAAAATAGATTATATCAGAAGACAAGCACACAGCCTGTGTGCCACAAGAGACTAAGCCATATACTTATCTTGGAAGTCTTGCAATAGGGCAGGAATAACCAGACAGAGGTGAGACACCTCCAGGAACATTTACAACTGGCAAGGACTGAGGAAAACCTGCAACCTTAAATATCCCAGTCAGAATTGCAAGTATCAAATTCACCTGACCAAGCATGCAAAACAGGATCAACTGCATTACCGGGCACAACCACAGGAGGGAGCCCACAAGCAGAATTCACAACAGACGACCCCTTCTCCTTTCTTATGTTTCCCCCTAACAAAATACCAGCATCTATACTCACCTCCGGTGCCATTGTCTTTCCAGCGGTGTCGGCACTGCCCCTCCCGGGGATTGTGTGACATGGTTATGTCACGTGAGCTCTGCAGCCTATCAGCACTGACTTCGCTCTCCCCTCGTTCAGACAAATCAAGATACCGGGCAGAAGTGGTGAGATTTGTCCAAAGGGGAGAGCAAAGCCAACACTGATTGGTCGGAGGGAATGGGTGACAAAACAATGAAATCAGTTCTTCAGGAGAGGCATTGTCAACATCACAGGAATGTTGCCAGCACCAGAGTTTAATATAGGTTTTATTATTTTGTTGGGGGAAAACATAGGGCTGGAGAAAATGCTAGACCACAGATAATCCCTTTAAGGTTTTCCATTAATAATGACATGGCCATTACTGAGCTGCTTTATTGTCTTCAATATGATTTCTTTAATATGACAAAGCTATGATCTGTGACTCCAACATAGCTGCATTACCTGTTGGAGGTCTGAGGAAATCTGATATTGATGTTATCTATTATAAAAAGCTCATGTTGAGTCCAATCCCACATGCTTCACACTGAACGTTTGCGAGTAGGCTGCTAGATACAGGTAACCACCACACATTGTATGAGATCAGAGTCCTAACGAGGACTTATCACTGGGGTCAGAAGTGCCAATTTTTGCTTTATTCCTGCTGCACCACTGAGTATTTTTTAAATTCACCATACGGTACCGTTCCAGATATATGTACCTCTTCATTTACTTCAAATAAGAAAAAGGCCCATATTGCTGATACAAAAGATCCTATGTCTCGGAAACCATATGGTAGATTAAAAGATAACCCCGAATACTATGAGGAGCAAAAGGAATAAAAGAAGCACCCAACCTAGTCTATCCTCTTCTGTCCTGGTAGCACATTGTCTTTAAACATAGGAATCCTTCAGGTCAACTTAATGAAAAGATGCTTTCAGAGTTTAGAATAATAGAGTCTACAGAATACCTAGAATCATCTCATGGTGATCACCCAGTTTCCATCGATGGCTGCCATTGTAGTTTTGCAATAATTTTTGGCAATTTACAAAGTTGGATTTCCCATTCTGGAGATTTCATTTGAGTTTCCTCTATTACATCCCTTTCACATAAGGGTTTTCGCTGATGTGCGGCCGATCCGGCATGTGGTGCCGTATTTACCGGATTGGCCACCTAACGTCCGACTTGCAGCCCGGATCCGGCAAGCCCCATGCATTGTGTATAGGGCTTGAGGTCCGCTGCGGCAAGCGCGGTTCTGCCGAATGCGGCAGATCCGGTACTTGCTTGCAGCTTTTTTCTTTGCGGCCGCAAGTGCTGGATTCGACCAATTTGGCGTAACCGCACTTGCCGCACCGGACCTCAAGCCCCATAGAGAATGCATGGGGCTTGCCGGATCTGGGATGCAAGTGCGGCTGTTAGGCGGCAGATCCGGCAGATGCGGTAAATCTGCCGGATCTGCCGCACATCAGCGAAAACGCTGATGTGAAAGGGGCCTTAGATAAAGGTTATATTATAAATACAGCCTGCTCTACTGCTGTATTACCCCTGAGAAGCAGATTATTATTAATTATTTGTCTTTGCAAACGATGTGATTTACACCAATGTGCCTTATTTTCATGATGTCAGTGCAGTGGAGTGTGGTTGACTTTGGGGTAACATTAGCTCCTGTTGAAGCTCTTTTTCCAAAAAAGTAGTCCTTTTATCCCTCATGAACTTAGTAAAATCCAATTATGGACCCTTAGGCTCCCCATGTTTTGTCATAAGGTGCCTCAGAAAAAGATGGAGAATACCTCATTTTATCCCACAAATTTCACATAAATTCTTTAATAAATCAATACATCTGTATGCCACAGTATGAGATCAAAGTCTTTTTTATATACGGTACCTCTTTTTCAAATCTATACAACTTATATCTATAACCATTTCACGTACCGTAGGTACATCTCCACTGTCCTGATTGTGGTCTGGTTGTATGTGACATATTTTTTAAACATTCTATTTTGCAGTTTTAAACAATAATAAGTCCAGAATATTTCCTCTGTGCATTCACACATAAAACATACTAAACAGAAAGAAAACATGAATGTATTAGTTCTCCTACTAGGTGAACATTTCCCCTACACATTTATAGAACTTTAAAGGGGTTGTCCAGGATTTTTGTATAATCTCTGTGTGTATCTAGGTTGCAGAATGCTGATAGTATGTAACTTACATCCTGTCAGAATTTTGCATTGTTTCCTATATTAGGCTAGGGTCACACTTGCGTTTTTTACAAGCGTTTTTGGAGACCTGCGTTTTCAAAAACGCATGTAAAAACGCACCCATAGGCCCCCATGTTAAAAAAGGCATGTCCTAATAGCAAAAAACGCATGTGTGACAGTACCATGCATTTTTGGTGCATTTCCAAAAACGTATGCGTTTTTTAACATGGGGCCCTATGGGAAACGCATGCAAAAGCACATGTACAATTAGTACCATTTAGTACCATCCAAAAACGCATGCATATTCCATAGGAACCCGTGTTATAAAAACGCATTCGTTTTTAGAAAATGCATGCGTTTTTTTTAACATGGGTCCCTATGGAAAACGCATGCGTTTTTTTAACACAGGCCCCTATGGAAAACGCATGCGTTTTTGAATGGCACTAAAAGGTACTAATTACCATGCGTTTTTGCATGCGTTTTCCATAGGGGCCCATGTTAAAAAAACGCATGCGTTTTCTACAAAAACGCATGCGTTTTTAAAACAGCACCAAAAAATAGTGCATGCACTATTTTTTGGTGCAGATTTAAAAACGCATGCAAAAACGCAGGGTGCAATCACACACCTTAAAAAACTCATGATGACATGAAAAAACGCATGTAAAAACGCATGAGTTTTTTTTTCAATCACTAAAAAAACTCATGCCAAGTGTGACCCCAGCCTAACACTATTTTGCATCTGGAGATCGACCAGGCTGCGTGTTTGTTTTAGAGCTTGTGTGTAAATATCATAACGGGTCATTCACACCCACTTCCTACAAGCCCACTCCAGATTACAACAAACACTACTCAGTTCCAAGCATGCGCGCCATCCAGTCTCCAGCATGCCTGCCCCACACAGCAACAAGCCCACGCAGTCTCAGTATGCCCGGCCACTCCAATACCAAGCATGCCCGCCCCCTCCAGTCTCCAGCGTGCCCGCCCCCTCCACACTCCATTGCCCTATGTAATTTGTGATAGAGCTGCCGCATTGCACTGAGAGCGGTCATCCTACTGAGACACTGTAACGAACCTGCAGCTCTGAGGAGATGGCAGTGCTGTGTGTGTGTGCTCACCTCCTCCCCTGTGCGGGAACTGATGTGATATGATAAAGCACGCTGATGCCTCGCAGCTGTAAGGGCCTGCCCTGACCCCTCTGACCACACATCCCCGCTCCCTATGTGAAGCAGAAAGAACGAACCGCTCACTGCACAGAGGGGGCGTGGCTGTGAGGTCAGAGGGGGTGGGGCAGACCAGGCCCAGGTAGCTGTGAGGCATCAGCACGCTTCATCATATCACATCAGTGCCGGCACAGGGCATAAGGTGAGCACACACACAGCACAGAGAGCTGCCATCTCCTCAGAGTTGCGGATTCGTCACAATGTCTTAGAAGGAGAGTGCAATGCGGTGGTTCTATCACAGATCACAGAGGGCAATGGAGTGTGGAGGGGGCGGGCATGCTTGGGACTGGAGTGGCCGGGCACACTGAGACTTGGAGGGGCAGGCATGCTGGGTACTGAAGACTGTTTGTTGCAGCCTGGAGTGGGCTTTTAGAAGAGTGGGTGTGAATGACCAGTTATGTTTACACACAAGCTCCAAAACAAACACTCGGCCTGGTCGTTCTCCAGCCGACACAAAATAATGATATCTATGTAAGAAGGCAAAATGTTGACAGGGTGTAAATGACAAACCAGCATCATACTGGGAGCAGGGAAGGGAATTAGTGGTGCCTCACCAGAATCCAGATGAACACAGGTGCCAAGAACAAGTGGCTGGATACCACTCACCAAAGGAAATAGAAAAGTTCCAGCACCAGATGTCTCTTCATTAAAATCTTCAGTATTTTATTTCCATGTCAAGAAAAAAAATCATCATGCGGGGACGCAGCCCTAAAAGTCTGACGCGTTTTGAACAAAGTTCTTAATCAAAGGCCTATGCCTATGATTAAAGGGATCCTGTCACCTCCAAAACGCCTCTTAAGCTATCAAAACATGTCCCTGCAGCATCCCATCACCAATCTCACACTTCTTTTGTCTCCTAAAAGCATCCTGTGAAAGTGCATAAAAATATTTTAATACTCACTCATTAGTGATTATAATTAGCAGGGGCCATATTCTTTAGTCACCAGGGGGTGTTGTTTTGCAGCTCGAGGATCCAGTCTCTCTCTGTCTGTGCTGCTGTGAAACTGAAACTGAAGGCACGACTAATGATTTGCATTCTGTGAGTGATAGAGAGGGAGGAGGGCAATGCCTGCACATCACAGCAGAACACACAGAGACAGGTTGGATCCTGGAGCTGCAAAACAGCCCGCCTTGGTGACTATAGAATATAGTCACTGCTAATTATAATCACTAATGAGTGAGTATTAAAACGTTTTTATGCACTTTCACAGGATGCTGTAGGAGACAAAAGGAGTGTGAGATTAGTGATAGGATGGTGCAGGGACATGTTTTGCTAGCTTAGGAGGTGTTTTGGAGGTGACAGGAACGCTTTAAGAACTTTGTTCGAAACGCGTCAGGCATTTAAGGGCTGCGTCCCTGCATAATGATTTTTATCTTGACATGGAAATAAAATACTGAAGATTTTAATAAAGAGACACCTGGTGCTGGAACTTTTCGTTTTCTTTGCTGTAAATGACAAACTGTCAGCATTCTGCCCGGATAACCCCTTTAATTCCAACTACTGCAGTAGTGTTTATAGCAGATAAACTTTACTGCTATTTCGTAGAAGCTCCTCCTTACTGAACCTTCTACATCAACTTTTTTACCACAACCTCTTATTTTCAAGATCCTTTCCCACAAACAGGCAAAAACACCATTTTGGAGTAATTTGGCCAAATCGGCCTTTATACACAAAACATACAAAAAAATTAACTTGAAGGTGAGGAGATTCTTGGAGCTCACTGAATAAATTAAAAATAATTCAGCATTACCCCAGCCGCGACTTAAGGCTCAGGGGCACCTCTGTTGCCGGAAAACCATTAACCACCGACTCCCAGGGAACCTACCTTTAAGAGCCCCAAATCTGCCATGCAATTACCCAAATTTTGAACCAAACTTGAGGTTACCATATATCAGATGTACAACCCCCTCAACATCAATTTTACCACAAACTCCAAGAGTTCCGTCTCCACCGCTTGTCATAATGACCCTATGCCTTCCACTCCCTGCCCTTGTGCCCATGCTCACCAGGGTTGGACCATCACCAGTGGTGACTACATGCCAAATTGTAGACCTCCACCATTTTCTCAGCCTATATATCCTCCTTCTAATTGCTGATCATGCCTTTAACTTTTGACCCAATACTAACAACTACTCTTTAACCCCAGCTTACCCTCCAAAGCTAAGTCATGGGTCAGTACGCTTATGGCTATGCTGGGATTTGTTTTTCCTTTATTTATTAGCTCTCTGTCTTTTTTTTTTTAAACTTTTTTTGTACTCTTCCTATAGATTTCATCTAAATAACACTCTTTTGGGATCTCTATATCATAGATTCCAATGTGGATACAGCTCTACATATAGACATTCACATGTCGTTTTGGTAGCCCACCATATTGGCACACCTGTGAAATTTACTTAATAAACAGGGATAATTATCCAACACAATTTGCTTACCGTATATACTCGTGTATAAGCCGACCCGTGTATAAGCCGACCCCCCTACTTTTGCCCCCAAAACCTGGGAAAATTTATTGACTCGTGTATAAGCCGAGGGTGGACCCCAGCACAGGTATACAGCCCCCAGCAGTGTGGTATACAGCAGCCTCCCCAGTGGTATATACAGGCCCCAGCAGTGTTACAGCAGCAGCCCCAGTGGTATATACAGCAGCAGCCCCAGTGGTAGTATACAGCAGCCCCAGAGGTATATACAGCAGCCCCAGTGGTAGTATACAGCAGCAGCCCCAGTGGTAGTATACAGCAGCAGCCCCAGTGGTAGTATACAGCAGCAGCCCCAGTGGTAGTATACACGCAGCCCCAGTAGTATATACAGCCCCAGTGGTAGTATATAGCCCCAGTGGTATATATACAGCCCCAGTGGTAGTATATAGCCCCAGTGGTAGTATATAGCCCCAGTGGTAGTATATAGCCCCAGTAGTAGTATACAGCCCCAGTGGTAGTATATAGCCCCAGTGGTAGTATATATACAGCCCCAGTGGTAGTATACAGCCCCAGTGGTAGTATATAGCCCCAGTGGTAGTATATAGCCCCAGTGGTAGTATATAGCCCCAGTGGTAGTATACATACAGCCCCAGTGGTAGTATATAGCCCCAATGGTAGTATATAGCCCCAGTAGTAGTATACAGCCCCAGTGGTAGTATATAAACCCCAGTGGTAGTATATATACAGCCCCAGTGGTAGTATATAGCCCCAGTGGTAGTATATAGCCCCAGTGTAGTATATAGCCCCAGTAGTAGTATACAGCCCCAGTGGTAGTATATAGCCCCAGTGGTAGTATATATACAGCCCCAGTGGTAGTATATAGCCCCAGTGGTAGTATATAGCCCCAGTGGTAGTATATAGCCCCAGTGGTAGTATACAGGGCCCCAGCAGGCCCCCCTCATAATTTGGCGCCCCCACCTCAGTTTCTGGGCCCCCCCGCATGCAGCGCTGCACATATACATTACGTGTCTAGCAGCTGTTACCCTCCGGTGGCAGATCGCGGCTCCCGGCTCCGGGCTCCATCTTCCTCGCTGTCTTCCTGCTTTGTGACCGGCGCGATGACGTCATCGCGCCGGTCACATGACAACCAGGAAGACAGAGAGGAAGATGGAGCCCGGAGCCGGGAGCCGCGATCTGCCACCGGAGGGTAACAGCTGCTAGACACGTAATGTATATGTGCAGCGCTGCATGCGGGGGGGGCCCAGAAACTGAGGTGGGGGCGCCAAACTTTGAGGGGGGCCGTATGACTCGCGTATAAGCCGAGGGGGGGACTTTTCAGCCCAATTTTTGGGCTGAAAAACTCGGCTTATACGCGAGTATTTACGGTATTTAATTCAGGCCATGCAAATACTTTGGAAAAAATATATTGATTCTTAAAATAAAAGTATTGTTTTAGATGTCTGCTCCCATTGTTGCAGAAGCCTCTGTGTTTTATATTGTTGATAAATTTATGTTTTTTACCTACATTTATCAACAATATTAAACACATAGGCTGCTGTGTAGGTGGCAACAGACAAAAGCTGATTTTTCAATTTTTTAATTTGTTTAGTAAAGAATAATTTCTAAGCTCAAAATGTTTTTTTATTTTGTTGTGATAATATAAAATACTGGTCTCTATCCAAACTATGGTGGATGTAGTTTATTTATCACTAGCTGTCCCTGGCATTGCCCAGGATAGTAACTAACTGTTCTTAGCTATAACAAACTAAAATTGGTTAACAAAGCCTTGCTTCTCTCTGCTGAGATACATAGGCTGCAAGTGTAATATAGGAGCTATGTGTGGGCTACTGGTGTAATACAGGGGCTATGTGTGGGTACAGGTTTCAAGTGTAATACAGGGGCTATGTGTGGGCTCCTGGTGTAATACAAGGGCTACGTGTGGGTACAGGCTTCAATACAGGGGGCTATGTGTGAGCTCCTGGTGAAATACAGAGACTATGTGAAGCGTCCTGCCGTAATACTGGGGTCTGTGTGCAGCCTCTTGCTGCATACTGAGGCTATATGCGGCCTTCTGCTGTATACTGGGGGCTGTGTGCAGCCTCCTGCTGTATACTGGGGGCTGTGTGCAACCTCCTGCTTTATACTGGGCGCTGTGTGCCACCTCCTGCTGTATACTGGGGGCAGTGTGTGGCCTCCTGCTGTATACTGAGGGCTGTGTGTAGCCTCCTTCGGTATACTTGCTTTGTATGTGGTCCCTTGCTGTATACTGAGGACTGTTTGTGGGCTCCTGCTGTATACTGGGGGCTGTTTGGCCTCATATTGTATACTGAGGGCTGTGTATAGACTCCTGTTATATACAGGGGCTGGGTGAAGCCTCTACTTTATACTGGAGGCTGTCTGTGGCCTCCTGCTGTATACTGGAGCTGTATGGCCTCCTGTTGTATACTGAGGGCTTTGTGCGGTCACCTGCTGTATACTGGGGGCTGCGTGTGGGAGGTTATTAAAGAATAGCAAAGAGATGTCTTTGTGTTTGTAAATGTGACGGTGCGGATTCCTTTAGTGCACAAACACACACGCTCAGTTTTATATATTAGATTTTTCATGGCATCTGCAGTCCTACAAAAAAATTAATGGAATCAAAATTTAAAAGTTTGATCCATGAACTTCTAAACCACAATTATAATTTTGCATACATAGATTATGATGAATTATGTATGTAAACAGGAGGATCAGTCAAAGTGGGTGTTGATAAATCATAAGACAGATGACATAAAGATTGATACCTGGACCAGAGTTTATGCAGTAATGTACCTTGTTAAGTGTGGCAGCTAAAACATTGTTGGTTAAACACACTCCTCTCACTCTTATGACCATTAAGGAAGGTTTTGTCAACTGGCTTGGTACCACTTCTGTAGAAGAAGGCTAGTGTTTACAGACAGCTGTCAATCAGTGGTGTGGTATGGGTTATACAGAGCTCAGCATGGGGAGAACTGGTAGTTCTGCATCAGATAAAACAGTTTTTAATCAAAATTGCAGTAACCAGTAAAGTAAGTGACAGATTGTTGGAACCAAGGTTGATTGTCTTTAATCATTCATCATCTTAGTGTAAATACAGCTGGTGATAAGATCTAAAATGTTAACTCGATCATTTGTTGTTTGCATCCTGACGTAGAAATGATTGTTTGCCATAAGCATCTCTCTGGTTGTCTCTTGCAATGGAATCTGTACAGGGGGTAAGGAACCAACACATACATGATCGTTGAAACATATAAGTGTAGGTAGACGAGTAATACTTACCGTAATTTTCTATATTGCGGATTCTCACTTGTTATGGGCAATGTGTTTTAATAAATCATCCATATGGAACCAAATTCTGCTCATGCAGCATGATGGAGCCAGGTGTCAGTTAGTCTTTGTACGGAAAAGAATAGAAATACTTTATAACATTTTACAAAGCATGTGGCATGTATATCCTTTTGCCTTCAGTGATGGAAATTTCTTATAAGTGGCTGAAATACGATGCTGTTTCCTTTGGCAGCAATGCTAGGCTCGCGCTGGCACTTATTTTGGCAGGATCCACTTCTATATATTCTTTGTCTTTTACTGAAGTGGTTGTGCATCTGTACATTTTGCAACTCATCTAATACTAACTTAGACCAACAGCTTTTAAAGAAACATTTAGAACTTATAAACATATTAAAATAAAATATTGTTACCATGAGATATGATTTTTTTGTTAAGTTTTATTAAAAAGTTAATCAAAAATTAAATAAAAAATATCTCCTAACACTCCTATACCACTGACGTGGTTTCCATTTCCTACGGAAGAAAACAGTAAAATCCTTATAATAATCAACAACAATCTATTCACATTTATTTATAATATAGATAGTTTTACAGCTCTGCTCGGCATATCAGTCTATGCCTCCAGAAAGGGATTACAAAATAATACCATGTGACATCAAAAAGTCACATGGATCTCTTCATAGCTTCTTTGTTTTTTTTTTCTTTTTTTCTTTCTTTTTTACAACTGGAATCTTCACTTCTTATCAGACAGCTGGTTTTCCAGGGTTTCAAGTCTTGCTGTCAGCTTAGCTAGTAAAAACTGTTAAGGAAAATATATAGGATATTGGGCTATTGGTTATGAGGGTTTTATATTCCCACATATTTAATATCGTTTTCACTAAAATGACACGTCATGGGCATGGGGGAAGCTGACTCAAGTGTCAATGGGGTCTGTGGGTGCTGCTAGAGTACATCTCTGACCAATCTATGAACAACATCCATGTGAACAGAATATTATGGGTTAACAAGTGGAAAATATGAAAATGAACATCTACAAGTTGAGGGTCTAAAGCCAGAACCACTGTTAAATAGGTTATTCCAAGAACAACATTTATCACCTATCCCTAAGTAGTTGAACTCCCAGTGACTATACAGTTATCACTTATCACCTATCCATGAGTGGTAGAAACCCCCAACACCTATGCAGTTATCACCTATCGATAAGAGGATGAACCCCCAAAAACTATACACTTATCACTTATCCATGAGTGGTAGAAAATCCAAACAGCTATGCAGTTATCACCTATCAATAAGGGGTTGAACCTGCAATGACTTTACAATTATCACCTATCCATAAGTGATTGAACCTCCAGTGACTATACAAATATCACCTATCCAGGGCCGCACCTATCATGAGGCAAGTTGAGTACTCTACCTCAGGCGCGGCTCCTGTTGATAAAATGAGGGCGGCATCTGCGGGGCTCGCTTTATCAGATGCCGCCCGGTGCCTGTACTGAGCCTCTCTTCTATCCCTGACACTCTATTGTCTCCTGCGCTGCCGCCCGCTTCTTAATAGTGTGGACTGTGTGGCTGCTTTCACCCGCTGGGTTCAGCAATGAGATAGGGAGCGTGTCCTGCAGAGGAGAATACTGGCCAATGAACGCTCTCATATCAGAATAATAGAAGAGCTGATTGGCCAGTGTTCTCCTGCAGGGCGGGAAGAAGTGAGAGCCCGGCAAAGAAGATTTAGAGAAGACACCTGGCTGTCTTGGAGCTGAAAGACGAGGAGGAGAAGTGGCCCCGGTCACAAGGTGACAGGTCTCCTGCTGTGCACAGTCCCAGCAGAGAGAAGGAGGGAGTGGGGGAGGAACAGGGATCCGACTGCTGAGAGCAGGGGAAGCTACACATGTGCCCCCCTCCTGCAGCACAGAGGAGTGTGTGAAAGAGGTATCTCTATAAAATGAGTGTGTGAGTTGTGTTGTCTTCTGTGTGTGAGTTGTGTGCCTTCTGTGTGTGAGTTGTGTATCTGTGTGTCTTCTGTGTGAGTTGTGTTTCTGTATGTGTCTTCTGTGCGTGAGTTGTGTGTCTTCTGTGTGTGAATTGTGCGTGTGTATGTGTCTTCTGTGTGTGAGTTGTGCGTCTGTATGTGTCTTCTGTGTGTGAGTTGTGCGTCTGTATGTGTCTTCTGTGTGTGAGTTGTGCGTCTGTATGTGTCTTCTGTGTGTGTTGTTTTTCTGTATGTCTCCTGTGTGTGAGTTGTGTTTCTGTATGTCTTCTGTGTGTGAGTTGTGTTTCTGTATGTCTTCTGTGTGTGAATTGTGCGTCTGTATGTGTCTTCTGTGTGTGAATTGTGCGTCTGTATGTGTCTTCTGTGTGTGAATTGTGCGTCTGTATGTGTCTTCTGTGTGTGAGTTGTGCGTCTGTATGTGTCTTCTGTGTGTGAGTTGTGTGTCTGTATGTGTCTTCTGTGTGTGAGTTGTGTGTCTTCTGTGTGTGAGTTGTGCGTCTGTATGTGTCTTCTGTGTGTGAGTTGTGTGTCTGTATGTGTCTTCTGTGTGTGAGTTGTGCGTCTGTATGTGTCTTCTGTGTGTGAGTTGTTTTTCTGTATGTGTCTCCTGTGTGTGAGTTGTTTTTCTGTATGTGTCTCCTGTGTGTGAGTTGTGTTTCTGTATGTCTTCTGTGTGTGAGTTGTTTGTCTGTATGTGTCTTCTGTGTGTGAGTGTTGTGTCTGTATGTGTCTTCTGTGTGTGATTATTTGTGCGTCTGTATGTGTCTTCTGTGTGTGAGTTGTGTGTCTTCTGTGTGAGTTGTGTGTCTGTATTGTCTTCTGTGTGTGAATTGTGTCTTCTGTGTGTGAATTGTGTGTCTTTTGTGTCTTCTGTGTGTGAGTTGTGTGCCTTCTGTGTGTGAGTTGTGTATCTGTTGTCTTCTGTGTGTGATTGTGTGCCTTCTGTGTGTGAGTTGTGTTCTGTGTGTCTTCTGTGTGTGAGTTGTGTGCCTTCTGTGTGTGAGTTGTGTATCTGTGTGTGAGTTGTGTGCCTTCTGTGTGTGAGTTGTGTATCTGTGTGTCTTCTGTGTGAGTTGTGTTCTCTGTATGTGTCTTCTGTGTGTGAGTTGTGTGCTTCTGTGTGTGAATTGTGCGTGTGTATTGTCTTCTGTGTGTGAGTTGTCTCTGTATGTGTCTTCTGTGTGTGAGTTGTGCTCTGTGTGTGTCTTCGTGTGTTGTGTGGAGTTGTGCGTCTGTATGTGTCTTCTGTGTGTGTTGTTTTTCTGTATGTCTCCTGTGTGTGAGTTGTGTTTCTGTATGTCTTCTGTGTGTGAGTTGTTTTCTGTATGTCTTCCTGTGTGTGAATTGTGCGTTCCTGTTATGTGTCTTCTGTGTGTGAATTGTGCGTCTGTATGTGTCTTCTGTGTGTGAATTGTGCGTCTGTATGTGTCTTCTGTGTGTGAGTTGTGCGTCTGTATGTGTCTTCTGTGTGTGAGTTGTGGTCTGTATGTGTCTTGTGTCTGTGTTGGGAGTTGTGTGTCTTCTGTGTGTGAGTTGTGCGTCTGTATGTGTCTTCTGTGTGTGAGTTGTGTGTCTGTATGTGTCTTCTGTGTGTGAGTTGTGCGTCTGTATGTGTCTTCTGTGTGTGAGTTGTTTTTCTGTATGTGTCTCCTGTGTGTGAGTTGTTTTTCTGTATGTGTCTCCTGTGTGTGAGTTGTGTTTCTGTATGTCTTCTGTGTGTGAGTTGTTTGTCTGTATGTGTCTTCTGTGTGTGAGTGGTGTGTCTGTATGTGTCTTCTGTGTGTGAATTGTGCGTCTGTATGTGTCTTCTGTGTGTGAGTTGTGTGTCTTCTGTGTGAGTTGTGTGTCTGTATTTGTCTTCTGTGTGTGAATTGTGTCTTCTGTGTGTGAATTGTGTGTCTGTGTGTCTTCTGTGTGTGAGTTGTGTGCCTTCTGTGTGTGAGTTGTGTATCTGTGTGTCTTCTGTGTGTGAGTTGTGTGCCTTCTGTGTGTGAGTTGTGTATCTGTGTGTCTTCTGTGTGTGAGTTGTGTGCCTTCTGTGTGTGAGTTGTGTATCTGTGTGTCTTCTGTGTGTGAGTTGTGTGCCTTCTGTGTGTGAGTTGTGTATCTGTGTGTCTTCTGTGTGAGTTGTGTTTCTGTATGTGTCTTCTGTGTGTGAGTTGTGTGTCTTCTGTGTGTGAATTGTGCGTGTGTATGTGTCTTCTGTGTGTGAGTTGTGCGTCTGTATGTGTCTTCTGTGTGTGAGTTGTGCGTCTGTATGTGTCTTCTGTGTGTGAGTTGTGCGTCTGTATGTGTCTTCTGTGTGTGTTGTTTTTCTGTATGTCTCCTGTGTGTGAGTTGTGTTTCTGTATGTCTTCTGTGTGTGAGTTGTGTTTCTGTATGTCTTCTGTGTGTGAATTGTGCGTCTGTATGTGTCTTCTGTGTGTGAATTGTGCGTCTGTATGTGTCTTCTGTGTGTGAATTGTGCGTCTGTATGTGTCTTCTGTGTGTGAGTTGTGCGTCTGTATGTGTCTTCTGTGTGTGAGTTGTGTGTCTGTATGTGTCTTCTGTGTGTGAGTTGTGTGTCTTCTGTGTGTGAGTTGTGCGTCTGTATGTGTCTTCTGTGTGTGAGTTGTGTGTCTGTATGTGTCTTCTGTGTGTGAGTTGTGCGTCTGTATGTGTCTTCTGTGTGTGAGTTGTTTTTCTGTATGTGTCTCCTGTGTGTGAGTTGTGTTTCTGTATGTCTTCTGTGTGTGAGTTGTTTGTCTGTATGTGTCTTCTGTGTGTGAGTGGTGTGTCTGTATGTGTCTTCTGTGTGTGAATTGTGCGTCTGTATGTGTCTTCTGTGTGTGAGTTGTGTGTCTTCTGTGTGAGTTGTGTGTCTGTATTTGTCTTCTGTGTGTGAATTGTGTCTTCTGTGTGTGAATTGTGTGTCTGGGGTGTCTTCTGTGTGTGAGTTGTGTGCCTTCTGTGTGTGAGTTGTGTATCTGTGTGTCTTCTGTGTGTGAGTTGTGTGCCTTCTGTGTGTGAGTTGTGTATCTGTGTGTCTTCTGTGTGTGAGTTGTGTGCCTTCTGTGTGTGAGTTGTGTATCTGTGTGTCTTCTGTGTGTGAGTTGTGTGCCTTCTGTGTGTGAGTTGTGTATCTGTGTGTCTTCTGTGTGTGAGTTGTGTGCCTTCTGTGTGTGAGTTGTGTATCTGTGTGTCTTCTGTGTGAGTTGTCTCTGTGCATGAGTTGTGTCTTCTGTGTATGTTGTGTGCCTGGTGTGTGTATGTATGTGTGTCTTGTGTGAGTTGTCTTCTGTGTGTGAGTTCTGTCCTTGTGTGAGTTGCATGTGTGTGTAAGTTGTATATCTGTGTGAGTTGCGTTCCTGTGTGTGTAGGTTGTCTCTGTGTATGTTTAGATATCTTTTGAGTATATTGAAGTGTGTATATACACTTGTCCTGCATGCATGTTCTGTGTATATCATGTGTACCTGCTGTGTATCTGTTATATAGCATGTGTGTACTAAGGACTTGTGTGATATGAGTGTCTGTGTGACTGTATTATGTGTATGTAAGGAGCATGTGTTGTCCAGTATGTGTGTTGTATACATGAATATAATGTAATTTAACACCTTCACCACCTATGATGAACATTTACATATACATAGAGGATGGAGGACTGTGTCTGCCTACAGGACCACAGCTCTGCCAGTCGTCATTGTGTGTCTGTAGCTTTCGCCAAGCTACCATTGCCATTGATACTCCTAATTCTGGACTCTTCTATGTGGTTCTTGTGTGTGCATGTGATGACATCCTTGTATTTGGACAACTTTTTTCTATGTCTCTAAATTTAAATGTCCACTAATGTAGTCATTTTAAAAGAAAGAGAAAAATGAGAGTTCTACAGCCCAGGTATCTAGACCACGTATTTGCTGTCCACACCAGTGTATTTTGCAAAAATAGTATTTTATTCAATGCAGTGGATACAGTAAATGAACGTGTACAAGGTAACGAATGACAAGGATACAAGACTAAGAGGGAGACAAATGACAGGTGGGCAAGACAGGCAAGGACTGTGTATAGGGTTCAGAGGGGTAGTAAAGTGACATGTGCTAAAGTGCATAGATCCGGGTAAGGTGCAGTTCAACTAAATAGATGTAGCATTTCCCTGATCTAGACAACATAAAGTGCACAGTAGTAGCTTACCCATAAACCTCGTCAGGGGTCCCTGTCAAATCTGCCCACCGGTCCAGTAGCCCCAAGTCGTCATTGTGTGTCTGTAGCTTTCGCCAAGCTACCATTGCCATTGATACTCCTAATTCTGGACTCTTCTATGTGGTTCTTGTGTGTGCATGTGATGACATCCTTGTATTTGGACAACTTTTTTCTATGTCTCTAAATTTAAATGTCCACTAATGTAGTCATTTGATAAGAAAGATACGGCTCTGTATGAACCAGATTTAAAGAGGACCTGTCACCAAACCAGGCATGGTGATCTAATTACAGCACTAATTATACTGATTGAAAAATAATTTACGCGTGGGGGGGGGCGCTGTTCTGCAGCTCGCCTCAGGCAGCAGAGAGGCTAGGTTCACCCCTGCACCTATCGATAAGTGGTTGAACCCCTCAGTGCCTATACAGTTGTCACCTATCTATAAGTGGTTGAACCCTCAGTGACTATACAGTTATCCCTTATCCATAAGTGGTAGAAACCCCCAACGACTTTACAGTAATCACCTATCCATAAGTGGTTGAACTCTTAGTGACTATACAGTTATCCCTTATCCATAAGTGGTAGAAACCCCCAACGACTATACAGTTACCACCTATCGATAAGAGGATGAACCCCCAATGACTATACACTTATCACTTATCCATGAGTGGTACAAACCCCCAACAGCTATGCAGTTATCACCTATCAATAAAGGGTTGAACCTGCAATGACTATAAAGTTATCACCTGTTCATAAGTGGTTGAACCCTCAGTGACTATACAGTTATCACCTATCCATAAGTGGTAGAAACCCCCAATTACTGTACAGTTATCACCTATCCATAACTGGTATGAACCCCCAATGACTATACAGCTATCACCTATCGATAAGAGGATGAACCACCAATGACTGTACTGTTATCACCTATCCATAAGTGGTAGAAACCCCCAATTACTGTACAGTTATCACCTATCCATAACTGGTATGAACCCCCAATGACTATACAGCTATCACCTATCGATAAGAGGATGAACCACCAATGACTGTACTGTTATCACCTATCCATAAGTGGTTGAACCCTTAATGACTATACAGTTATCACCCATGGATTCATTGAAATAAGAATGTGTAATAACTAAGGAATATGTATTTGTAGAATATGATGGCTATTGACATCTATTACTCTTGACTCCTTATGTTTATTTTCAATGGAGAAAGAGAAATAAACTACATACTCAAATTTGCTGAGAATTTCTGTGCCAATATTTCTATGCCAAGAGAGAACTGTGCACAGACAGTGCCGGACTGGGTTGCCCAGGGTTTTCCAATAACATTGACTCTGTGCACCCACTGTTCTGTTACATAAAAATATTACATTACCCTCATTAACAAATTTAGTTATGTTTCTATATAATAATAAACTGTGAAGTTTTCTAATTGAATGATGGGATGTTGCTTTTATCTGTACATAATGAATCAAGCAGAAAGGATTGCACTCCTCCCAGATGGGGAATTTCTTCCATGAGAAGGTGAACCAGGCAGTCTGACCCAGGTGACCTGAAAAATCTTTCTTATTTTTGCATAATTAATCAAGTGTATTGTGCCACTACTTCTCATATAGGTGGTGGTTGCCTTCTGCTGCACATGGCCCACCAGATTATTCACCTGCAACCATATGGGCCAGTCCAAGCTTTTGAACAAATTCTGTTGGATACACGAAAGAAATGATTGCTATGTCACCACCTGCGTCACCCATTGTGCTGCAGCAACACACCATGTCAGACAAACAGATTGTGTGGGAGTATAAATGTGTGGGTAGCTAATATATAAAAGCCCTATCCAGTCTGTATGTCTGTGTTTCTGTAGGTTTGTCCCGAAAACAGAGCCACCTATAAGACATTGTGTAAATTATAGTTAAACTAGAAGATTAACGTTAAACTGAAATGTGAAGTAGCCCTTAAGGTTGGGTGATTAGTCAATTTTGGTTGATCAGTCAAAGAAAACAGCACCACCTATAGGACATCTGTGACGGTGGCGCCCACATGCCATCCGGGACAATGGTCGCAGCACAGGTATTCATTATTACCTGCACCTGGGTTCGCTCCGTCATACCATCGGGGTGGACACATACTACTGCTGGAATTCCTCCTATTTGCGTTCTACTGTTTAACACAGGCTAATGCCGGGGCTCCTCAGCATACAGGGGGTAGACCTCTAGTAAACTCATATGTGGCCAACACATATTTATGAGATCCAACCGTCTGGTCACTCCAGCATTTCCATGGCTATAAGTTTCCTCAATCAGACAGAATGCTCTCCAAAAGGAGATTAGCTACTTCCCAGACTTCTACCTCCTGTGACCCTAAAAGGATACTACCCCTAACCCAGCGACTCTGTGAACAAGGCCACCATGGCAATTACGAAACATCAGAATTCCCACCTCACTAAATAAAATTGACTTTGATTTGCCACTAATTTGAAGCAGTGTGCAGTGATTACTACTCTTTACACTATATCTGGATTCACAATCCATTCACTTGCGTGTCCATGCAATTTACAGTCTACAGGGGGAAAAAGACGTCACACAGGAGTGAGTGAGACAATGAACAACAGGGGGTCAGAAAGTGCAAAAGGGGAGAGAGAGTGCACAGGGGGAAAGAGAGCGCACAGGGGAGAGAGAGCACAAGGGGAGAGAGTGCAAAGTGGAGAGACAGCACAATTGAAGAGAGACAGCATAAGGGAAGAGAGAATCATAAGTGGAAGAGAGTGCACCTGGGGAGAGACAGCACAAGGGGAGAGAGAGTGCGTGCATGGGGGATGACAGCACAAGGGGAGAGAGTGCGCTAGAAGAGAGAGAGCTCCCAGGGGGTAGAGAGAGTACACAAGGGGGGGACAGACAGCACAAGGGGAGAGAGTGCGCTAGAGGAGAGAGAGCTCACAGGGGGTAGAGAGAGTACACAAGGGGGGACAGACAGCACAAGGGGGAGAAAGCACACAGGGAATAGAGAGAATGCACAGGGGGGTAGAAAGTACAAGGGGAGAGAGAGCGAGCGGTAAGAGAGGGGGCACAGGGAGGACAGACAGCACAAGGAGAGAAAGCACACTCAGGGAGAAGAGACAGCACAATGGGAGACAGAGCACACAGGGGAGAGACATCACAAGGGGAAAGAGAATGCACAGGGGGATGGCGAGCAGTAGCCGCAGTACCTGCCAAGCCTTGGCCACCCCTTGCAGCAGCGGGCTTCCTCTGCCGTCCTCGGTGGTGCTGCAATTAGTAGCAGGACAGTAGTAGTTCCCCCCGGAAGAAGCGGGTAGCGAAACAGCTGTAGGGGAGGAGGAACCACGGACGCTGACCAGTAATACACTCAGGTATGAGCCTTGGCCATGGGGGTTTGATTATAATATGTCCCATGTACTTAACCTATAAAACGGATTTAGGAATTGATGGTATTGGTATATTTTGGTAGTAGCTAAGATAAAGTGGAAATGAGAGTAAGAGTTATATGATAGTGGTATCTATCAAATCTATAAGATCTATAACTAATAAACCATATAAGACCAGTAGCTACTAACCTTATAGGACCAGTGCCTTATAAATTGACAGAGGACCTGTTTAAAATTTTGGATGCTAATATATGACTTTTTACGCTGTCATTGTTTTATGGTTTGAGGTAGAGGAGTGGGACTTAGTAGATAATAAACCCTGGATGTAATTGCTTATCCAGCATAAAGAGAAACCCCAGATTTTGTTAGTCTATGCATATATATATATATATATATATATATATTTGTAATGCATAGAATTTTAAGGTGTATTAAATGTATGAAGGTCAATGGAGATAATACTATGATAATGTATGTATCTGGTCAGCCCCCGGTGGTTTCCCTGGAGGGAATGTTCTAAATGTTTTTATTACGGTATATGAGATTTAATAAAGGATAGTTGAAATAAATATTCCGATTATGAATCTTTCCTGAGAGAGGGGGGAAAAAGGATACCCGATCTTGTTTTTTGTAATTAGTAGCAGGAGTAGTTCGACTAATATATAATTGCACATGTTTTAGAAGCGCGCGATGCGATAGAATCAGGTCCCGTCTAGTATTTCAGATTTCGTTTCCTATTATCTTACCTTCACCTGTATATACAGTGAATATTATAATACCAGAACATAGAAAGGATATGTTTGTCTGCCAGGTTTCCTAATGTCGTGAGGGTATTACTCTGGAAACTGACGAGATGTTCACAGTCACATGGATCCTTAAACTCTGTCTCTCCTTTTATCTCCTCTGCAAATAAAAAGTAT
The DNA here is from genome assembly GCA_033576535.1 of Allobates femoralis. Taxonomy (NCBI): domain Eukaryota; kingdom Metazoa; phylum Chordata; class Amphibia; order Anura; family Aromobatidae; genus Allobates; species Allobates femoralis. The sequence continues at coordinate 356,150,573 of JARQOC010000006.1, read as the reverse complement.
AATTTCTTTACTATTGTGCTTCATTAATAAAACAAATTACTTCCAGAATCCTCAGCTCCTAAGGAGAACACTGACATAATAAAAGGAATCCTTAGACATATTCCTGTCTAAGTAAATGTTATCAAAAAGTCATCCTTGTTACAATTAGGCCAATTCACCTCAGGCAGACATTGTGTTGTCTGTGTGACCGGGCTACAGATGTTAAGATTTTTTACTTTAAGAAATAGATCCAGTAGGATAAAAATATTATTATAGACATAATATATTACTCATTACTGATGTGTAGTCTGTTAATATAGACCTTTCGGTTAAAGCAGATATGTTAAAAGAGTTGTCTAAGATCGCAAAGGTTCTGCTTCTTTTCCAAAAACAGTATCGCTCTTGTCAACATGCCGTTTCATTTAGATTGAATCTGTCAGCACAAAAATGACTGCTGAAATCAACCCCAAGGGGTCCAGTGCTGCCTTACCATGGCGAGAAATTTTTAACACCTTTCCTATTTGTTTCCACCATCTTCTGGCCAGAACTGTCTATCACCCCACCTGTTCTCTTTGCTCTGGAAGAGACTTTAGACTAACATCTGCATTAATCCGAACCTCCCACTCCCGCCTCCAAAATTTCTCCCAAGCTGCACCAATCCTCTGGAATGCTCTACCCCAAGATATTAGGACTATCCACAAATTACATAGTTTCAGGTGCTCCTTAAAAACATATCTATTTAGGGCTGCCTATCATGCTCCCTAGTTGTAGTCATTTAGACAAAACCTACCATGCTCCCTAGTCGAAGTCATTTAGACATAGCCAGACTCAACCAGACAATACAAATAATAGCTGGTGACCACTCATGCAGCTCTTATCTATTTCCCATTTCCTCAAGTTGGCTAGACCATCATTGTATATAAGCCCCTGTAGTTTGTGTCACCCCCACCTCATTGTAGATTGTAAGCTCTCAGGAGCAGGGTCGTCATTATTTTGCTTTAATTATTGTATTTTTTATAATTGTTACGTATGACTGTCTGTATATGAACCTCTGAATGGTGAAGCGCTGCGGAATATGTTGGCGCTATATAAATAAAGATTATTATTAAGGAAGATGATTTCAGAGATAGATGAAATACTGGTAGGTGGGAAGGTTCACTGAAGTGTTTGGTCACGACAAGGGTGCCCCAAGTGTCTGTGTTTGGTTTGAACAGTCATTCTATGCTGAAAGTATCCCATTAAATGATTGCTTATGAACAATAGGGTCATTGGTTCCACCATCGCCTTAGGTGGCCCATAGGTCTGTGACATATAGGAATACTTAAGTAATATACTGGTACTTAAGAAGTGGGCTGTTGTTTTAAACATTTTGCATTGGATCAATGAGTATCAAGTCACAACTCTGATAAATAGGCTGGTTTAACTCTATCTTCATGGATCTATCTTTATATTATGTTGTATATTTACGTTATTTAATGGTTGCTCACTAAATTCCTCTATAATTCATTACACATTTCAAGTACGCTCTTATACTATGGTAGAGACAAGGCAAGTTCTTGAAGTTTTCCGGAGCAGCTGGAATATACCCAAGGTGATAGGTGTCAGGAAGGGTCACTAGAGTAGGGTAACAAACTGAATATTTAATCCTGGCTACTACCAAAATGTTAGTTGGTAGCAATAGTCTGATATCCCAATTTACATTTTACAAGCCAGCAGCAAAGAACCCTCCCTAGTCAATAAATGTTACCTGGGCAAACATTAAGTTTTAGGTCTTCGGCAATTACATTCATCGTGGTAAAGTCGGCTGTGTAGAAGGAATGCTTGTTCACAGGATCTGATGCAATTTCATTGAGTTCATCTTCAACTGCTTTCCCAACACCCACAGCGTACATAGTAATTCCTGCAACACAGAATGTAGAAAATGTACAAACACCTACAGTTGCCCGGTCCCTGCTCCATGTGAAATTTTGCAAATCCATGTGATTTAATCTTGATTGATTTCGTGTCAGTTAAAACTTCTTAGTATTTAAAAATAAGTAAAATATACTGTATATAAAATAGGACAGATTATTTTTCCCAAACATTTTGTCTTCTCTTACCTGCTTCTTTGGCTTTTTTGGCCCATTCAGAGATGTCATCTTGGGAGCGACCATCAGTGAACACCAAACCTATTTTAGGGACGTTTAGTCTGGCACCTTCTTGCTGAGAGAAGCTGTGTTCAACCATATGCTTCAATGCCAGGCCGGTCATGGTGCCTTTCTCCATGTAAGAGATGTTCTTTACAGCATTACTGATATCCTTAGCAGTTTTAAACTGATTCAGGGAGAACTCGGTGCGCACACGGCTAGAGTACTGAACAAGGCCAACATGTGTGCCGTGGGCAGAAACATCCAAGGTATCTACAATTTTAATCACAAACTGCTTCACGAGCTCAAAATTCTGGGGTCTGACACTTTTAGAGCCATCAATCACAAATACTAAATCGACATATCCAGTGGAGCATTCTAGGAAACAGAAAATGATATCATTAATATTACTGCCCAAAAAGAGCCATCAAAGAAGACCTGTTATTTTAGTAGTGTATTGACAATGTTAGGTTGGGGGTAATGAGGGTTCTAATGAACTAACCCTTTCCTCAATCTCTGTGAAAAAATGTAATGGAAGACATATAGATAGTTGGCAACAGGCGAAAGTTGTCATCTTTGTGCACTAACACTGTATATTAGATGGCAGGTTCTCTTTGATTTTATCCAATTGTGTAAGCTAATAAAAAGGTTCCTGTTGATCTGGTGGACCTTGTGTTATAAAGAAACTTCTGGAAAAGTAAGTTAAAATACATGAACATATTGTTGCAATGATGATGCTGCATATAAAGATTCTATAGGGAAGGGGGAAATGTTTAAACCTCTTTAAGATGTTTCAATAAAACCTCAACATGGCCATTTGTAAGAAGAATTCGCGAATACTCACTATTGCAGGTTTTTCCATCTGATTGGAGTTCTTGCCCCTCTGGGCAAATGCAGTGGTATGATCCAGGTGTGCTGACACACTTAAATTCACATCCGTGATCCACAATAGTGCACATGTCATTAGCTGAAAGTATATTAGAAATTACAATACTTATTATTATTATTATTTATTTATATAGCGCCATTATATTCCAAGGCGCTTTACATGCTAAAAAGGGCAGACTAGGACAAGTAACATAGTAACAATACAAGTAACAATAAATGTTGACAATTCGGTCATACAGATACAAGAGGGGAGAAATCCTGTCCACAAAGGCTCACAGTCTACGAGGGGTGGGTGGGGATACAGTGGGAGGGGGAAATTCCAGTCATGAGGCGGTGTGGTGGACCGGGTCTTATTGCAGGTGGTAGGCTTGGTGGAAGAGGTGGGTCTTCAGGCTTCTTTTGAAGGTTCCCAGGGTAGGAGAATGTCTGATGTGTTGGGGCAGTGAGTTCCAGAGTCTAGGTGAAGCACGGGAGAAATCCTGTATGCGGTTGTGCGAAGAGGAGATGCGGGGGAAGTAGAGGAGAAGCTCTTGGGAGGATCGCAGGTTGCGTGAGGGTAGGTATCGGGAGACCATGTCAGATATGTATGGAGGGGACAGGTTGTGAATGGCTTTGTATGTCATGGTTAATGTTTTAAACCGGGATCTCTGGGATGTAGGGAGCCAGTGAAGGGCTTGGCAGAGGGGGGAGGCAGGGGAGTAGCGGGGAGACAGATGGATTAGGCGGGCAGCGGAGTTCAAGATAGATTGGAGAGGTGCAAGGGAGGTAGCAGGGAGGCCGGTGAGCAGGAGGTTGCAGTAATACAGATTGTAGTTGTCCATGGAGAAGAGACAACACTGATGTTATTTTCTTGGCAAGCAATTTAGCTTTTTTGCCTTGAACCCGTTTTGGAGAATCAAAATTGGATATAAATTATGCAAAGTGGTCATGACCCTGTTCAGGTCACCAGGTAAATTATCATAGTAACATTCTGTACATATTATACTCATGGCTTACATTTGGCAATAATGTTTATTAGCTGGCATCAGACATAAGTCACAAATGTATTCAAAGTCAGATAGGTCTACTGATGAGTCCTATTGTGAAAAAAAATACATAGTAGAGTATTGTATATTTTTAATGAGATCCCTTTCCATTAAAAAGCATAGTTAGCTTCGCTCTTTGATACAGTTGAGAAAAAGGTATACTGACATATAGAGGCCAAATGTTTGGTATGGACAGTCTACATTGACATATATGTAAAATGGACAGAGATATACAGAATTGTGTCTCCTTGTCTTGTACGTGTTTCAACATATGGTGGTCTATATGGATAAAGTGGCCATTTTACCATGGACTTCAAGAAATATTGAAGGCTAATCATCCTTTGAACCAGGGTGAAGGATCCTCCTTGCATTGTTATTGCAGTATGTCATTTAGTATTAAGAAAAGTTGGCTAAGATGTCTACAGAAGTGGTTACTCTTTTTCAGAAATGACTAAACAGGAAATACCAGGCTTGCAGACCATGAATGTGAAGGATGATATTCATAAACTGGAGAAATGAAAACAGAGGCTAAAACAATTATTTTGCATTCTTCGCATTGGATCTTTTCCTTATTGGAGCAAGCCATTCTGTTCATGGAGTGTATTAACTTCTGTATCGTCTCCAGTCTGAAACTAAATATGGAACTTTAACTACTGTTCATGTGATTTCCTGCCCCAGAGGGCCCTAGACTATAAAGCCTGCCAAGAAAAATTACATTGAGCACTCATCAAAGCCATAAGGTCTCACAACTGCAGTGGGATATAATGAAATAGTATGGGAATTTCTGTATAAACATAAGATGGCTAATGATAAACTCTTTAATGATTGACTGTAGGAGGATTGTGAAAAGCACGTTTTTAAAGATGTAAGATCATGAGTAAGCAAACTTACAGATTACTATTGTAGGTCATGGGAAATTCCATAGAAACTTGCTATAACCTCCAATGTACCTTCTAAACAAAATATTAACCGGGATATATTTATTTTAATGTGAGATTGACTCTCTGTACTTGGTTTATGCAAACAAGAAGCAATATATAATTAATATTTGATGTGATGAAAAGTTAAGATGCCTAAAGGAAGGGAAAATGATAAAGTCAATTCAATCTCTGTAAACACAATATGGCCTTAAGATCACTGGATGGTCATAAAGAAATAATTCCCAACCATTTCACCACAAAGGAAACACAAAAATGTCCTTCTCAAAGGGAGCTTCTCTTTGGGAAGAACTCCTAAATTAATACCAACTATATTGTAAAAGTGGCATCTCTTGCTGCTTCTGTCTTCTGAGGAATACACTACCAGGTTAGAAATCCTTGTTGGGAAACACCTTTAATAATGACTCTGTGGACTGTCAGCTATTGAAATATAGAAAATTGAACAGTACGGCAGATACCCTATATGTACCAAGGTATAAATCAAACTTGGCAATATTCCTGAAACACCTGGAAGGCTCACAAATTACTGTGGGCCCTCCTGGCCCCTAATGGTACCGTCACACGCCACAATCACGGCTGGGAATCATAAAGGTGATATGTCGCCCCGGAGCAATCGCCATGATTTGGGAATCTTGGCCGTCGCCTGATTCCTGAACAGTGCTCCGTAATCAGCCGCAATCTTTAAGGCGATATTTCCATGTTGTGGCGTGTGACAGGGCGATAATGATGGAAAGAGCGGTGCCTATGATTTCCTGTAGGCATGCCTCAAGCGTTCTGTAGTCCGTGCCCCGTCCGCGATGATTGGTGTTGGGTACTGTGTTCCCATTGGCAGTCAGTTGACAGTGTGCCATATTTGAGCGTGTATTTGTACCAAACTCTGATAGACAATGGCGTCATTTATTAGCCAGCCTTCCAGAGCAGGCTGACCAATCGTAACGCTGTTGCGTTGTCCAATGAGCGTGTATGGGGCGCGGTGTAAACCACTGTGGCACGCCTACCTCCTCACCGCGCTGAACATGTACGCCCACATTGCCTTTCAGATTGCGGCATGTGAAGCAGTGATGGAATGAGGCAAGATTGGTTCCGCTGTAGGTGAGGCGAATTCCGGAGCGACACATCGCCTTAGGTTCCGGCCGCAATTGCGGAGTGTGATGCCGCCATCGGCGATCTGAGGCGAGCACTAAAAACGTCAGCGCGCACATTATATCGCCACATATCACCAGCCGCGATTGCGGCGTGTGACGGTACCATTAGAGGAGCCAGCAAAGCCCTTGAAAATCACAAAAGACTCCCAGAATCTCAAAATAATTGGTGGTTGTCCTGATGACTGGGTGAGGAATACACCTTGAAAAACATGTTGAATAAAGTCACTTGCATTCACCAATATCCTTGGTATGTGGTACAGCAGTGCAGTTGGATTCCACATATTTCCTCTATTTTTTCTAGAATCTCAAGATAACAGTGTTCCATAAAGGTTTATTGTGCTTGTTACCAATATGAGGCTAAACCATTGAGTTCAGGTGCATGGGGGTAAGGCGTATAAAATGGGTATACGAAAAATATTTTTGGATGGTGCACAGAGTGTAAAGGATTCGTTACACGGCACGACATAATTAACGATATTGCTTAAACGTCACGGGTTTGGAGTCGAGTCGTTCAAGCGACATCGTTAGGACGTCGTTGCGTGTAACACCGAGATTCAACTACGATAAGTCATTGGATCGCTGATCGCAGGTTTGAGAACATGTTCTCCAATCACACAATCAACCATCATCCAACCTGTTGAATCGTTGTGTGACACCACGATAACGATGTCGTTTACGACTTTGTCCATTCAGAGCAATGAGCAGGTATCGTTCGCTGGGTTGTGCGAAAGATAGCTGCTCGTCACATCATTGGTGAGTCGTCCACGATATCTAGATGTTTGACATCTCACCAGTGATGTCAAAACGATGTTGGAAATGACCGTGCGCCCACGAGATCGTTGCCGACATCGTTCCAATGTCGTGCTGTGTAATAGTACCTTAAATGAGAATTGTTTAACCCCTTACAGACCCATGATCTAGGAGGACATCATAGGTCGGTTACCAGGGTTTTATGTGAGCTTCGGCGCGGAGCTCACATCAAACACCCGACATCTCAGCTGATGAAATCTATTAATGAGAGCTGTAAACTGCGTAATGGAAAAAAAAGGTCCAAATGCCAAAATTATGTTTTTTTTGTCGCTGGAACATTTCTATAAAATGCAATAACGGGTGATCAAAACATCCACCCAAAATTGGTATCATCAGAAATGTAAATTCAAGCCTCAAAAATAAGTCGTCACACAGTCTCAGATCCCAAAAAATGAGGACGCTACGGGTCGCAGAACATGGCGCAAAAATTGCGATTCTTTTTTCTTTTTTTTTAACTTCTTAATTTTTTTCACCACTTAGATACCAGTAAAAGTATACATGTTTGGTATCTACGAACCCGTACCGATCTGAGGCATCACATCGTCATGTCAGTTTTACCATATAGTGATCATGGCCAATAAAAAAACAAAAAAACAAATGTGTAATTGCGCTTTTTTTTGCAATTTCACCCCATTTGAATTTTTTTTATCCCCATTTCCCTGTACACTATATGGTAAAATAAACGATTGCATCTGAAAGTACAACTCGTCCTACAAAAAACAAGCCCTCATATGTCTATATTGATGGAAAAATAAAAAAGGTTATAGCTCTTGTAAGCAGAGGAGAAAAAAAACAAAAAACGAAAATGAAAAATTCCCAGGTGATGAAGGGGTTAAAGCTTTAGGACAGTCATGGCTAAAACTCATAAATCACCATCAACTCTGAAATAAAGAGATGCCCCCTCAGGATAATGTCTTCTTAAAATCGTACTCCTACACAATGTCTTTTTTATCATGAAACCAGGGGTGTACAGGGGTTGCGATCGCACCCGGGCCCTGGAGTTTGCCCTATTTGAAAAGAACAATGCTATTAAAGACTTGCAATATTTAGGGGCACTTTTGGAACTATTGCATTGGGGCCCATGAGCTTTAAGTTACACCACTGCATGAAACCTAACATAGAATAATTTGAATTTACAGTATGAATATCTTTAGGCACTCGACACAGCGTGTATTTTCTTCCTGGAATGATAATACTGTTAGGTGAGAAAAATGGTTTTAGATATATGCATATTATAAATAGTCATTTTGTGGACCCTTGTCTTCTTTGACAGAAGCTGTAAGATAGGCATCCTTCCCACGAAGACATGCATGTCCTATGTGTGCACGGTTCCACCAATAGTGTGGAGTCTAAACCACTCTGAAATATTGATTCATAAGAAAAGCTAAAAACTGTACATGCATGAATAGAAGAAGTCATTGGGAAAATGTTTGAGTTAGATTCCAGTAAATTTAACAGCTTTGTGATGGATGAGTGGTTGATGTTCTAGTATTCACCCATCTGTCAACCAGCCTTCTGGCTATTTTCCACCATGTAATTATTAATTATGTAATTAATCAAGGACACACATGGAATTGACAAAGGTGACCCATTCGGGAACACCCATAACGTGACGGGACTTACACAGACATGTCTTGCCATCGCTCTGAAGAGTGTAGCCCTCATTACAGCGGCAGTAATAGCCATTCAGGATACCCACACACTCATGCTGACAGCTGTGATTCCCATATGAACAGTAGTCAATCACTACAATCCAGAAGACAGATATTAATAATACACAGTTATGTGACTTGGATCCCTCAAACCCCATCAAATTATTTGTAATAATGTCTGCATAGTACCGGCAGGAATGTAAGACATTTTGGATTATTTGATATTTCAGAAAGGAATCTTTGTGGAGAAAGGTCAGTAAATGAGGTGGTTAGCTCCAGTTGGATCAACATGAAAGTTAATTTCATTATTGTTTTAATGACACAAGCGCTGGTATCTACTTCTGACAGATCTTTCATGCTGGATTGAAATAAAAGCCCCTTGTTGTCTTTATGGGATTTCGTCAGGCTCCTAATCAAGAGTATTGTTCGACTAGAAAAATGCCTGTGAGGACTCAGTTGAGTATAACAACTATTATTCTAATAAAAAACAACATAAATGTGTATTAGTAATAAGATTGGAATTGAGAAAAATGTGAATTTTGGGGGCTTAGCATTCAGGTCTGACTTTATTAAATGGAAGCTTGTTGGTGGTCACACGAGGGCTTGTTCTGTCAGGTAGGGTTATCTACTTATATGCTCATGTATGTAAGTCTCCAGTACTATAAAAGCTTGTTCTTAAAGGTGGCCTTTACGTTTTGGGAACTAAAACAACAACAACAACCCTAGGTAAGGGACAAATCCCCATGTATATTTATACCTTTCAGCACACTAGGGCACAAAAGGCATTTTGAATACAAGATACAAATATACTTGTTAGTGCTATGAAGGCAATCCCAATCCTAGAGATGTTCCATCTTTTTGCTGTAAATAATGTCTAAACCCCACCTCTTGCAGTCTACTGATGGTTCCACTTTGCTTCTACACCCCTATCTACTGCTCTGGTATCACACAATCTGTATGCCCCTGATCCAGCGCATGCGCCCTACTCTTTATACTTGGGCAACAACCTTATTGACATGTCAAGAACATCAGGGAGGCTTTTGCCCACAGCGCAGACCTTCAAACATACTGTGCACGTGTGGAGTGCTAAGGCCTGGTGTACTCAGCAGCTGGGCAGGGGTAAGGTTCATGGTGGCTGTGTCCAGTGCTGGCTATTATTGAAAAGGGAGAGTAAAAATGGAGGAAATAAAGATATAAGAAAAATAATAAGTTCATGACTCCAGTTGGGATAATCTGGCAGATATGGCTGGCACTTCAGGAGATCTTTTAGGGTGTTAGTCCTGTGTGGTGCATGTATATAATGCTGGGCAACCTGCCTGATCTGATAGTATTGGTGTGATCAATAGGTTGCTGCATACAGACATTCTACATCATACTTGCCTGTGTGACTGACACCCTATGGAAACCTTATCTGTGTGCATGTAAAATATCACCAATCACTTCCCCTATGTCATGGCAGGTTGAGAGTGATTGCTGTATCGGTATTATGCACCTGTGTTACCTCTATCATTGGGGTCTGTGGTATCCTGCTAAGTGCATTGGGTATCAGACCTTTGGCTGTTTATGGTGTGACTTCAGGAGATCTCCGGGAGATAGACGTTGTGGCAGTGAAGATGTTAAACCCTTCCCAACTAGGGCTGGTTTCCATAGAATGACGCAGTGGTGTAGTAGTGGTGGTGGGAATGACGAGATGCTGGGACGAAGGAGACACAAAGAGTCAGTCTCTTTTCTTTACCTTTTACTGAAGATGTTCAAGCAGGTCCAGGGTATACAGGTACCACCAGGTATGTGGTTTGGCCAGTCTGGGAAGAATCACACTCCGCTCTGCTGGGTGAGTATAGTGACCTACTCGCTGACTTGCACTTGTTCTATGTTTCTAAGTGCTTTTGAACTCTCCTTTACTTCCTCTTGTTGCTGTGGATTACCTGCAACCAGGCTAGTAGTGCGGATCCTTTCGGTATCCTTGCTCCCTTTGGTGCAGTTCCCAGATACTATTGTACTACCGCCCAGGGAAGGCTCCACTTGAATGGCTAGTGAGCATGAAACCCACTAGCCTCCAGTTTCTGTTACTAGACCTTGAACGCCTCAGTAACCTAAGACCTGGTACCCTGCACTGCAGCTGGTCCTCACTGCAGCCTCCTGGCTTGCTCCTGACTAAACCTTTCCTGTGTCTAACCCAGCCTTTCTACCCAGCTAATCCCTCCGATCAATCAGAAGCTGTGACACAGCCAAATAATTTCTTTCAGTGCTTAGCTTCCTGGTTGAAGTTAAGACTGTGTTGTATGCTTCAGACTTCAACAGAGGGAGCTCCAATTATTCCCAGACATGGTATTACAATTGAAACACCATTTTTGGCAGCCTGATCGCAGTGGTGACACACACGCTTCAGATTTTATCAAAGAGTACAGTAACGCTGAAACAGAGTTGAACGATCAAAGGTAAAGAAGAAGCAATGGACAAGGTTTACAGCAGAGAGTCACAGCACTTTCTAGGATTGGGATCAATGTCATAGCACTTTTTGAATTTTTTGTATATTGGATCCAAATTTTTATTATTTTTCTTTTCCTTGAGAGACAGGATAAAACAAAAGTAAAGCTGCCTATGCACATAGGGCAAATTATAACAACAATCTAATGTATGCAGGGGCATCCCAATGGTCCTCCAATGGCAGATATCATTGCAAATAGGATTTCATCTGAGGTTTTTACTTTGTTTTGTTGAAAGACATGCCATCATTACCAATGTCAGCCACTGGTGTGTTTCCCTTTCCTTATTATGTAAAGATGAGTGTATATTTTTAAGTAAAATGACAAAAAAAATATTTTGCAAAATATAAAGGGAGGGGACAAGAGGCGCAATAGTGCCCTATCACTAGTGACACTAGTATGTAGACGGTGGTGCTGTGTGGCCGCTCACCTGATCCAGTTGTGGTCCCCACAACTGGTTTGACTGCGTTTAGGAATCAATGTTCCAAGCTGCTGCAGGACCTCCACCTACCACTGGATCGTGGTATGTTCCAAGAAAGATGATGGGAGTGATGGTGTGTCACGGTCCGCGCTGCTTCTGGATTAAAAACTCACCAAAGAGCCCAGCAAACTTTCATCCTCTTTATTCCTTATTCCAACGCGTTTCAACGCCCCAAACCCGGCGTCTTCCTCAGGGATATATATACCTGAGGAAGACGCCGGGTTGTGGCGTTGAAACGCGTTGGAATAAGGAATAAAGAGGATGAAAGTTTGCTGGGCTCTTTGGTGAGGTTTTAATCCAGAAGCAGCGTGGACCGTGACACACCATCACTCCCATCATCTTTCTTAAAAAAAAATATTTGCCCTAAAGTCTCTCTTTTTTATTTTTTTTATTTTTTTTTTTTTGTCTGTCTTTTGCCATGACATCAGACAGACCACCCACAGTTGACTATCTAAATAGACATGGTAGAAGGTAAATGATGCTTTTGCTAAAATTCAGACAATTACTAGACAAGTCCATATTGTCAGAAGCACAAACATTTTTCTTGTTATTATTTTAGCTGTGCTTAGTTTATGATGGGTGTGCTATACTGTTCCATGGTTTTGAGTCACCATTTTAGCCCCATAATTGACCAACCATGGAGTCAATTGCAGTACTGTTTTATTTGACCCAGATCTATGTGATGTGGTCTAAAAATGATCTCCATGATTTCATGATGATCACCCTACTAATGTAAGTGCGTAGAGCCGCAACATCAATGTCCTCCATGCTTTTTCTATTATGTATATTGTACACTATTTCCTAATGAAACTGAATCTCAATAAATAGACTAATTCTGTATATTACACCTGGAACTCTTATCCTTTAACAATGTACAGAACAAGAAGCAAAATAGATGGAAATTAGTTGTACAGTTTATATCTCAGCACCTTTGAGGTAGATTTAAGGAGGTAGAAGGAGTAGAAGTCAATGGATGCCACAAACTTGCTGAATATGCATATAATATTTATATAATGCTCTACTTACTTGTGCAGGTCTTTTTATCATTGTTTAGCTGGAAACCTTTACGGCAGGCACAGGTATATGAGCCAAGGGAGCTAACACAGAGCTGTTCACAGCCGTGATTGCCGAGAGCACACAGGTCTATCACTAGGAAGAGATAACTCCAAGTTACAACCAATTCCATTCAATTAAAATGGGCTTAGCAGTAGCATCCAAGACCACTCACTACACAGTGTGCGGAGCAGTGGTACGTAAGCTGTTAGTCAGATGATATGATATTGATTACATATTTTTAAGGCCCAGTTACACGGTACGAGATCGTGAACGATATCGCTCAAACGTCTTGGGTTTGGAGTCGTTCAAATGACATCGTTAGGACGTCGTTGTGTGTAACACTGAGATACGACTACGATAAATTGTTGGATCATTGATTGCAGATTTGAGAACATGTTCTCAAATCAAGCGATCCTCAATCAGCCAACCTGCTGCATCGTTCTGTGTGACACCGCGATAACTATGTCATTAAATGACTTCCCCTATTCACAACAGTGAACAAGTATCGTTTGCTGGGCTGTGCAAACGATAACTGCTCGCCACATAGTTGGTGCGTCGTGCACAATATCTAGACGTGTGACATCTCACCAACGATGTCAAAAAGATGTCCTAACGACCGCGCGCCCATGAGATCGTTGCTGATATCTTAATGATATTCGTTCCAGGACTAAGTGCCTCCAGGTCCGTGCTGTTGCCACGTAGATGTACCAAAGACACCGGGATGCTTTGTATAAAATCTTTTCTGCTTTATTTCCGACCGTTTTGGAGCGCAAAAACCCAGCTCCTTCCCCAGGGAATGACCACTTATAGATTATGATAAAACGGATGCTATTCACAGCTTTGTGAACAATTAACTGACTATGATCCTTTATTACATAAAACCATCCAATCCTTTTAGAATGAAATCTTACAAGCATTATTTAGCTCAACAGTGTATCGATATGTTAATAGTGCACAGTGTGTGTATATTTACCTACCTCGGTTTTCTCCGGTATCCAGCATCGTTCTGCTTTCTCTTTTTAGTGACGTCACTGTTCTTCAGACTATCTGACTCTCTCTATTATCTATGCTTGAGCTGGAAGTCTCTTTTACAATTTAAGTCTAACGAGTCTTATTCTGAGACCCCAAAGTTGTAGATTGTAAAAGCCACTTCTAGGTCATGCAGAGCACAGTGTAACCTGGAGGCAGTGAATAGTGGTGACATCACTCAAAAGAGGAGTGGAACAGCGCTGGATCCCCAGAGAAGGCGGTGGTAGGTGAGTATATTCACACACACACACACACACACACACACACACACTACAGTACATGCTACATGCACACATACATACATTAAGGGTAAAAAATTCACAAGAGGCCACTTTAAAGGGAAACTGTTGTTTTAATTTGTATTGGATAAATTAATAGTACATGTAAAAATAAGAATCTTTGTGATACATCTTATCAAAGAAACCTACTTCTCCACCTGGACTGATCTTTTACTCCTAAAATTTGTAATTCTTATGTAAATGTATTCAGTGAAGACAGGTTGCTGCATAAAGGCCCCGTCACACCCTCCAACATCGGCTGCGATGTTGGATGCGATGCTGCGTGTGCGGTCTCGCTTCCGACTTCGCAGCCTAGCTTTCACATGGCAAGATGTTGCCGGTGACGCCGCTTCAATGTTGGCGCCACGATTGTTCACTGGGCTGGGATCAGCCCAGCAAGCGATCCGCTACAATGCAGCGAATAGGCGGGATCGGCCGTGACATCGCTATTGCAGTGTCACACCAAACGATCCGCCGGTTGTTTAAGTTGAAGTTGACAGGTTTGCATGCAGGAAAACCAGTGAACTCCGACTTGAACAACTATGATTGTTGAATCATGTGTTTACACGCAACGACGCAAACAGCAATGTCGTTTCAACATCATTCCTGATGTCACTTTTGAACGACGTCGGAAACGATGCTAGAAGGTGGTGACGGTACCATTAGTGAGAATATCATTGTAAGTGCTGGTGAATATATTTGGCACTATATAAATAAGAATTATTATAGCATCTCATCAGTAGCATTTGTCATATTTTATTTGTAACAAAAGCATGAGACGGTATCCGTGGGTGAGGTAGTGTCTGTTGCACCCTGGACCACTACATTAAGTTGGGGGTCCTGGCTAGGTTTTGGACTTGGGCTACTGGGGTTTTATGCCCTTGCTGGCCGCGTGATGCCACTGATTTTGGCTGGCCAGGATCAGATGTTTTACAACTCAGTCAGGGAGACCACCAGCTCCTTTAAAATAATTATTTTACTGACCAGACTCTTGACAACAACTATGTGTAGTAGATAGTGATCAGATAACTTTTTGTAAAGTTTTTCTTTCACACAGAGCATTTCTATACATAGCCTCTTTGTTTCCTCAACTTCACTTAGGCTGGGTTCACATTTGCGTTGTGAACACAGCGTAACCGAATGCAGTAAAACGCATGCACACTGCGTTCCTATGTTTAACATGGGAATGCATAGTGCCTCCGTGTGGCTGCGTTTGCGTTTGGCTGTGCATAATTTGTGAGCATGCCAAATGCAAAATGTTGTTTTTTTTGTGTGGCTGTTTGCTGTTTATTATGCAAGAAGACATCCGCGCACAAATAATGAATAGGAGTGAATCTGTGCGCAGTGCCATTTGCTGGCAAGCGCTTGAGCGCAGCGGAAGGTGATGTCATTCTGAGGGCCACCCTAGGTAATTCCTGACGTGGGGTTCTCTCTCTATCTCTCTCATGCAGACAATCTTGGCTGCGTTCACATAAAAGTTTCTGCGTTCGGCACTGCGACTGTATATGCGCTCAGTGCACAGCCCTACGCAGCCCTCCCGAACGCAAATCTGAACTTAGCCTTACTCCTGCCTGCACCAGACTGGCTTCCTTTACCACAGCTTAACACAACACACCAGTTAGTGAAAGTGATATCTCTACCCAGTAGTTCCTTGTCCTATCTTCCTCTCAAAGGTACTGATTTCCCAATATTGCTGAACTTA
This sequence comes from Allobates femoralis, assembly GCA_033576535.1. Classification (NCBI taxonomy): domain Eukaryota; kingdom Metazoa; phylum Chordata; class Amphibia; order Anura; family Aromobatidae; genus Allobates; species Allobates femoralis. Next base: position 356,134,978 of record JARQOC010000006.1, on the reverse strand, counting down.
ACTTTTAGCTTGTTGAAGCTTGAGAAACTCCCACCCGGGTACTCTCTTCATCTCACACTTCTGCACCATCCAGTCCCATTCTAAGTTATAAACAGGGGCTGTATTGCTAGATGTCCTGTCCCAGGACCCTTTCCCAGCTGTTCACGCTATATCTCGGTCAACTCTCTAGCCGTTCACTTTGAGTCTTGTCAGCTCTCTCTTGCTCTTACTTCAGGATCGTACTATTCTCGGTCTACTCCTATGTCATGGACACGTCAAGAACACATAATGCCCTCTAGTCAGACTTAAGGTTTTAAAATGAAATTTCAGTCCAGGAGGAGAAATAAGCAAAATTCTCTGATAACAAATAAATTAAGTTTCTTATTTTCATTTGTACTATTGATTTACAAAATAAAAATGTAAACAAGGGTTACTCTTTAAGATTTGATGGAAATCTATTCAGCTTTGTTAATCCTCTGAACAAAATACACCATTAACACAAATTAATCAACTTACACTAGACTGTAGATTAGACTTGATAATGTGGATGTATAGGTGGTGCACACCTATGTCTATATGTGTAACCCAGACTAACATATAAGTATCATCGCAGCAGTTGCAGGAATCTCGGACATTGCAGTAACTATAGGCTAGGGTCACTTTACCGTTTGCGGTTCACTCAGGGGGTAGCGTTAAAAACTTAGACTTTGGCAGCGTTAACGCGGCCAATGTTACCCTGTGGAGTTGCGGCCCATACCTCGGCTCCAACGCGGCCATCTCATTCAAATCTCGAGTTATTTCCTAACGCGAGAAAATACGTTTGTTGAAAGCGTCTTTTCTCGCATTAAGAAATAACGTGAGATTTCAGTCAGATGGCCGCGTTGGAGACGCACTACGGACTGCGTCTCCATAGAGTAACATTGCCAGCAAAAACGCGGTGCTACACTGGCGGTAGCACCACGTTTATGCTGCCAAAGTCTAAGTTTTTAGCGCGACCCACCTGAGTGCGCCGCAAACGGCAATGTGACCCTGAATGTGGCAGTATATTTGAAACATTTTCTTTTAATTACAAGCTTACCACTGCATATCCAGCAGCAATCAGCTGTAATCTATGGAGGGAACCTGCATTAAGTGTTCAATTTCCCTACAACACCATAACGGGTGTTAAGAAGCATCATAATTAAATTGATGATGTATTTGTGTCATAAATGGACATGCAAGGTCCCCGAAGAGATGTATAATATTTGTAATGGCACTTCCCTCTAGCTAATAAATAAGGATCCTAGTTGGAGACTTCGCTCTATTGCTGAAGAATAATTAAGGACCTGTTACACGCTACGATATTGTTAACGATATCGTTTGTACGTCACGGCTTTTGGGGCAGAGCAACAACGTCGTAGCAACGTCGTTGCATGTGACACGTAGGTACGATCAATGATAAGTCTGCTGATCATGGATCGGAGGTTTACGATCACAACCTTAAATCAGTTGTTGATTGTCTGTCCAACCTGCAGCATCGGTGTGTGACACCTTGATAACAATGTCGTTTACGACTTCGCCTATTCAGAATTGAAGGGCGTAGGTGATCAAACGACCACAAGTGTCGTTCGCTTGTCACGATATCGTTGCTGCGTCGTTCACGATATCTGTATGTGTGACACCTCACTAGCGATCAATTAATGACGCTCCAGTGATCTAGGTCAAGTCGGATCGTTGGTCGGATCGCTGAGACATTGAAACATGTAACCCGGGTTTTACATTAGACAACCCCTTAAAATACTAAATCAGCTCATCCAACTAGGGTTAACTCATTTTACTACACAATATGAATATGAGATCATGTTCTTACTTGAACAAGTCTTCTTGTCATTATTGAGTTTGTAGCCTGTACGACAGGCGCATGAGTAGGATCCAGGGGAGCTGACACAAATATGCTCACAGCCATGATTCCCCAAAGCACACAGGTCAATAGCTGAAAAATAAATACTTGTGTAAGTTAGACCATAAAATACACCATAGAAGATGACAATTGATGAGTATATTAATACACCTACGGTATATTACAATACATGCACTTTGCTGTGTGTACAATCATTAGCAAGTGAGCATTTTGACCATATTATAATAATTTTTATGCAGAGTTTCCAACTCCAACCTGTATTAATGTGAATGTTTATTGGATGAAGCATATCAGGTGGTATGTATTAGTGTAATGAGGGACAGTGTGGCCTAGGAATATCAACACTCTTTATCAACGTGTGCAAAATTATTTGCTTGTTTTCAGGCAAAATGGGCCATAAAGAGATTTAACTGAGTTTGAAAAGTCAAAGATTATTAAAAGTCTTATGGCCACTTTACACGTCCCGATATCGGCATCCAACTCCGACCAAAAGTCACGTGGTTCGTGCGTTGGCTCCGATATAGTTCGTGCGTTGTATGGTATAAATGTCCAATACGATGCACGAACGATGCGAAACCGATATCGGGGATCAAATGAGCCTGCTCTCCAACAACCCTATATTGGATGGGCGTTGTGGCAGGATCGTGCTGTGTAAAAGCCCAACTACGATGTGGAGTACAACTTCCCCTATCCTGTCCCATGTTAAATGGTCGTTCCTGGGTCGCCCGTACAAGGGGGCGTACACATCGTAGTGACGTTGGCTGCCGATATCGCGCTGTGTAACATCTCCTATGCGATCTTGGAATTCTGCCCAGAAAAAGCACGCTCCCGCTGCATTGGATCCAATATCGGACCGACGTTGGGACATGTAAAGTGGCCATCAGGCTAGGGTCACATTTGCATCAGCCCTTGCGGCTGATGGACCCCTGAAAAACGTAGAGGCAGGCAGGAATAGTGCAAGCAGCGTTTCCTGTTCACTGTTGAAGCATAGCGTTACCTGACTTTAACGTTATGCGCTATGCCTGCCTCTACGTTTTTCAGGGGTCCGTCAGCCGCAAGGGCTGAGGCAAATGTGACCGTAGCCTTACAGAGGGATCCAGCATATTGAAAATTACTAAGATCTTGGGATGTGAACTCAAAACCATCAAAAGTTTTGTTGCAAATAGTGTACAGAGTCACAAAAATGTGTTGAGAAAAAAAGATGCACATTAATTGTCAAAGATTTCAGAAAAATTAAACATAAGCAATTATTCTCCATTGCTGTCATATTCTAGAACTTGTGATGGCCGAACCTGAAATGTAAAGTTTGGGCTCCGGGCTGAACACCTAGTATTCAGACACGAAGCCTGGACATGGATTACCCTGGGAATAAACATGAGGTTAATGAGTGGACCCAGAAGCAAGTGTGACTGCAGCAGGAGACTGAAAAGTATAATCCTCCTTTAATCATCAGTTTTCTTCCTTTTTCACCCCCCCCAGCCCTTACTGCCACCATTTCATAACTGTAAAGTTTCTATCCCCATAGACTTACATGACATTCGGGGTCAAGTTCGGGTCAAGTCCGGTCCCGAACCCGGACTTTAAAAAACGTCTGGCCAGACCCGCCGAACCTGAACATAGGCGGGTTCGCACATCTCTACCCAGAATTACAAGGCGTTCAGTGCTCAGAAACACAGTTTAGGTAAGGCTAGGCTCAGACTTGGGAGCTTGCATCCGTTGGAAGGATGCATTAGGCTAGGGTCAGACTTGCGTCATGCATTTGCTAAATGCATGCGCTATTTTCATGTGCAAATGTTGAAAAAATACATGCGTTTTTTTAACATGGGTGTGTATGGGAATTGCATGCGTTAACGCATAGTACATATATTAACGCATGCGCTAAAAATGAACATACATACCATGAAAATGGGAAGGGGAAAAAAAAGATCCTTTAATGCATCCTTCGAAGAGATGCAAGCTCCCTAGTCTGACCCTAGCCTTAAAGCATCCTTTTTTTCCCCTTGCCATTTTCATGGCATGCATGTTAATTGTTAGCGAATGCGTTAACGCATGCGTTTCCCATAGACTCCCATGTGAGCAGATGTTAGGATAAAAACTATCATGAAATAGGAGTTATAATTTCTTCACAAATTATAATACAAATGTGAATATCCACTTACATAAATGTGAAGTCCTGTTCGTCATCCACATCTAGTTGACCCAATTTCATACTCTGCGGCATCCATATATTTACACCCAAGTGATGGGTGTACAAATATGGTGCCTTCTGGTGGTAATGGCCCATTGCATACTACTGCCAGCGGTGCCACAGCGACCAGCACCTAATGCCACCCAAAACTACTGAGACACTTCATCTCCGTTTATCCCGATGCTCCATGCAGCCTCCAGACTTCGCTCGACATCACTGCTGTACACTTTCAAATGACTATCTATGACTGTGCCTACTTGCCGTGCGCAGGCACAGTTAGTCAGACAGCAGCCATCTTTGGACTTTAAATGGCATGTGCACACCGAGTATGCACAGTGCTTGGACACCAGCACTCATTTCACAGGGGGAGAGAGTGACATCATAAGTGGGGGACAGAGTACTGGGGGAAGACAAAGAGCAGGGGAAAGGCAAAGGGAGGAGAGAGACAGACAGCACAAGGAGAGAGATAGCACAGTGGGACGTGACAGCACCAGGGGCAGACAGTAAACAGCGGGAGGGGGAGCACGGGAGAGAGACAGCGCAAAAGGGGAGAGTACACAGGGGGAGAGAGAGGCTCAGCGTGGGTGAGACAGCTCAGTGTGGGAGAAGCAAAGTGCACGGGGCGGAGAAAAACACAGAGGAGAGTACACAAGGGCGAAAGAGAGATAGCGCACATAGATAAGAGAGAGACAGAAAACAGGGGCTGAGACAGCACACAGAGGGAGAGTACACTGGGGGGAGAGAGACAGCACACAGAGGTGAGAGAGAGACAGCATACAGGGGAAGAGAGAGTGCACAGGGGGCACAGAGAGCACACGGGGGGAGACAGCACAAGGGAAGAGAGAGTGGACATGGGAGAGACAGCGCTCAAGGGGAAGAGAGAACACACAAAGGGGAAGAGAGAGCACACAGTGAGAAGAGAGAGTGCATAGGGGGGAAGAATGCATGGGTCAGAGATGTGGCTCCCCTGCGACCAGGGTGGCCACATAGGGAACTTCAGCAAGGCAGAAGGTAGACAGTTTGTGCACCAAACACCCTCACAGCACACACACCCACAGGAGCACAACACCCAACATGGAGCCCGGGACTCTAGGCGGGCAAGGAGTGGTCGGGTTTAGAGGAAAGTGGGTAGGAAGTTAGGTCAGGTGGTAGACCAGAACAAAAGGAGAACAGTAGGAGGAGGGAGTTGGTAGGCCAGAGTGAGCTGAGCTGTAAAGACAAGACCAGTGACAGAAAGACACTCCCTGGTGGGATAGGGCTCCCTGGAGACGCAGAATCCAAAGAGACACAGATCCATGGAGAGAAAGTTCGTCCATAGCCTGTAGCCCATGGAGAGTGTGGACAGAAACCGGACCAATACCATCGGGTCCGAGGAGTACAGCAGCGTTGATTGGCTGCAGGAGGGAAAAGTTTCCCTGGAAGTACCTGGATAGCCACACGGGTGGGAAAGAGCTGGTGATCCCTTGCAAGAGAGGGATACCCAAGCTAGGCTGAAACCAGAGTGTCGGCTCTGAGGGGGACTGATGATACACACCGGCTCCGCAGACAAACCAGCGGGGAATACAGATTCCAAATCTGTATTCCTACTACACGGATTGGAGGCTAAGCAACACTATAGCACCCGGCTTACTGCCCATACACATAGGGGGAAGCTACACACAAGGGACCGAGTTGCCGTCATACAATCCACACTGAAGAACAGAGAGAGAGAACAAGCCTGAAAGGTTACTGAGAAGGAATGAGGGGTCTCAGAGCGACAGCCTGGCTGCAGAGTGTTCAAAGTGTCCGGTGTAATCTGTGTTAAGAACTGAACTGTGTTGAGAACTGTACAGTGAACTGTTTGACTTAGAAGAACTTGCCAGTAAACCCGGTGAACCCTGCGTCAGTCTCCCGTGTATGATTCCAGGTATACAGAACTGTATTTTACCTTTGCACCCTGTCAGGAGCAGCCTGACCCACGGCGGGCTCATCCATCTAGCTGCAGCCCATCCATCCCTTCATCCTCCTGGCAGAGCTACGCTGCAGCGGTGGTATCCTTACTGGCCACAACCCGTGGGTGGCGTCTCGACAAACTATCCCTGTAAATACCCCTTTTACTTGTGAGAACCCGGGACACGGTCCAGACCAAGACCGCCGTGATATCCCCAGCAGTACCCCGGTCCGGTACCGAGTACCCCGTCCCAGCACACAGGGGGAGCAGAGATTGGGCTCAGCCAGCAGAGACAGCACACAAGGGAACAGAGTCAGCACGCAGGAGTGCAGAGACAGCACACAGGGGGGCAGAGACAGCACACAAGGGAACAGAGTCAGCACGCAGGAGTGCAGAGACAGCACACAGAGGGGCAGAGACAGCACACAGGGGTGCAGAGACAGCACACAGGCGGCAGAGACAGCACACGAGGGAGAGTGATCGCACAGGAGGAAGAGAGAGAACACAGGGGGAGGAGAGAGCACACAGGGGGAGGAACGAGTGCATGGTGGAGGGGCACCCAAACAATGGGATGGGTGAGAACACAGGGGGAAGAGAGAGTACATATAGGGGAGACAGCTCAAAGGAGAGAGCAAAAGAGGGGAGAAGACAGCATGGAGGAGAGAGACAGCACACAGAGGGAGAGCACCCAGGGGAAGACAGATTAAAGTAGAAAGCACATGAGGGAAGAAGTAGCACACAGGGAGGAGAGAGACAGTGCACAGGCAGGAGTCAGGTCAAAGGAGGGAACAAGACAGCACACAGAGGGGAGATAGAAAATGGACAGGAGGAGAGCACACGGGGGAGAGACAGCTGCCACCCTCCCTTTGCAAAGAATCAGGCACCATTCTAGTACTTTATAGTAAGCAATAGGAAGAAAAAACATAATAAAGTAAGAGTTATCTGCCTTCACATATTAGAATAAAAACCTTTTACAATATACTCTATAATAAACAATGGAAAGAAAAAAATCTAACTGTGAGGTGTTGAGGGCACAACTTTTCTTGATGCTCAGGGTTACATTATTCAAAACCAGTCATGGTTTACACTAATCGACAAGTCCCTGGGGACTTTTAGTTCTTAGTACTCACTGAGCATGTCTTCTTATCATTATTTAGCTTGTAACCTGCTCTACAGGCGCAGGAATAAGATCCAGGAGAGCTGACGCAGAGATGCTCGCAGCCATGATTTCCTTGGGCACACAGATCTATTACTGCAAATAAGGTTTTCATTTAGTTATTTATTTGTCTCATACATATGGTATTTGCTTTTGTAACAGGATAATCAATGGGTCGTATTGATTGCAATGTCACCAAAATTTGCTGATGTGGAAAGTTATGTCCATTCTCATACACTGCCAGAAAGATCACAGTAAAGTCTGTCTACAAAGTCTGGGTTGAGTGGAGTACAACGTTTTCCACTGTGGCTCTGACAATTGCCCCAGTGGGGCTGCAGTAAAAAATAAAATAATAATTAGGGATATATGGGGAATGCACTTACTAGAACATGTCTTTCCATCTGCATTAAGTTTGTAACCTGGATTACATTCACAATAGTAGGAGCTGGGAACACTGACACAGGTATGTTGACATCCGTGGTCCATTTCAGTGCACATGTCCACACCTGAAAAGAAAAGGCGTTAAGCACTCTAAATGAATACACTCTGAAGGTTTTAATGGACTTCTTGTGTTCAGAGACATTAATAACACAGCACTTGTATTTTATATTACGTAATATCAGGTGCTTATGTAAGATTTTATGTAAGATCTTTTAAGATACTGTATCTGGCAAAAGCCAACATTTAATTTGAATTTAAAGAACATTGGTATTTGCCATGCCAACCTGCTGATTTTAATGCTTTAATTACAAGGGCAATCAGTACATTTTATATAGTTGTAGTATATGTACGTTGATTCTGGATTATAAAGCAATGCTCCCAGTTCCTTTTCACAAAGATTCAATCCTTCAAGTATTTGTATTGTGAATTCTTCCATCTATGCCTGTGATAGATCACAGAGGAAGTGAAAAAATCTAATGCCGCCCAATAAGGGTAGCAATTCTTACAGTCATAATCGACTAATAGTTGATTATGGCTTTAAGGATTGCTACCCTTATTGGGTGGCATTAGAGTTTTTCACTTCCTCACTGAAGTGACAATTTGCATGTTTCCCAGAGAAGTATTGTGGCTATAAGTCTCCTTATCAGCTTATCTCTCTCTTTATGCCTGCAGGCAGATTCCACTCCATGAGGAGAATGGCTGATCCCCCAGACCTGTGATAGATCTGCATTTAGACAGACAATCAAAGAAGGTAAAGCTGCAAAGGAATATGAGAGCATCAGCCTGAATCACGTTCTATCATCAGAGGGATAATTTGGGGATGCAATAGAAATCAACTTACAAAAAAAATACCCTTAAAATCTAAAGTTTCATTGGTGATTTATTATTAAACCTAAACCCCAACAAAAATAGACATAATACAAAAGACACAAACAACACAGCTACAGACCCTAAATAGAGACAAATCAAAGCACTATAGTTCTAGATAATGAGAAGTAATAATGGGCTTCAGCCTGAACCAATAATAACCCAGGAGGTGTGTTGCAGACTACTCAAGACTCCAGATAGGAACTGTAGCTAAGTTGTAGTCACAGTTCACACCTCTGTCCTAATGCACCTAAAAAGCAGATGAGAAACAAGATCTGAGGAAGTAGATAATGGGTAGGAAGCCCCTATACTGATTTGCCAGAATATACTAGAGATCAAGACTGGATAATTGCTTTTACAGCGATTATATTATAACAGCATCACAACAACATCAAGTACTCATGGGGAACCATGCACAGTGAATATTACAAAACAGTGTAACTCACCACATAGCTTATCTTGGAACTGGATAGCAAAGTGCTGAATTAGGTCAAATGACTCTACATAAAACACGTGGTCATCAATAGGAGGTGATGCCATTGCACGAAGAGAGTTAACATCTGCTCTCTGTACACCAACAGCATAGATCTCAATTTGAGCTTCACGGGCTTGTGCAGCCACTTCTGTAACACGATCCTGAGGTCTTCCATCGGTCACAATAACAGCGACCCGGGGAATTCTTTGCGACAGTGGTCGAGCTCCTTCTTCAACAGTAAATGCAACATTCATGGCATACTGTATTGCCAGACCTGTCATGGTCCCTTGGGCTAGAGGGATAATATCATTGATGGCCTTACGCATCTCACCCTTTGTAAAGTATGACTTGAGAGAATACACATTTTGCACTTGGCTAGAGTATTGCACCACACCGACCCTTGTGTGAGTAGGTCCAATCTCGAGTGAATTGACCATATCTATCATAAACTTTCTCATGTTTTCAAACTCAAATGGTCGAACACTTCTTGAGCTGTCAATAATGAAGACCAGATCCATAGGACCAGTTTTGCATGTTTGTTCTAGAACAAAGAATAGAGGACTAATATTATTGATGAAAAGACAACATATAATGGGGGTGAAGATGACATGTTGATAAAAACGTGACCGATAGGCAACAATTAAGATGGGTTGCATCTTTCTGGTATTCACATAGAACTTATTCTGGATCATGGGTAAAGTAGGAATGGTTATCTCATCTAGAAAGAGCTTTCCATTTATGACAAAATAAAAGTATTTCTTTATGCAATAAAATGAAATTCTCTAGTTCTTTTTTAAATTGTTTATATATACGGTAAATTGGAAATAAATCTCCATGAAAATCTCCTACATATTCATTAAGCTTCTAGACAACCTACATATGTCTAGCCACTGTTCAGTACAATACTCCTACAATGTATTGGACAGACCTGCTTCAATGGGCTATTGATTGAAATAGTCTCACTTTTTGACAATATTCTCATTTTTTTGCCTTGTGGAACAGTTCTGGGTAACTTAGCTTAGCTCAGACATCAAAATGTAACCACATTGGGGAAGGAAGTCCAATGAGTTTTATTGACATAAACTTGGCCTCATCCAATGTTTGCTTTTAGCTGGAGTGTGGATACTGTTAACAAAAGCCCTCTCTATAAATAAGCCGGTGGAGGCTACAGGCCTTTCCGTGCAGTGTCTCGCACAGTACAGTGAATGGCATCTCCTGAGGCTTGATAGATCTATCTGCTGCCTGCAGGCTCCTCTGTGCTGCTGAGACCACGTCTATGCTGGATCAACAGGAATTCATTTGATGCCGCATAATGACCTCTTTATTTCAACATATCTGAGTCATATTGTAGAAGGAAACACTACCATGGCTGCAAACTTGGCAAGAACAGTTTCTAGTAACTTATATGTAAGCAAAGTGAATCAATCTTATGGAAAGTATCGTAATTGTCTGCAGAATTTTGTCTTTCACTGCATTAAAAACTTAATTGAATTTTCAGTGTTATTAAATGTACACTTTGTATTGAATACATATCTTGATATAGAAAATCTTTTAACAAAATGTTGAACTTTTCCTATACGATATACAGTAAAACATCCACTTTTTTGAGGAGGCTAAAGCAAATCTAGATAAACTTTTCTTGCATCTTGTCCCTCTTCTTTAGGACAACCCATTCATTTTTTGTTCTCTTATGTGACTGCATATTAACAAATCTTGTCCTCATGCAATTTACACACAGTGAGGATTTAGCTTTTTTTTCCAGTTTTTTTCCCCATACTTACAGTCACATGCTTGCCTCTCATCCACTTATCTCAATAGAACATTGACAGGAGCAAGGGAGCAAAAAAAAACTAGCTACGACCATATGCAAGTCACTTAAGAGTGATCCTGTTATGGTTATTTGGGCTAACAAACAAGCGGAATCCTACCAGTGTGCAAATTGAACACTATCAGGATTCCTCAATCTGCAGCCAAATAGAGGGACTTTGGAAAAGTATGTGGCGTAGAAAGACATTTAAAGGGTTACTGGATTTTTATACTTCATAGGGAAAACGTTTCTATTTCTACCAAATCGGAAGTTTGCCTCTTTGTACAGGGCTTTTATGGTGACACTTAGGCTAAAGGCCCCATTACACAGTACGATGTCCCAGCGATCCGACCAACGATGGGGGTCGCTGGGACATCGTTAGCTGATCGCTGGTGAGCTGTCAAACAGGCAGACTCACCAGCGATCAGGACCATCGAGAATGCTGGTATCCAGGGTAAACATTGGGCAACTAAGCGCAGCGCTGCACTTAGTTACCCGATGTTTACCCTGGTTACCAGCCTCCCAGCATATGCTGTGCGTCGCTGGGAGATCATTGATCGTTGGTCTCCCGCTATCACACACGCTGATCCTGGCCACCCAGCGGGAGACCAGCGATAAAATAATGGTCCTGGCCATTCTTCCACGATCCATGATCAACGAACTTATCGTTGGTCATTGCTACATGTCGCATGCAACAATCTCGTTTTGACGTCGCTGCAATGTCACAAAACCAGTGACATTGCAACGATATCGTTAATGATAACAGGGTTTTTATTCTAAGGTTTAAGGGCAGAGGCATAATAGAAAAATGCCCCATATCTCGATACCAGCTTCTGGTATACTATTTCATCTTAAGAAAAGGAAATTATAACTCTTTCATTGAAATAAGGTGACTATAGGGTTAACATACATCAATGTTATATTGAAGTTATTGCAGTGTCTAAACTAGTACGATACTTAGAACCATATGGCAAAGACGTAGCTTATTTTTCCATTCAAATGACTTCTTATAAGTGGATGGACAAGTTGTGCTAAAACTACATATAAGTTGAACTAGTAACACCATTGAATCTACTTTGTGCTTTATTTGGCTTGACAGCATTATGCAGTGTTGGTTCCTACTTGACAACTAGTAAGAATAGATGTCCAAACTTTGTATTTCAACCTTTGGAAAACTTTGCCTTTGACAGTTGTTTTTGTACATACAAATATTAAATTAAATTCAAAAGAATGATGGTTATCGCTTAACCTCTTCTAGAAACCTTCTTACCTTCAGCTTTTGGCCTTGCCTCAAGTTGTGTCCAGAGGACGAGGAATAGTGTCGATAAATACAGCAGCTTCATCTTGCAGTTGGGAGATCTGAGAAGGATTTGCTGCAGGAAAAAACATGATTAAATTGTGAAATATAATATTAAACCATTTGTACTGGTTAAGGCGGCCGTCACACGCATCAATTTAATGCACGATATCGTTTAAAGCGTTCTGCTTTTTGATCGCTTAAGCGATATAGTTTGTGCGTCGCTACGTGTAATCAAGCGATTTTACAATGTAAAATCGATTGATTGTTAGATCGCAGATTTGTGAGCCGGAGCTCATATCAAGCGATAAACGCTTGATCAATCTGCCTCATCGTGGTGTATGACACCACGATGAACGATCTCCCAGCGGCAGAGCCTATGCTGGGAGATGGTATCTATGGTAAACGTCGGGTTACTAAGCGCCGCGCGGCGCCTATTAACCCGATGTGTACCATAGTTACCAGCGATCTCGCTGCTCCACATCGCTGGTGAGTCTGTCTGTGTGACAGCTCACCAGCGATGTGAACGATATTGTTAGCGATCGCGCGTGCACGTGATCGCTAACAATATCGCTATCGATATTGAAGCGTGTGACGGCCGCCTAAGAGAGACAATTAAGATTATTGTTAAGTCAATGTATGTTTGGCGACCAAGAATCTCCCCTATCTTTAGTGAGGGGATCACATGAGTGGATCTTTATGACTGCTGAAATTCATCAATACTTAAAGGGATCCTGTCAGTAGGATCAACCCTCTTAAGCCAATTTCATAGGCATACAGGTCAAAGAAAATAGTATAAAATAATAACGAAATTTGTGATCCAATGTTTTATTCCAGAGAAATATATATTTTTCTTAATATGCCCTTGTGCTGTTATAATCTATAGGCAGCACACCATGCGGGTCTGCCACCAGAATGTATTTTAAATGTTAGGGGGCATTACCAGTGTGAGACATGTAATGACTGACAGTCTGTAATCTCCTGATCTACATCTCACACTAGTAACTCCTCCTCTGCCTTTCATTAGCTTTGAAGGCAGATTCTCAGGGAGATCAGTGTCCCACCCATAGATCTTAACAGCTCTTTTACATATTAAAAAAACTTCAATTTCTCTGGAATAAGATATCAGATCACAGATATCAAAATATTATTTTATTGAACTGTCTATGATTTACATGTCAATATAGTAGGGTTGGGTGGGTTGATCCTACTGACAGATACCCTATAAACTTGTAGAACACGTTATAAATTATCTAGACAAATCAAAATTGTACATTATATTTTCTCAGGGGGAATCACACAAGGGATGAACAACTATAAGAAGAAACCTAAACCCCAAAAGATGTATTTCGTAAAGTCTATTAATATCCAGGCACATACTACATACCAATATATGCATTATCTCTGCAAGCCTGATGATGACCATACACATTAGAAGTATATTATTCAAACCGGGTTACCATCTAATGTGTATGTGGGTCTTCAACTCTTTCTAGCCAGTAGAAGTGAATGACGATAAGGATTGGGCAGTTGGACTTTAGAACCTTCATCAATTATTCAGAAAAAAAGCCGACAAATTGAGTTCAATGAGTGATGTTTTTCCTCTATCTCCACCGCCCATCTTCTTTGATTGACAGCTCTGGCTTTATAGATTCACACAAAACAAGTACCGGTAGGTAAGACAGTGGACTTAAATGTTTGGCTACACCAAGGGTGCACTAGATGTACAAGGGTGCCTGTACTTCGTTTGAGCCTGACAAGATTAACTTTAACTCTTCAATGCCTGTTGATGTATAGGTATGTCATGGAATTCCTTTCACTGAGATCCACTTGTACATTACGGCGATTGCAGTAGTTTAGTAGTGGTTCTCGGGCTGTCACCTCGGGTGTCAGGCGGTGAAGTCATTGTTATTGTTTGTTTAAAAATGAGATGATAAAAAGATAGAGTTGGTATTCAATGTTTCGTATTAGATTTCATGTTAGTGCACATTAGTTCAGTAAATCCAGTATATTTCATAAAAATATTTTCCAAACATAAAGTAAAAAAACATTATACAGTATTCCTTGTTCTATTAGTAAAATTGAGCACATTAAATAGTGTTTTGACTTTAGCCCAATTTTTTGGATAAGATCTTTCAGCAAAGTCAACTTTCCATTTTGACTGGCCAAGTGCCAGTGAGTGTAGGTCTAATTGATACATTCACTACGAAAAATGTATTTTACTTACACAGAAACTCAGTGTACTTAGACATATTATTACTTTATGAATTATCTAAAAATGACTACTAGATTCCCTGTAGTATTTCTTATTAACCATAAGGAAATGGTTTGAATATATTCCATCAATAAAGTTAGAAATATAAACACTTAAAGTGTAAATGTCATTTCATTGCTAAAACAAAAACCACAATACTGCACTGGTTGTTAATGATGGGTCACATAGCAGCTAAGATAATGTGTTTATGTGCCATATGACTTATTTTCTCACATTTTCTGTACTCTTTTCAAATCTTATCTTAGGACTGTGGGGGCGTAGCCAGCAGCTGACAGGGAGCAGAGCAATGTGACAGCAGAAAAGGGGTTAACACTCACATCTTGATTGAGAAAATTTATTAAAATCACTTTTTCTACATTATTATTAAATAGAAATGTAAATGGCGGTTATGCTTTAAGATATACCAGCACTTATATAGCACAATATATTTGCAAGTTAACAGTTCAGTTTCCTATACACAACTGTAGGACTGCAAGTGCCAAGAGCTCTAGATTACAAATTTTGTCAAGATACAGAAATAGCGAGACGTGGTGGGAAGAGGGATCACAAATGCTTTATCACTATATGGAAGACTGCATTCCCAAATATGCAGTGTGTATTTTTTTCTAAGGCCCTATGTATTTTTCAATATGGGAGACAGAGCAGAATTAGGATTTTAGACTTTTTTTTAGGTATTTTAGTTTTTGTTAGGTTTTGAGTTCATAACTGGCAAGTGTTGAGTTAAGCTCAAGGCTGGCAGGTACGTCCCGTGACCAGTCATCCATCTATATGGTCCTTATTAAAATCAACCCCCCATTTTTCCACTATTGTAGCCCTACAGTGTACCATAAATGTCTAAAAATGGGTAGAGCTATGGGGGAATCAGTTAGCAGTTGCTTATATGCCCTGACATTTTGTCTGGTTTCAATCCTAATCATGTGACAAGGCTCGTTACAGGGTTGATATTGACTTTTAGGATTGTTGCTTCCAATAGGTGACACTAGAGTTCATCTTCTTCCTCTCTCAATAAACAATTTGCATTGTGGGTTTTAATGCTCCTTATTACTGGCATACCAGATCTAGCATGTCACACTCCATGAGGAGGAAAGCTTACCCCTGGTATCTGTCACATTAGAACACCCCAATATTATAAATGTCACATGGCAGGTTAAAGGTCTTGTAACTGATTTTGTATTGGTCATCCGGAAGGTCAAGTTCCTACTCTGGCCCTTAGCTAAATATATATCTGTCACAGGGAAATGTGTAAATGTAAAATAATCTTGAACAAGTCAATCAGGGCACTTAGCGGGGCCAAGGTCACGGTTGGATTTCCTTCCAGGAATGGCGATTTCCCACCAGGGGTGCACAGCCAAAGTACCAGCAATAGCATATGAAAAGGAAGGGCGGCACTCACCGGATAAACGAGATGGTCTTTTTATTCCAAAATTTCGGAAACAAACATGGTGCAGGGAGGGGGCAAGAGGAGCCGCCGGACTACGGCACCGTTTCGCGACACGTGTCGCGAAACGGTGCCATAGTCCGGCGGCTCCTCTTGCCCCCTCCCTGCACCATGTTTGTTTCCGAGATTTTGGAATAAAAAGACCATCTCGTTTATCCGGTGAGTGCCGCCCTTCCTTTTCATATGTAAAATAATCTTAGTTACAGCATTTTATTTTAGAACAAGATGCAGCATTTATAGAGCATTAAGTAGATGGTATCACCTGGTTTCCTGTGTTTTTAGTGGAAGGAACCAAATACTGGGTTCTTTCAGAAAGACAATTTACTGTTGCACAATTTAGTCTTCAGTAATCTGACACATATGAAAGAACTGTAATAAGGTTAACTTGCTCCAGAGACTAAACACTGCAAAAGTCGTGAGAGCCCCTCAAAAGGAAATAAAGAACACATTTCCAGCTCACTTGGTTTATGTAAGGTGAATTGAATGGTCCAATATGAATTTTATGGGATCACAGAAGATATTATTCAGAGCAAAGCATTCAAATACAATAGAATATTAATGGTGTGTATCATATTTCCTTTTAGACACAAAAACAACCATAAAACCTCAAGCTACGGAAGAACGACCAACTGTACAAATCTCTCATCTTTTTGAATCTAGCCCACTTCATAGTTTTTATTCTTCAAAAAGTATATTATTCCAAAAGGAGTCTTATATAGAATAAGAGACAACACTTTGTCTCCTTTTAAGTTCTTGTGTAGAAAAAAATATTCTGCCCACTATCTAAGCAAGGGGCACAACAAGTTTATGCCAGAGGGTTTAGTAACTGTCAGAATAAGGGTTTTAGGTCCATAAGATTAAATTATTGTGATGGCCTACTAGCTCTGAAAGGCCATGTTCACACATATCAGCTTTTTTGACCATCTCTGAGTTTTTTGGGCTGTTAAAAAAAACGCAGGTGCGTTAACGCAGGGTGCATTTGAGTGTAAATGCGTTTTTCAGCTCCACTTGCGTTTTTTCCCCCAGTCCAAAAAACGCTGCATGCAGCGTTTTTTGGGTGCTGTAAAAAAACGCAGGTGTTGTTCCCAAAAACGCATGTGATTTTTTAACATAAGGCCCTATGGGAAACGCATGCGTTAACGCAGAGCACATATAGGCACCTGCATTAACGCATGCGTTAACGCTAGCGTTTTTAAAAGGCACATAAAGGCACCCTGCGTTAACGCTAGCGTTTTTGCCTGCGTTTTTGATGAAAAAATGACAAAGTCCAAAAAGGATTCTAATCCTTTCAGACACACAAGGGACACTTTTTGGCACTCTTAAAAAAACGCATGTGGTTTTTGGAGTGCTAAAAAAAACGCAAATTGTGTGTGAACAAGGCCAAATTTTGGCATTTTAGTCAAAACCTGTGATGCTAGTCACTATACAGACACGCCGTGGGGAAGGGTAATGAAATGCTCCAGGATCAGATACCAAGAGAGCATGTCATGGACTGAGGGAGTAGACAAAGGCATCGTCAGGTTACAGTCCAGGATCAGAAAACCAGGAGCATAACAGATTAAAGCAAAAGGACAAGGTACGTGGATGGTCAGAGGAGATTCAAGGTCATGCAGCAATAGATCAGAGCACAGCACAAGTGAATAAAGCCAACATGCACCAATGAGCAAAATGCAACAACTGTCAGAGGTCTGGGACTAACTGCTCAGCTAAGTAGCTGGGCAATTATAGAGAACAGGGAACACCTGAATAAGCCCAGCACCTCCCAGTCCCAGATTGGATGGCTGAGGTGTCAATGAACACACTTACAGCTCATGTGGCGCCCTGCTCATGCAGGTAAACACAGATCTCCCTAATGCACAGCTGGGTTTCCACAGCAGGTACCTACTACATACAACACCTTCCACCCCAGCACAGTAGGGGGAGCCCCACTTGCTGACTTTAGGCAAGATCCACTATAAATACTGCTGCTGGGGGCGGAGTTAGTCAGATTGTGGCAGACACTAGAAGAGCTGCAAGGAAGTCCTGGTGGTCGGTGCTGCGTTCAGGCCCAAGCCAGTGACCCGGAGTGGCCCTCAGCGTTCCACAAGCCTAAGTGGGACTGAAGGCGAGGAATAGAGAGAGAGAGCTAAGAGGGAGTGAGGAGCTCAGAGAAGAGTTGCACCCAGAGAATCACCGGATATTGGGGATCCGCACCTGTGGGATACTATAGGACCACAGAGAACCCGTCACACCGTGGAGGCTTCGGCTACCCGGTTTGTTTCCCCCCTGAAAGTCAAGAGAGGGAGCCAGACACAGCAGACAGCACCGCAATGTTCAGAGAGGGCATCCCAGAGACTGCACAGGAGGGAAGGCAGACACTATAGCCAGGAGGAAGAAAAGGGAGGCAAGTCTGGCTGCAAGCAGGCTGTGCTTCAACAATCACTACAGAGCAGAGGAGGCCTTATACCCACTTGCTGTGGAACTCACTGTGCAACCCTGTCACTCGTCTGTGCCCTGGACAGATTTACCTGAAAGCATCAGTAAAAAAGCTAAAAGAGATCTCTTCTGTGTTGTGAATCCTTCCTCTCCACTCACCGTGCCCCTCATAGACTGTTCCAACTCTCCCTTCACAAACTCAGCTCCACTACAACCTGTCTCTCCTAATCACACTGCCCAGGAGGTCCAGTCCTGCCTGTGGAGGACTACACCATCACTGCTGCAATACCACAGACCTCCGGAGGACTGTGGCGGCGCTGGTGACATCTCACTAGGTACTGCAGGTGGTGTCACGACAAACTTGTACATAATCCTTGTAAATACCCCCTTTTCAAGAGAATAGTCCCCAGGACATGGGACTAGGCGCGGCCGCCATTCCCCGTGACAAAGTGAACCCCTCCTGCCGCCTGGTACCTGAGTACTCCTTGCCCTGGGGCGATACACTCAGAACACCCCAGCACTAGATTGGATGACTGAGCTGTCACTCACCAAACTGACAGCTCAGCACAGTTATGATTCCATAGTGCAGACAACTTTCACCCATTGTGTCCAAGATACACTGATTGGAGGAATTATCACATTACCTAGCTAAATTCACATAATTATATTTGTAATTTACATAAAGTCCAAGAATTTTGTGTTGAAATAACATCAAATCAAATTGAAGAAAAGCTACTGAAGTTTTCTTAAGTATTAAAAAAGAAAGTTTTTTGTTCTCATAGAGAAGTAAAGAATTGAGCAAAGTCTTTTGGTACCTGAATATGTCTCCATGCAACTTAGAAGTTGTGCTAATCTGTAATAAAGCCATGTAGATGAGCTATTCTAGTTTTGTGTATTATTTTAGTTATGAGCAAGACGTAACAATACTTGTCTTAGAAGAGTTACTGAAGGACATGGTTCTCATGTGTCTTTGGCATTAAGTAAAAGGCGTCTTGTTAAACCTATTGAAGTTGGATTTATCTTCATCAGTTCCATCTTTTGGCAGACAACTTGAAAGATATTCAATTCCTGAAGTAGAGCTGTTTAGGCGTAGCTGTTAAACCACAGAAAAATAGAGTTTATGGTGTACATATTGACTACACAAAAGTTTCTACAGCACTCCAATTGGCACAGAGACAACAGTGGATTGTCTTTTTGAAGGAGATAAAATATTGGGTACAGTTAAAGGTAATAATAAATGATTTTAACTATTTGATCTAAAGATCTTAACATAGACCTTTGCTAGTGATGAGCACGTGTAATCTTTGCTATTCGCTACTGTGTAAGTAACAAAATTATGTTAACCTTTAATTAGTATATAATTTGAACGTAAAATTATAATCAAGTGTTTTCAATAAATAGGATGACAATCAGGTGTGAGTCTACGGTGCGCTGCCCATAGACCTAATGTTAATGCTTAACAGGACCAAGGACAGCGACTGATACTATATGTACATTACGTATACTCTACTGTGAGGAGCCGCAACTTCATTCAGAAATTTGTAAAAGCCGACAATACTGTACATGTCCCATTAACCTCTCACATGCTCACTGGAGTGGACAGCATGTCTCTAGGGAGGGTGGGCACCCCCTAGAGACATGTTGCCCACATCTACTATTAATATTTAATGTTTTAATAACATTTAACACATTGTTCATCCCTGCAGCAGCAGGGACGAACAAAGTATACGGTAACCGGATTGCTCCGGATTACACATCAAGAGCAATCCGGTTACCGCATTGCAGTTTGCAAACCGCTCCGAAAACTGGAGCCTACATGATTTTTAGCACAGGCTTCAGATCCGGAAGTGGTAACCGGATTACATGTAGAGCAATCCAGTTAACATAATGGGCTCCTATGGGGAGCGGTTCCTGATCTGGTTTTGAGCTTTTTTACAGCTCAAAACCGATCTTGATTTAAACATTCTGCCACAATTGTGACCCTAGCCATAATTTAAGAATAAGGATAAAATAATTTAAAATAAGACAGGAAAGTAGGAAATTTTTTAGCACTAAAAATTACCCATAACTCATACCATAAATGACATTTTAAAAAATAAACTAAGTGAAAAATGTAAAAAAAAAGGATCAAAAAGTGTGTAGAAAAAAATATGTTACCACTAAAAATGTTACTTTGTCAAATTTTTTCTATGTATGGCCCATATACTCAGCTAACTTTAAGACCCCTGGTGTTGAACAGGCAGGTAGTTTGTAACTACCTGCCTGTTAGGCTGGGGTCACACTTTCAAAGGCAATTGCGGTTGCCGCCTCCAGATCCGGTAATCGCATTTGCCTTCACACACATTTTTAAGAAAAAATGTGTGCAGAAAACCGCAATCCGGTAACCAGATTGCTCCGGATGTGTAATCCGGAGAAATGCGGTTACCCTCTCTGCTGCAGGGGTGAACAAAGTGTTCACTGTTTAATAAAACATGAAATATTAATATTAGTTGTGTGCAACATGTCTCTAGGGGGTCCCCCCCTAGAGATATGCTGCCCACTTCTGTGGGCATGTCAGGGGTTAATAACCCATTTACAGTACGCCGGCTATTGTTGGCTTTGTACTAAGTCTTTGCACTAATTTATGAATGAAGCCGCGGCTCCCCTGACAGTTGTGCAGATACTGTACGTAAAGTACGTATAGTATCTGCCACTGTCCAGGGTCCTGTAGGCGTTTACATTAGATCTATTGGCCGCGCACCGCCATAGACCTAATGTTAAAGGTATCAGGACCCTGGATAGCGGCAGATACTATATTTACTACAGTATCTGCGCAACTGTCAGGGGAGCCGCGGCTTCATTGATAAAATTGTACAAAGCCGACAATAGCCGACTTACTGTAAATGCTTTATTAACCCTGACATGCCCACAGGAGCATATCTCTAGGGGGGTGGGCAACCCTTAGAGACATGTTGCACACAACTAATATTAATATTTCATGTTTCTTTAAACAGTTAACACTTTGTTCATGCCTGCGGCAGCAGTGATGAACAAAGTTAACGGTAACCGCATTGCTCAGGATTACACATCCTGATCAATGCGGTTACCGCACAGAAGCGCTCCGAAAACTGCAGCCTGCATGATTTTTCGCCCAGGCTGCAGTTCCGGAGACAGTAACTGGATTGCATGTAGTGCAATCCGGTTACCATAATGGGCTCCTATGGGGAGCGTTTCCTGATCCGGTTTTGAGCTTTTTGAAAGATCAAAACCGGATCAGGATTTAAAATACATGCCACATGTGTGACCCTAGCCATAGTTTAAAAAATAAAAGTCCTGGAACACCTCTTTAATTATACCATGTTAAAATAAGGTGTCCCCTGAAAATAAAACATACTAGAGGGGTTTGCTATGCTGCTGAATATAAGGCACCCCTGAAAATAAGGCATACCAATTTTTTGTAGGACTGCATGCATGCCAATCAGAAGACCGAGGCATGCCTCTAGGTCTCCGCCATTGTCCTGGTGCCCGTCGATGCATGTATTCTGGCTTCTCTCTCATCTCCCTACCTCAGATGCTATAGATGTATGGTGCCGCCGGGGGGCCAATCACAGGCCAGCAGCTACCGGGTGGCCAATCAAGTCAGCAGCCACCAATCAATCACAGGCAACTAATGTCGGCGCATGACATCAACTGCTGGCTTGTGATTGGCCACCCAGTGGCTACTGGCCTGTGATTGGCCCCCTAGGAAGCATCATACACTTACGGCATCTGAGGCAGGGAGATGAGAGAGACACCGGAATACATGCATCGGCGGGCACTGAAACAATGGCGGGGGACAGGGACCGGATTGCAGCAGGGGACTGGTGAGAAGTGTGGGTGTCCCAGTATGTGTGTGTCTGTCTCTGTGCATGTGCTTTGATGCTGATACCGTATTGGGGGATGCTGGGGTTAATGAGGATACCTGTATTGGAGGATGATGGGGTTGATTAGGATACTCGTATTCGGGGATGATGGAGTTGATGAGGATACCAGTATTAAGGGATGAAGGGGTTGATGAGGATACATGTATTGGGGGATGATGGGGTTGATGAGGATACTCGTATTGAGGGATCATAGGTATGATGGGGATACTGTATTGGGGGCTGCAAGGGAAAGATAAATGTTCATTTTTTTGTTCAACAATAACAGTTGGCATATTTGACTAGTAGGTGTAGCTGTCTAATTGGTGCAGCATCTCTCCATACATTTGTATTGAGCGAGGATGAAGCCACTAGTTGGGTTCTGGCTGGGAACATACCACACAATTGTGGTCACATGACTGTTTTCCCATCTTAAAAACTGTTGATTCCTCCTCGCGCACAGTGCATACACTAAGAAGATTGATGAGTCTACAGTCACATAGATTACTGCAGAATTATCAGTTTAGACTAGACAACATCTTTAAACTTAAATTACCGTATTTTATCAGCTTATAAAACGCACTTTTGTTCTCCCAAATTTTGGGGGAAAGTGGGAGGTGCGTTTTATAATCCGGATCTGTTTCTGTACTGTATGGGGTGTGGCACTGGAGCGGTGTCCAGGTGTCCAGGAGCTGGAGAAGGCTGCAGAGGCAGCGGGAGGTCACATGCTGCCGCTCATTAGCTTCATGTAATATGCACTGCACCCACTGTCCATCACCTCGGTGCTGAAGCTGCGCCGAGATGCGGACAAGGGAGCGGCACATATTACATGTGCCTGCAGTCACCCCCCCCATCACCGTCACTCTAGATTTCTCTTCTGAAGTATATCTGAAATTTTATTAAAATCACTTGCTCTAGATTATTATTAAATAAAAATTTAAACGGTGGTTACACTTTTCTGCTTGACAGCATTCAAAGGGGCTCGCTAGTACTTTGATGGTCTTTCCTGAGGATAGATCAACAACATCAGATTGATGGGAGTATTACACCTGTCACCCCCTGCCGATCAGCTGTTCTCAGTGACGGCAGCAGTCAGAAGTGATCAGTCAAGGTTCAGAACTGAACAGCTTCAGGTGTATAGTGTGCAAAGCATCAACTATGTAGTATACAAAGCATTAATTATATAAGGCTGCAGTGAGGTACTGCTGCTCCACCTCTATTCATATGAATAGGCATAGATGAGCAGTACTTGGCTATGGCCATTATACAGCGAGAGGCACTATGCAGCTCTACTCTCAGTTGAGCACATCCTGAAGCCATCGGTGCCGAGGATAACTGATCAATCACCTGATTGGAAAATTATATGCTTCCAACTTGGTAGAAACAGTTTGGAGAAGGCCCTGTATGATCTAGCATGGCAATGCACCAGAGAACAAAGCAAAGAGCATAAAGGCATAATTAGATTTGGTTTGGTGTGAAAGATCTTGTCTGGTCCTTACAAAATCCTCAAATACTTTAGTCCATTTGCTATTCGCATGATGATGATTATATCACACTAGAAGCAGCTAGATGTACATCTATACAAACAGTTTATAATGAGAATATCGTGCCTGCACAGTATAGCCTCAACACCAGTTAGGCGGAGGTTCGGAGTAAAGTTTTTTCTTTATTCTTGATCCCGAAGTTTTTTTTTTATCCGTTTAGTCACAAAGGTTTGAGTGAGTATAGTAACCGTTAGAGTCCGTTTCTACTTGTTCTTAATGTATCTTTTAGATCGAACTGCACAACTATGGTGTTTTGGGCATGTGCAGTGAAAATTACAGGATCTGGTAACTGAACGTATAACAGAAACCTCTGTTTCCCACCTGTAGACATGTGTATTTCTGGCTGGACAAGAAAGATTGTACACATCACACTCATCTTCCGGCAATAAATGTGGATTACTGGCAGATTTGCACCAAAATTATGTCAATTTGCTACTTTTCCGTCAAGATTTCACTGAATCAATCCTCTTATTTCTGTTTTTGCATTTCTTATATGGATACAAAAATGGAAATAAATACTGGACATGTGAACCTAGCCTAAGGACAGTAAACTATGTGATAAAAAAAATCTGTTCCTGGATTAAGTGTTATTTTCTGATTAAGTGTGCATTACTTATTTTGGCAAAAGTTGATGTCCACCAGAAACTTGGCTTTTGTGGTTGTCACAATGATTGTATGACACTTACGTAGAACAATAGCAAACCCACTACATTCTAATTTCATTGTTCATGTCAACTACACATTACTGTTTGTTTCATTAGTCTGATAAATTTGTTTTCTCTTTTCATAGTAACCAAAGCATAAAAGGTGTTCAATACTTCAAAGTTCTAAACTTTCCATTTTTTCAAGCCATAGAAATACATAAGTTCATCATCGTTTAGTTTGGTTTTCTCACAACTAGTGATAAGCGGACATCGGTCGAACAAGTTCGTCAATATCAAATCCGGGCCGAATTTAGCATTGTTCATTCGGCCCCTTGAACACGAACGTTTCACTGAAAAGTTGTCAAGTTCAGGTTTAGTTTAGGAAAAAAATGTGAATTTTAAAATGGCCCTGAACCTTTCATTGTTTGTTTGGGGCCAAAACATTCGCCGGAAGACACGCTGCTTGTTAACAACACCTAACCTTAAGGTTAAGAGTGTTCCCGCCATCGGGTCTACTGGCTAGTATCAAGCTCTAGAATTTTTTTAGCTTTAAATTATTTTTTTTAAGCTTCCTGGAGTTTTCAGATGTTTTGACACCTACAGGGTGTGAATTCTGGAAACAGTGCCATATGTGGCAGCTGCTGTGTCCAGGACTCATACAATGTCCTTAACACATCTGTTTAAGAGAGCTTAATATTTTTGAGAAAATAATTTTGAATAGATTTTTATTTACCGTATATACTCGCATATAAGCCGAGTTTTTCAGCCCAAAAATTGGGCTGAAAAGTCCCCCCCTCAGCTTATACGCGAGTCACTGTATACTGTATACACTGCCCGCCCCCCCCCCATCACAATACAGGGCCCCCCCCCTTGCTGCCGCAAACCTGTAAAGGAATAAATCATTATACTTATCCCTGCCGCTGTCCCGCCGCCGCTATCGCGCTCCTCCGGCTTCATCCGGCATCTTCGGGCTTCCTCCTCTGGTCGGCGCAGGCAATGACGTCATTGTCTGTACGCCAGAGGAGGAAGCAGGAAGAAGCCGGATGAAGCCGGAGGAACGCGATGGCGACGGCGGGAGGGCCTGTATACTAGCACTGGGGCTGCTGTATATACCTCTGGGGCTGCTGTATACTACCACTGGGGCTGCTGAATATACCTCTGGGGCTGCTGTATACTACCACTGGGGCTGCTGCTGTATATACCACTGGGGAGGCTGCTGTAACACTGCTGGGGCCTGTATACCACTGGGGAGGCTGCTGTATACCACACTGCTGGGGGCTGTATACTACCACTGGGGAGGCCTGTATACCACTGGGGGGGCCTGTATACCACACTGATGGGGGCTGTATACCTGTTCTGGGGTCCACCCTCAGCTTATACACGAGCCAATAGGTTTTCCCAGATTTCGGGGGCAAAGGTAGGGGGGTTAGCTTATACACGGGTCGGCTTATACACGAGTATATACGGTATTTGTTTTTCTTCTTTATTAATTATTATTATTATTTTTGGGGGGAGGGGTGAGAGCAAACCTTTATTATTGCAGATGTCAGCAGCATGCAAGGCCACCTCTTCTACACTTGTTTGCTATCAATACAGATAAAAATAGCATATGTTCATTACTTTGTGCTGATGGGGCTCTGCTGTATTTTTGGTCACCAGCACAGGTACAGCAGGCAGGCAGGTACAGGCTGCCACCAACCTCCTAGTTTTATCTAGCTGGTAATGAAAAATACATTTTTTTTTAATTATTTCTTTAAATATATAAAAAAAATACAACATGAAGCTTTGCTGCATTTTTGGTTGACAGCCAGGTACAGCAGACAGGTAGTGGCTGCTACCAGTTGCCTAGTTTTACCTGGCTGGAAACCAAAAATATAGGGAAGCCTTTTTTTTCATTATTTCTTGAAATACTAAAAAAAAAACAATATGGGGCTTTGCCATATTTTTGGTTACCAGCCAGGCATAACTAGGCAGCTGGGGGCTGGAATCCTCAGTGTGGGAAGGCCCAAGTGTTCTGTGCCCCCGCTGTGAATTGCTGCCCGCAGCCGCCCTAGAAGATGGGGTATTCATAGAAGCGTCATTTTTTGGCACTGTACCAAACTCTTAAAGCTGCCCCATGACAGTGTCAAATTGGGTAATAAAGAGGATAATGCCAGCTGAATATTCCAGAACATGGAAGCCTATTCAGAGGAGCAAGGAGTTTGCTTTTATCAAGATATCTTACATTTTGAATGTCGAATCCAGAGAAACTACAAAGAAAACATGAGGGGGGACTACAACTGGTAATTGAGGAATGAAAGTGATCTGACAGATCCTCATAAATTTCACAAAAGTAAACATTTCTAAATCCTTTTCAGCAATTTGTAGCATTTTGTTTAAAATATAATAATGGTATGAAATATATTGTATTTTGTTTATATTATTAATTTAAACCCAAACTTTTATAATGCTACTTAACCTGATACAGACAGCCCACTTACTTAAGACGTCTTATAAAAAGGGTACTTGTTCTGTTCTTATGTTTAGAGACATAATCACACATAAAGCCCTCTAGTACCTCACAGTGTCATAAACTCTCCAGAGTTTCAGTTACCAGGGGTTTCTTCCAATAACCGGTAATGTGATCGTCGGTAATATCAATACCGGTCATCATATAACAACCATATATGGGCATTACACCTGGGCAACGCCGAGCTCTACAGTTAGCATGGTATGAAACTGAGAATCATCGAGAGACTGCCCACTGGACTACATCGGACGTTGCAGAATAATAAAGATGTTTGTGCTATTTTTGTTTTTCTTTGTGTTGTGTATTCTTTATTATTTACTAGAGATTCCTAATGACTGGGTCTGGAATTGGCCCGACATTATGAATGTTGGGCTTAGTGCCAGCTTCTAATACAGAGTGTCATCAACCTCTTATTTCCCAGTCTGCCACCACTACACGACAGATAGAAGAGTCAGATGCAGTACCAGAAAATGATGCTTCTATGAATGTGCCATTTTCAAGCCAGCGGGTGCATGAATCTGCAGGTTGCTATAGGGATACTATACACAGGCAGCGCATAGCATTACATGCTGGTAACGCTATGCGCTGAGTCTGAGATTTTCTAAGCTTTAAGCGCCTCCGGCAGGCTGAGGGCAGACGTAGGTAAGGTTACACAATCAGTATTTGCAGTGGTTTGGATACAGTGTGTTATCACTAAGTCTAAACCGCTGTGTTGTACAGTACAAGCCTAGTGTATAGCTTTACAGAAATTCTGTACCCACTGTGCTTGTTTTCTCCGGCGTGTTAACTGATATGCCTGGCGGATTTCCATACCGTTGATTGGCCGCAGCATATCAATTTAGCATTGCGGAGACAAGGGCAATCTCAGTGAGTGAATACAGGCAAAAGCTGGCCACAGGTAGCTGCATGGAGATCCCCGACATCCTTCCAGGAGAGGAGACACTGCATCCAGGACACAGTGTCTCCAGATTGTGTGTACTATTGTACATTCCCTAAAAGTGAGAAACTTAGTGTGAAAAAAGTAAATGTTCAATATGACAACTTATTGTTATCAAATTCTGTAATGTGCCTTAAGGTCAAAATGCTCATTATACCCCTGGGAAAAATACCTGAGAGGTCTAGTTTATAAAATAGGGTAATTTGTGAGGCTTTCTACTGTTTAGGTATCTTAGGGGCTCTGCAAATGCGACATGGTGCCCATGATCTATTTCAGCTTTTCCTTAATTCAAATATTGCTTTATCCATTCTGAGTGCTCCCATTTGCCTAAGCAGAACTTTTTGTCTACTTGTGGGGTATTGTTGCACTCATAACAAAGTGGGTAATAAACTGTGGGGCCTACTTTTTGGTGTTACTGTAGCGCCTGCTCACACAGGTAGCCACAGACTTCCCTAACGCACAGCTGGGTTTCCACAGCAGGTATCTACTACATGCAACATCTTCCACCCCGACACAGTAGGGGGAGCTATACTCACCAACTTAAAGTGAGTTCCCCTATAAATACTGCTGCTGGGGGAGGAGTTAGTTAGAGCATGCAGATGCTAGGAGAGCTGCAAAGACATCCTGGTGGTCGGTGCCGTGGTTAGTCCCGAGCCAGTGACCCGGAGTGGCCCTTCTGACATCCCGCAAGCCTAGGAGTGGGGACAGAAGGCAAGGAGAAGAGCCAAAAGGGAATAAGGAACTAATGGAAGTTTGCCCAGAGACGTACCGGACATCGGGGATCCGCACCTGTAGGATACATCAGGACTACAGAAAACCATGTCACACCGTGGAGACTTCAGTCACCTGGTCCCCCTGTGAGTCCAGAGAGAGGGAGCCAGACACCGCAGTGTAGATCAGCACAGCAGTGATCAGAGAGGGTAACCCGTGGACCGCGCAGGAGGAGAGAGGAAGAGAGGACCAGAGCAGAGAGGAGGCCAGTCTGGCTGCAAGCAGACTGGGCTTCAGAAACCGTGGGAAGAAACAGAGGAGGCCTTATGCCCACTTGCTGTGGGGACCCACTGTGCACCTGGTCACCTGTCAGTGCCCTTGGCGTCTTTACCTGCTATACCACCAGTAAAAGGTAAAAGAGACTTCTACAGTGTGTGTGTGTCTTTCCTCTCCGCTCCCGGTATCCCTTACAGACTGCTCCATCATCCCCTACACCGACCTACAGCTCCACTACAAGCTGCCCCAGAGAACTCGCTCCACCTGTAGGGAGCTTTGCCATCTCAGCTGCACTACCATCTTCCTCCTGCGGAGTGTGGCGGTGCTGGTGACCCATCACCAGGTACTATAGGTGGCGTCACATGACAAACTCTTACCCCTGTAAATACCCCCCTTTTTCAAGTGTCACCCAGGCCACGGACTCACGCGCTTCCACCCATGACATCCCAAGCATCCCACCTAGCCTGATACCCGAGTACCCCAGGGCCTAGGGCTCGACATTACCACTTATAAAAGTGAAAAATTTGGCACTAAAGCCTCACTTTGTGGGAAAAAAAAGAAAATTTTCAATATGATTCTGACTCACCGTAGCCGGGTCTTCACGTCTCGGGCGTTGATTCTCCCGTCACGGTTCCGCGCCCGAGGCTGTGGGGCCCGGTGGTCCAGATCAAAAGGGGTTTTGTTGAACGGATAGGGGTTAATTCTTACTTGTCGTGACGCCACCTGCGGGAATTCCGGTGATTTCACCGGCGCTGCTTGGGCCTCCGGGGGATGGACGGCAGCAAGATGTGACGCTCCCCACAGGATGAGCGGGAGTCTCCGGGGCCAGGAGCTGTCCTTGATGGAATATGGCAGCTTTTGCAGTACTGAAGGTTAGGTGAGACAGTTCTGAAGGAATCACAGACACCAGCGTTCTCTGCAACAAGTCTTTTACTGTAACCGGTTGGATGGTACAGGGTATACAGTCAACAGGTAATGGACCGGGTGGTCCCAGCAATAACCGGTGTTGTTTCAGAGCTCCACGGTGTTCCTCCTTTCTTAATCTGTTCTATTTGCCGATGTCGCCTTAGTGCGCCAGTTCGTGTACAAGGGGGCTACTTGAATTTCCCTGCCGGTTATATTTATCCCAGTGTGAGGGGAGCCTGATTCCCTGTAGGGGGTACTTCCGCTGGCAAGACGGCTTAGTCGTGGCTGCAGTGAGGTGCTCCTAAAAAGCAGTTCCTTCACTTCTGGTTTGCTGAGCGGCGGAACCAGTGATCCGGTGGTTGTTGTGCACAGGTGTATTTTGACCTGTTAGGTAGTCACCCAGGTTCTGGTATAGGGCACCGATTAATGGCACCAACCGGTTGGTGGTCTTCAGGGCTGCACGGCACTGTGCAGAGCCCACTTCTCCTACGTTCCCTTCCCTCGCGACCACTACACTCCTCCTCTCCTACTTTACTCCTACACACTACTGCTACACTCCGCCCACCAGGACCTAATTGGCCCTCTATTCTAGTGGTGCATGTAGAGTATGGAGCTCTGAGTATTAACCATGTCATTACTGAGACGGAGAATATTGCATCTTCAGTCAGGGATGCAATACCCTCCTGTGACGCACTTCGTGCAGGGCGCCACAATGACCTATTGTTATCATATTGTTTGAAGTAACTGTGGGTTCAAAATGCTCACTATACACCTAGATATAATCTTTGAGGGGTCTAGTTTCCAAAGTGAGGTCACATGTGGTGGGTTTCTGCTTTTTAGGTGCCTTAGGTGCCCGGGATATGTAAGACGGTGCCCGTCATCTATTTCAGCCACATTTGTGTTCCAAAATTCAAATTGCGCTCCTTCCTCAACCAACCAAGTTCCAACTTTATATTACTTTATATGACTACTTACTATCTTTTATTTCCAGCATCTTGTTGCTAATAAGAACAGAAATGTACATGTCTTTAAACACCACAAATAAGGGAATTTTTGGGGGCTCTATGGGAATGTGAAGTAGAAAATTGATGCTTTGTATTTTCTTGCTATATTTCAAAGAGAAGAAACCACATTTTATAGGTCCGACTTTGATATCCATGTACGGTATTTCCCTACATCCCTGGTTTCCTGTTCATAGCATATAGTGCGATCCATTGCTACTTGTATAATGCCCACTTCTAAACCCTTTGCTTCCTAATATGTAATAATTTGAAGACAAGAAACCCCACAGATTAAAGACGTCTGGCGTTATATGTGGTTTAAAGCTTAGCACAATGGTGAAAAATGTTACATGACACGTAAAAGGAATGTCTGCTCCTTCCATCAAACAAAGGGTCAATTCATCTAAAGGAAGACAGCAGCTACAAAGACATGCTAAGGTTTACTGCTAGTAAATATGCTGGGAGCATTTATAAAGGCAAAAAGCTCTGTTCTCTGTGAGTGCACATGATTTCTGTTAACTTTTGTGGTAAGGAACAAATGGGAACATGCAGAAAGCAAGATAGCAACCTACAGATCTATATGATCAAATGTCAGTGAATACTTGTTGCGTTGGGGCAGGATCATATATTTTTATAACTTGCAAGAGAATCTGATACTTTACGCTAACAAGGCTAGGGTCACACTTGCGTCAGCCCTTACAGCCGACGCAAGCGCTAAAAACTTAGAAATTGTCCCTGCAGTGCATAGCGTTAACGCTATGCGCTGCCAGAGAACGCTGCCCCATAGAAACCTTCTGTTTACCTTAGCAGCGGCCACACAGGGAGTGCGCTTTATCACAGCGCACAGGAAGCGCATTAACGCTATGCACTGCAGGGACAATTTCTAAGTTTTTAGCGCTTGCGTCAGCTGTAAGGGCTGACGCATGTGTGACCCTAGCCTTATTCTCTTACAAGAAGATGGACATATTGTCATGTTCCCCCTTGAAGACATGAATGTTATTGTGATGCTATGAAATTTATAATGTGAATTGTAACATGCATTGTTAATGTGGTTATTTTGAGTAATGCCGACAGTAGGGCAAGAAGTAATGTCTGGGACTAGCCTTAGCAAAAAGTGATTTAGCACAGAAACGTGTCAAAACTTCAGTATAGGGCCCAGTGTTAGAGAAAAGCAGACCAAAGGTCTACCTAGTTACAGTTCTGCATGATGTGTGTGTTACTGGAGTGAGAGAAGTTTGAGACCGAGCCAGAGGATATTGAGATCCTAGAGAGAGAGTAACTGAAGAATAGAGTTTTCTGGTGGAGATGGGTCAAAGACCTGGCTGAGTGACCACTACGTTTTCCAGTGGTGATGGGTCCAAAGAGATGGACATGGAAGGATGAAACTCCAGCTTCATGGTGTGTGGATAAAATAGAAATTTATTGAAAATCCATCCAAAGGTAAAATCTAGACTTCAAAGTCAATAAAAAAATGTAAAAAAACTACAATTTTCAGATGATGAAAATCTGTCATCAAGATGATTCATCATGATTAAGGATGTTCATCTTCTGAAAATGGTTAGTTGTTTTTTAATCTTTCTATTGACATCGATGTCTATATTTTACCTTTGGATGGATTTTCAATAAATATCTATTTTATCTGCACACTGTGAAGCTGAATTTTCGTCCTACCAAGGCTTTCTCCATACTTACCATTGGTTTCTTTGCTCCAGAGTGCTTGTTTGAGAGTGAGCTGGACTTTTTTCTTTCCTAATCAAAGATAAGGACACCTAGCAAAATGGCTGAGTTACAACTCAGAGAGTCACAGGTCGGGATGGAGCAGAACATGAGATGAATTGAGTATCCTGGGCAGGAGCAAACTGTACGCTAGGTTCAGCCAACTCCCAACAATTAATTGTACTCCCATCTTTCAGTTGCAAGTACAATTGAAGCTATGACACATTCAGGTTCAAGGTGACATCATCTGATTGATCAGTTAATCTGATCACACAGCTGATGTCACTCACTGGTGCTGCATAGACATGAAGAACATTCATTGGTGCGGTAAGCCCTACCTTGGAGCTGAAGACACCGAAAATGTATTGTAATTGAGAGGGTAGATTGTGGGGGAATTTAGGGAACATTATGGGAAGCAGAAGATGAATCTATGTGTTAACAGTATGGTGAGGGTGCATGAAAGAAGAAACAGTATGGGAAGTGAGGGAGTATGAGCAGTGGCTTAACCAGAGTCTGGCAGGCCCCGGTGCGAGATTTAGACCTGGGCCCCCCTGCCACCCCCTCTCCCCCGCACACGTTGGTCAGATGAATCGGCCTATAGTAACGTTTTAAATCCTCTAAAGACTCACAAATTGACCCCTCTCCCCCTTAATTATGCTTTAATGTCCCTCATCATGTAATATATGGTCCTCCTCCTGGAATATGGCCCTTATCATGGTATATACGTCCCCCATCATGGTTTATGTGGTCCTCCTCCACCTGCTACCATAGTCGTCCAATTATTATAATGCATCCCCATATTTCTCCATATATTACAATGTATCCAAATAGTTCTCTATGTATTATGAATGGAGGACTATGGGATGCATTATAAGTTAGCCCCCATAGTCATTCAATAATTATAATAAACCCCCATTATCCTCCATATAATATAATGCAGCCTCACATCCCTCCATATAGCATAATGCAGCCTCACATCCTCTTCATGTAGTATAATACAGCCTCATAGCCTCTCCATATAGTATTATACAGCCTTAAACCTCTCCATATAGTGTAATGCAGCCTCATAACCTCTCCATATAGTGTAATACAGCCTCATATCCTCTCCGTATAGCATAATACAGCCTCATAGCCTCTCCATATAGCATACTACAGCCTCATATCATCTCCATGTAGTATAATACAGCCTCATATCTTCTCCATGTAGTATAATACAGCCTCATAGCATCTCCATATAGCATAATACAGCCTCATAACCTCTCCATATAGTATAATGCAGCCTCATAACCTATCCATATAGTGTAATACAGCCTCATAACCTCTCCATATAGTATAATACAGCCTCATAGCCTTTACATATAGTATAATACAGCCTCATAGCCTCTCCGTATAGTGCAGTATTACATATGCAGCTTTATATATGAAACACCCAAAATTATTACCCCCCCTAGTCCTCTGACCATACTGCACTCACAACAACAAAAAATCTTTACATACCTCCCCTGGTTCCCTCGCTGATCAATAAACAAATACACATCACCTGATATATGCATTATTCAATAAGCATTTAAATCTATACAGTTTGGAGTTGGAAAATCTGCATAAAATGAAGATGTGGTCAAAATATTGACTTGCCTAATAATTGTGCACACAGTGTAGACAATATCAACAATTGCTGCTATTTTGAATACATTACAGTTAAAGGCTTCTCAATTGTGTGGTCTAAATTGACAAGTTTGCAGCCACTCTATGTGACTCCAGACTTGTGAATCCTCACACTGTATTGCACACTTGTGTGGCACCGCAGAGTCTGGATGCCACAATGTCATTGCTGCCCTCGGGGAAGGGGGGTAGTGTCATACCTGAGAGCAACATAAGGTATTTACACCAGGTGAGCCAAGCACACAACACCTTTTCTGCTTCCAGGCCTGAAGGGGGAGCTCTAAACCCGGGTTCTGGGTAGCTCCCCTATAAATTTTGATCTGGGGTGGAGTTAGTCAGTTCAGTATGGAGCATTATTGAGGGAGACATTCTGTGGCCTTGAGCAGTGCTAAACTCGTCCCAGGTAGCTGAAGCCTTGCTTGAGGGACCCATAGGTGAGGGTCTGGGGAAATCGAGGAGAGCCTGGGGAGTGGAGCAGTGTCGAGCTCACCCAGTGCAGAGCGCCAGAACCGGACACTGGAGTCCGAGGCTGTGCAGGGCCTAATGTCCCGGCAGCCAGCACCGGAGGGTGGGGGGATTCCAAGTCCCCCAGACACACCACAGTGTTTGCAAGCAAAGCAGCATAGAGAGTTCAGGAGCAGCTGCCAAGGAAGTGGGGCTGGAGAAGGACTCAAGCTGCCTGTCATACTGGCACAACGCAGGAGATAGAGAGGGCCACAGCTTAGCTTAGGCAGCAGAAGGTACCCACTGAAAAAGTGCAGCAGGGATGCCTCAGAACTTGCCGGATAAGGAGAACCCTGAGTTGCTCCCAGGTTGCACGGACTCCAAGTAACATCACCTGTCAGTGTCCTGTCTTGCACCAGTACCATTAGTAAAGGACTTGAGGAAATAACAACCCTGAGTCTGTCTGTTACTTCGAGCACTCCGTCCTGTACCCCAATGACTTTCCAACACCAAAGACTTTCCCGGTTGCCCTGGCGATATGCTCCACCCGTGGGGAGCGATACCACCATAGCTGCCCATCCATCATCCCCAGTGGTCCCGTCTGGCAGTGTTGGCCCAAACTATGGGTGGCATCACAACCATTATCCCTACATCAATCCCCCGCATTTTTAGCGACTCCGCAGGGCCACGGAGCTGGGTCTCAGCCCCTATGTATCCCCCGAGAGACCGAATCTGCCCCGTTCTAAGTACCCCATGGCCATGGGGGCGAGTCACATGCATAGAGCCGATTGGAAACAGTCTAGTTGGATTCTGACAGGGTGTATGCATATCTCATACTTACAGTTACATGACCACTGCCACCACCGCTGACTCTGGTGCATGTGAAATAGAAATTTACAAGTCTGCAGTCACAGAATGGATGCAGACTTGTCATTTTAGACTGGACAACCACTTTAAATGCTAGATTATAATAAATACAAACTTGACATTCACCCAGGGCCAAAGGCCTTTGACTACATTTGCCCCATTATAATTTTAAGTGCCAGTGTTGACTCCCTGTGGCTAGGCATGAAGCCAGCGATGGTTTCCTGCAACCCTGCTGCCTGCTATATGTAATTATTTCAGCATGTTAAGGATGCAGACAAAATTGAGTATAGCTGAGGTGCGAGGCAGGAAGCCTTCCCTGGCTCTCGGTCCAGCACCTTCTCTATGATGCAAGCAGTACAAGGATGTCATTGCACTACTTGTGTCATTCAGTAGGATCCTGGACAAAAGAGGTCTATATTACTCAAAGAAGTAGGGTTGCAAGAAATCGTCAAAATTGTCAGCAGGTAAGTGATTTTTTAATTTTCTTTCTTCTGGGGGCAAGTGGGTAATGAATTGGGGGTAAAGGCCAAGTGGGTAATAAATTGGGGGTAAAGGTCAAGTGGGTAATGAATTGGGGGTAAAGGCCAAGTGGGTAATGAATGGAAGTAGTAAGAGACAGAGGTATTGGATTAGGGAGCTTCACAGTGTGTAATGTTTTTGGAGAGGAAAATGGGTTGTATATTGAGTGGAAAAAGCTGGGCATAAATTGGGTGGGGAGGGGGGGAGCACAGTGAGTAGTGAATTGCAGTAGTCAATGAATTGGAGGTTTTCAGAGGGTAATAAAAATAATATTTATTCACTTGTATAAATTTATATATTCAAAGGTGGCTATGATGTGGCTATTGAATATATATTTTAATGGGGGTGCATAGTGGCTACCTTATTTATATGGTGGGGAAAATAGCTAATTAGTTTGTAGTTAATAGTGAGACCCACAATGCTGCCTTGTTCATTTGCATTTTAGATGTGGAGTGCTCAGTGGTTAATTATAGGATAATACTGGCTTAATGGTATAAGTTTATGGTGTGGTACATATTTGTATTTAAGGTTGAAGGTGAAATGTGGGAAATGTTTCAGTGGGGAACATATATATGTACCTTCTTGATTTCAGAGGCACTTTGATTTGCTGAAAAGTAAGTAACAGCAGATTTACATGAGGAAAACTCTACACAGACGTGTCATGGTTAGCTGAAAGTTGACATGAAGGTCTGAAAAGATGGAGAAGTGAAAGAAAATGAATCTATTAAATAAGACATCACCAGAAATCACGTGAGAGTAAATAGTTGTTCTGTATTTATACTGTTTGGTCGGCAGTGAGATGGTGGTAATAGCATTTGTAAAACAATCTTTTTTGTATAGCACCATACTTATTGCGAGTGTCCCACCTTATAGCCTATAGTGCTGTACATTGATACAGTGTCTTCCCTTATTATATAGGTGATGATGCCTCTGTGTGTGGTTTTGCTTTTTCTTTACCCTTTATTGTCTCTCAAATTTGTTCCTGAGCAATTATGTGTTTGGCATGTGACCTAGCATGTGACATGTCCCTTGTCATGTGACCTCTCTGTCAGGTGACATGTCAATGATAAATAAAGTGAACTGAAACTCCAGTGACCTCTGTGAACCGGGTCTTTCAAAATAGGAGATTATTGAACTTGATCAGTAAATGCCAAAATTAGAAGCAATCAAATGTAGTATCTTTCCTTAATAATATCTGTAAAACAGCAGGTTGACATGACAAAAAGCAAACCCTTATACAACTTATTTGGACAGAAAAAAAAAAAAATTTTTATGGGTCTTGGAAAATGGGAATACAATCTATTTTTATATGAATTTCTGATTTTATTTCCAGCATTTAAAGCTAACCTTAACTATTAACCTGCAGATTTAAACTACAGGTAATAGCATTCTGAACCTGCACACACTGTATAAACCTCACTGCTGGAGGAAATGAACTTTAATTCTCCGACAGCATTCCGGTTTCAGTCATGGAGACAGCGGACTCTCAGTCATTGCGTCTGTAACCGCCCCCTCGCATTGACAGACAGCTTTATATAGTGCACAGCGGCTGTCAGTTAGTGCAGGGGCGTGGTTAAAGCTGCCACTCTTCAACAAGAGAGCAGTTACTGAATCGCCCCCGTGACTGTACCTGGAATTAGCGTTTTGGCCATTAACTTCGCAGTTGTATTTTTTGTACATTTTTTTAATGATTGAATGGTAAAATGAATGGTTTCATTTAAAACTTTACCTGTCAGAAACCAAATGTGGGCGGAATAAGAGAAAAGCTTTGGCTCTAGGCAGAGAGTGAGGAAGACAAGTATTGTCATTTTGGGAAGGGGTAAAACAAATGTAATGGCAGGAAGCAATTATTGTGAGAACATATGATCTAAAACCTTACTGCTGTCACAACTGAGGTTTGGGCTGCCAACACACACACCATAAGTGGAGTCGGTGCATTGAGCCTCAGTATTCTTGCATAGAGCCACCCTACTGTTTATGTTTGCCTTTGCATTGGGCACATTTGATCGACAAACCTTTACTATCCCTAGGAGATATTTCAGCATATTTGCAGATATGGTGACTGGAAGTTGATGGGCGTGTCCAGATAACGTGATGGGCGTGGCTTGGCATTTTCTTTTGTGGTGTAGTGGAATAAACATTCATTTTAAGTCTACATGGTCATGGAGTTCTATAAACTCTTGGAGTTCATTCAAAGGGCCGTTTTCACTTTGTCCTCTGCTTGTCAAAAATGAAAGGTTATGGACAACCAAGGCAGTTTTTTTATTAAACAATGTTCTTGGACTAGCCCCCAAATGTGAAAAACTCAATGGGGAATGTTCAGGAAACTATCTCAAAGAAAGTTTGTCTTCAGCAACCAATGACAATTCAGTTTTCATTTTATCAAGAAGGAATTAAAGCTGGGCTCTGATCATATACTATGAGCAATGAGGACAGGATTTTCTAGACAGTTTAGATAGACTGTCCTTTAGTGCTTGATCGAAAAGGACACTGATTGATTGAGAAACAGTAGAGGGTCCTACTTCAACTAGTTTTAAGGAATGAACAAAACTGCTTTTCATAAGTAAGAAAATACAAGTCTCGTACACCATTATTTCCTATGGGAGTGACTTGTGCTATTCTGTCACCTTGGCCATTGACCTCCAATGGTAAAGTAGTGAAGACCAAACATTTTGCACCTTTTACAGATGCTCCAAGCCAAATATTATTCTGCAGAATAACTATACATTTAAATCAATTGACCACAGGTCAAAATTCTTCCACAAAGGCGAATGATAGAGGTCATGTAACAGAGGCAGCTCTGTGGCGGTCCTACCAGTGCACAGACATCTCTTGAATACCTGCATTCAAGCATCTTCTCTGCCCTAGTAAAATGGCTCTACAAAACCTACATTCCAATTCGATCTAACAATCGCCCTTTCTAACCGCACCAACACTAACGGCTATTTTTACCCCGGACCATAAAATTCAACTGTTCGCTAAACCTCCTTTGCTCCATATGAGAAAATAATTCAGACCTTGAAAGACACCTGAACAAACAGATTGAATGTCACTTTTTGTCTTTTCCAGGGTTTAATTTCTTAAAGAATTTTCTGTTCATTTTCAAATTGACTGCATTGTGTGAATGTTATGCCAATATGACTCTGCTGCCAGTTTCTCTTTTTCTCAGGGTTCACTACCATCATCATCATCATCATCCGCCTCATCAATATCATCATCATCTTAATATATAGGATGTACACATGCTTATGCAATAATTTATGCTATACATTCAGTAGCAAAAAACATATTGGGATGCTTGTTCTTTACTTGCATGATAGGTGACAAATATCTTTGCTGACAAATGTCAATCACAGGTGATTATTTACTAACAGAGTGCAAAAGTGCAAATGTACAATGAACCACAGTGACACATGACATTGAACAAGTTATTAGATGTGCAAATAGAAGATAACCAGAGTAACATCTGTCTTATTTGTTAGAGTTTTCTGGATCAGAAAACCCATTTTCTAATACATTATCAGGAAAATTTAGGTTAATATAAAGAAGTGCACTGACTGAGCTGTGCCAGCTTTGAAATCATAGCAACTCGACTCTGATGTCACTGCTCACACAACTGAGTGTCAGTGTGAGAGTGTTACTTGTGGTGAGCGGACAATAATACCACTGCAATGTAGCAGAGCTGAGAAGTTCAAGGGACATCGCTGTGGATTACCGTCGGGGAGTATGTTTGGGGTTAATAAATGGGTAGAAGAGGGTTGCCTGTATGTTTTATTTCAAATAAATATTTTTTTTGTCTGTGTTTTTTAATTATCTACTGACTAGATGATTGATGTGTGGGTCTCATAGAAGCCTGAACATTACCAATCTAGGGCTTAATGACAGCTGTCGTTAACCCCATCTATCACGCCAATCCCCCACACCAGGGCATCGGGAAGAGCTGGGTAAAGCACCAAGAATTGGTGCTTCTAATGAATGTGCCAATTTCTGGGGAGGCTGCAGGTTGTTATCCTGTAGCCTGGGGGCCAAAAAAATATGGTCCTCACCATGCTGAGAATACCTGCCCCAGCTGCATGGTTTTACCATGGCTGGCAATAAAAAAAGGGCAGGGCCCATGTATTTTTTTTAAAATTATTTATCTAAATAACACAGGCCTGCGATGAAAAAAATACAAAATAAGTTTTCACAGATTTTTATGTAATTTTGTGTGCTGATTACGAAAATGACCTCCATTTTTTTCCATCACGTAAGGATTTTTTATAAAACCAAGATCGATATTTTTGCTAAAATCCTATTTAAAAAGGAATTCTGTCAAACAATTGTACATGTAATATCTGGCAACAGTGGTTTTTATCCATTTAAATTTATGTAAAAAATATACAGAGGCCCCCCCTGCTGACACACGGCCCCCCATTGGTATACAGAGGCCCCCCTGCTGGCACATGGCCCCCCCATCAGTATACAGAGGCCCCCTGCTGACACACGGCCCCCCTTCGGTATACAGAGTCCCCCTGCCTCCGCATTGATCTCACCCTCCGATGTCCGCAGGCACCCGGGGTCCTCCGTCCACTCTCCTCTCTGTATGCCGGTGGGTTCTACATGTGACCGCCGGGTGCAGTGATGACGTCATTCCTGCTGCGCCGCTCTCAGCAAACCCGGCATACAGCGAGGAGAGTGGACGGAGGACCCCGGATGTGCCTGCGGACATCGGAGGTTGAGATCAATGCGGAGGCAGGGGGCCTCTGTATACCGAATGGGGGGCCGTGTGCCAGCAGGGGCCTCTGTATACCGATCGGGGGTCCATGTGCCAGCAGGGGGGCCTCTGTATACTGATGGGGGGGCCGTGTGTCAGCAGGGGGGCCTCTGTATATTTTTTACATAAATTTAAATGGATAAAAACCACTGTTGCCAGATATTACATGTACAATTGTTCGACAGAATTCCTTTTTAAATAGGATTTTAGCAAACATATTGATCTTGGTTTTACAAAAAATCTTTACATAATGCAAAAATATGGAGGTCATTTTCGTAATCAGCACATCAAATTACATAAAAATCAGTGAAAACTTGTCTTGTATTTTTTAAAAAAATTCAATTTTGCAGGGTTGTGTAATTAATAAAAAAAAATGGATTTCACTGTATTTTTGATTGCCAGCAAAGGTAAAACTAGGCAGCTAGAGGTGGCAGCCTGTAGCTTGCTGCTTTATATGTGCTGAGAATGAAAAATACGGGGGAACACATATGCAAATTTTTCTTCATTCTTTATTTATTTTTACACACCTATGATGGCAGGTTGGCTACCAATACACTAATATATATATGTCAACCAATCACAGACACTGGCATAATGGGTAGGGGCGGAACAGTTAATCACAAATGCTGTCATGGAGAGTGGGCATCTGTGATTTATTGTAGGAGCCAATGAAGTGAAAATCTATTCTCCTGCTTTAATCCCCATTTTGCTTTCCTTTACAACCCTCCTAGCCCTTGCTGCCACCATTCTATAACTGTAAAATTCAGGTCCCCATAGACTTAAATGGGGTTCAGGGTTCAGGCTCAAGTTTGGGTCAAGTCTGACCCCGAACCTGGACATTAAAAAATGTATGCACGCCCTGAGGAAGAAGTTACATAGAGAAAACTTTGAAACGTACGTAGGCTATTTCCAGGGACACAGTGGCAACAGGGGACCATAGGGACTTGGTACAAGGAGCACTTTTGGCACCAGGTACTGTCTGAAATTTTCTTAACCTATTCATGTGACTATTGGTAAATAAATACAGCGGGACTGCATATGAATAGTGAGCAGTTATAGGCCTATGATAAGAGTATTTCAATAATCAGATATAAAAGTGATGGTGCTGTAATTAAGTGTGTATAAATAACCGTGGTCCTTTGTTTTGTAATGCCAACCCTGTTTAAGAAGTGCATAGGGGGATTGAGCACCCTGTAAACATGTATAAGTGTTTATTAATTTTATGAAAATTTTTTAATAATAAAGAATTTAATGATTTGCCAAGAGAGGAGTTAGTGTGCTAATTCACTGGGGGTGAACTTGGTGAGGTCTAGGCTCCACCGATAACCCATTGTAAGGTCTAACGTGTATATAAGTGAAGCACGAAATCATTAGGGGATTCTATGTTTATATGACATGAAAAAACGCATGAGTTTTGTAAAATCATTAAAAAAAACGCATGGCAACTGTGACCACAGCCTTACAATGAGATTACAGAAGAGAAGGGCTTTTGACCTGGAGCCCTTCTAATGCCTCAAAAATAATGGTGAGGCTTGGGTCATCATAAATTCAGTTATGGACGAAAGTGTTGGCACCCTTGAAATTGTTCCATAAAATGAAGTATTTCTCTCAAAAAATTATTGCAATTACACGTTTTGTTATACACTCTTATTTAATTTGTATGTTGTATTAGAACAACTTAAAAAAATGAGGAAAAATGTAAATTGGACATAATTTCACACAAAACCCCCAAAATGGGATGAACAAAACTGTTGGCAGTTAAATATTTGGTTGCACATCCTTTGGAATAAATAACTGCAATCAATCACCTCCTATAACCATTAAGAAGTTTCTTACACTGCTCACCTGGAATTTCCGACCTCTCTTGTTTTGAAAACTGCTCCAGGTCTCTCATATGTGAAGGCACCTTCTCCCAATAGCAATTTAAACATCTCTCCACAGATATTAATTGGGATTTAGGGTGCTGACACACAGCGATGTTCCAGCAATCCCGACAACGACCGGATTGCTGAAACATTGCTGTGTGATCGCTGGGGAGCTGTCAAATAGGCAGATCTCCTCAGTGACCAGGGAGCCACCTCCACATCGCTGGTAACCATGATAAACAGCGGGTATCTAGGCAGTGCGATCTGCCTAGATATCCGGTGTTTATCATGGTTACCAGCGTCCTCCCGCTTACAGGCTGCGCTAAGCGACAGGATGCTGGTAACCATGGTAAACACCGGGTAACTAGGCAGCGCGAGGTGCTTAGTTACCCGGTGTTTATCATGGTTACCAGCCTGTGAGGTCACTGATTGTTGGTCTCTCGCTGTCACACGCAGCGATGCGTGTTGACCAGCGGGAGACCAAGGACCAAAAAATGGTCCTGAAGGATGTGCAGCGATCAGCGACCTCACAGCAGGGGCCTGATCGCTGCTACATGTCACACACAGCGATATCGCTGGCTGTGTGTGACGTACTCCTTAGATCCACATTCATTTTTTGCCTCTTCAGAACTCTCCACCATTTTGTTTTCAACCATTTCTGGGAGCTTCTTGAAGTATATTTGGGGGTCTTGCAGGAAGGCTAATGCTGAAACCCAGCTTTCCAACACTGGGCACTAGATTGCGATACAAAATCCCATTGTAATTTTCAGACTTTATGATGCCTTGCACACAGGCTTGTCCCTGAGGAAGGGGCAGAGGCTGCTCCGAAATGCGTCGCCTTAAAACATCTTCAGATCTGATACCCCGGCTTCTGGTCTTTCTTTCACAGCAGCGCAGATCAAACGACACTTCGTCCTACTACAGCTATTTCTACCACAGTCCCCTTGGATGCTAAGGAGACAAGACCCTATTGCATATTTTGTCTCACATTTCTAGATTGCATACAGGCAAGGCAGTCAGAAAAAAATGCAGCAATACAACCTGAACACATCTTTGAATCTCCACCATTTTTGATTGAAGGTAGTGTGTTTTTTTCTTTGTAGGCCTTATTGCAGTTTTGGTAAACAAAGTTTTTCCATGTTGGTCTCATCTGTCCATTACAGGCTTTCCCTGAAGGATTTTGACTTAAGTACATTTTGTCAATCTGCAGTCTAGCTTTTTTATGTCTCTGTTTCAGCAGTGGGGACCTATTGGGTCTCCTGCCATATTGTTTTATTTCAATCAAATGTGGATGGATAGTTTGCTTTGACACTGATGCACATTGAGACTGCAGGACAGCTTGAATTTTTTGGAACTTAATTGGGGCTGGCTATCCACCATCCAAACTTTCCACTGGTGCAACCTTTTATCAATTTGTCTCTCCCGTCCATGTCCAGAAAGAATAGCTACAGTGACATGGGTTGTGAACTTCTTGATTACCATATTTTTTGGATGATAAGACATACAGTTTGAGGGAAAATGGGGGTGGGTCCTATTGTCCGGATACACGAGGGCTGTGTTTGCTGTGCTGTGGGAAGCAGGGCTCTAGAGCAGGCTGGAGTGGGCTGGTGTGGGCTGCATAGGCAGTGGGAGGTCACTTGGGCATGCTTATTATTATCGTTATTTATTTATATAGCGCTATTATATTCTATGGCGCTTTACATAGGAAGAGGGCAAACGAGGAAAAGTAAAGTATATATGGACAATCAAATCGTACAGGTACAGGAGGGAAGAGGACCCTGTTCCAGAGGGCTAACTGTCTACGAGGAACGGGTGGAGATACAATAGGAGGGGGTAGTGCCAATCCTGAGATGGTGGGGTGAACTGGGTCTCATTGTAGATTGTTGGCTTGTCGGAAGAGGTGGGTCTTCAGGTTTCTTTTGAAGGTTTCCAGGATAGGTAAGTGTCTGATGTGTTGGGGGAGGGAGTTCCAGAGTATAGCGGATGCATGAGAGAAATCTTGTATGCGGTTGTGAGAGGAGGAGATAAGAGGAGAGTGGAGAAGGAGCTCCTGGGAGGGTTGCATGTTGCATGAGAGTAGGTATTGGGAGACCATGTCAGAGATGTATGGAGGGGACAGGTTGTGGATGGCTTGTATGTCATGGTTAGGGTTTTAAAACCGGGATCTCTGAGAAGTGAAGGGCTTGGCAGAGAGGGGAGACAGGGGAGTAGTGGGGAGACAGGTGGATTAGTTGGGCAGCGGAGTTTAGGATATATTAGAGAGGTGCGAGGGAGGTAGGGGGGAGGCCGGTAAGCAGGATGTTGCAGTAGTCAAGGCGGGAGATGATGAGGGCATGCATAAGTATTTTAGCAGTGTCATGGTCAAGGAAAGTGTAGATTTGGGAAATCTTTTTGAGCTGGAGCCAGTAGCGAGGGCTTGGATGTGAGGCTTGAAGGAGAGGGAGGAGTCGAGGATTACACCGAGGCACTTCACGTGGGGTACTGGGGAGAGTGAGCAGTCGTTGACAAGGATGAATAGGTC
The DNA here is from genome assembly GCA_033576535.1 of Allobates femoralis. Taxonomy (NCBI): domain Eukaryota; kingdom Metazoa; phylum Chordata; class Amphibia; order Anura; family Aromobatidae; genus Allobates; species Allobates femoralis. Next base: position 356,090,057 of record JARQOC010000006.1, on the reverse strand, counting down.
TGGTAGAGAGGGAAAGCACCTTGGGGGAAGACGATGAACTCAGTTTTGTCCATGTTCAGCTTAAGGAAGTGAGCAGAGAAGAAGGAAGAGATGGCGGACAGGCATTGAGGAATTTTTGATAGTAGGGAGGTGATATCGGGCCCAGACAGGTAGATCTAGGTGTCATCGGCGTAGAGATGGTACTGAAGGCCATGGGACTCAATGAGTTGTCCTAGGCCATGGGTGTAGATGGAGAAGGGTAATGGTACCAGAACCGAGCCTTGGGGGACACCTACAGATAGAGGATAGGGCAAAGAAAGCAGGTGTGATGCTGAAAGTTTGGTCCGTTAGGTAAGAGGAGATCCAGGAGAGGGCTTGGTCAGTGCTACCAAGAAATTCCAGAATCTGTAGTAGGAGGGAATGGTCAACCATGTCGAAGGTGGCAGATAGGTAGAGGAGGAGGACGGAGTAGTGTCGCTTGCTCTTGGGGGTCAATAGGTCGTTGGAGACTTTGGTAAGGGCAGTTTCGGTGGAGTGGTGGAGTCAGAAACTGGGTTGTAGGTGGTCAAAGAGGGAGCAGGAGGAGAGGTGGGAGGACAGTTCTGAATGGACATGCTGTTCAAGTAGTTTTGAGGCAAAGGGGAGAAGCGAAATGGGGCGATATTTAGAAACAGATGCTGGGTCGAGGGAGGTTTTTTTGAGGATGGGTGTGATCAAGACATGTTTGAAGGATGAGGGGAAGATGCCAGTAGTAAGTGATAAGTTGAAGAGATGGATTAGGGTTGGGAAGACTGAGGTGAGGCTGGGAATGAGGTGGGATGGGAGCGGGTTGTGGGCGCTGGAAGTGAGGTTTGACTTTGACAGAAGGGAGGAGAGCTGATCTTCTGTTATGGGGTGAAAAGCAGCATTTGAAAGGAGAGGGCATTGTAGATGAGAGGAGAAGCTGTGGGGACAGTGGGTCAAAGCCGTCTCTGATTTTATCAATCTTCTGCTTGAAGAAGGAGGCAAAGTCTTCAGCAGAGATAAGGGGAGAGGGGGGAGGAGCAGACAGATGGAGTAAAGAATTGAAAGTTTTAAAAAGATGTTTGGGATTGTGGGATAGGGATGTTATTAGGGATGATAAGAAGGCTTGTTTTGCGACAGTGAGTGCAGACTTGAAGTTAGTGAGAAGCTGCTTGAACAACGCAAAGTGTTCAGTGGAATAAGATTTCTTCCATCGCCTCTCAGCAATCCTAGAAGCCTGTCTCAGGTCTTTAGTGAGGGTGGTGTGCCAGGGTTGCCTGTTTGTGCGAGGAGTATTGTATGTGAGGGGGGGCGGCTAAGTAGAGGGCATTAGTTATTGTAGCGTTATATAGGGTGGTGGCAGCGTCTGTGTCATGTAGGGAAGCTATGTCGGTGAGAGGGAGAAGGGATTCTGAGAATAAGTATAAATCAATGCATTTTAGGTTTCTGTGAGTATGAGTGAGTTTGCAGAGTGGGGATAGTGTAGTAGGTGAGGAGAGGGAGGAGAAGGTCAGTAGATTGTGGTCAGATAGGGGCAGGGGTGAGTTTGAGAGGTTAGTGAGGGAGCATAGGCGGGTGAAGATGAGGGCCAGCGTGTGGCCATCTTTGTAAGTGGCAGACAAGGACCATTGGGAGAGCCCAAAGGAGGTAGTCGGTGAAAGAATTTTAGAAGCTTCTGGGTGAGACGTATCAATGGGAATATTGAAATCGCCCATCATGATACTGGGGATGTCCGCAGAAGGGAAGTGAAGATACCAGGTGGAGAAATGGTCAGGGAAGGAAGTGGTAGATCAAAGGAGGCGGTAGATGACAGTTAGCTGAAGGTTACAGGGAGAGAAGATGTGGATGGAGTGGGCTTCGAAAGAGCAGAAAGTAGCGGAGGGTGGCAATGGAATAGGGGTAAAGGAGCAGTTATTGGACAGGAGTAAGCCAACTCCTCCGCCGTGTTTGTAAGTGGGGTGGGGTGTGTGGAAAAGACTGAGTCCGCCATAAGAGAGTGCAGCAGGAGATGCTATATCAAAGGGGGTGAGCCAGGTTTCAGTGATGCTGAGGAATGAGAGTTTGTTAGAAATTAAGAGGTTGTGGATGAATGGAAGTTGGTTGCAGACCGAGAGTGTGTTCCAGAGTGCGCCAGACAGAGGCATTAGGGAAGCAGGGGCTGGAGGAATGGGTCTAAGGTTTTTGAGGTTGGAAAGGTTAGTGATGGGTCGTGGGTATGGGGTAGAAGTGACTGTGGGGATGAGATGGGGGACGAAGATTAGGGGAAATGTCATCAGCAAGTAAGAGGAGCAGGGAGAGGGTTAGAAGGTGGAATGATCAGTTCAGAGAAGGGGGTGAGCTGGCTAGGTAGGATAGAGGGAAAGAGCCCTACTTCATTACTGGGTGGAGGGATAAGTGGAGTTAGAAGGAAGTCGAGTAGGATGGGAGTGAGAGTGAAAAGAAGTGGAAACATAGTATACAATAAGCAGAGATAGGATGAAGCAGGGGATGAGAGGCAGCAGGGGGTCAAATGAGGCCAGGGAGCAGCAGTAAGGTGAGCAATAGTGATGAAGTCGAGCCAGGTCAAGACCAAATGCACAACACCAAGTCAAGACAGGTGCACAGCATGTAGGGATGAGATGTGGCAGGTGGAAGGGGTGGAGCCAGGGATCAGGTGCAGCAGGGGGGTCAGATGCAGCAGCGGGGGAATGTGTAATACTGATGAAGTCATACCAAGTCCAGACAGTGCGTAAAAATATGCAGCAAAAAAAGCAGTGTGTGAATGGGGCCGAAGTCATGCCAAATGCAGACAGGTGCACAGCACGTAGGGATGAGGTGTAGCAGGGGAATGAGATGCGGCCAGGGATCAGATGCAGCAGGGGTCGGATGCAGCAGGGAGATGTGCGGTGCGGATGAAATTATACAGGTCCAGGCAGATTCACAGCACAAAGCAATGACATGCAGTGGGGGATGAAATGCAGCCAGAGATTAGATGCAGCAGGGGGAGTCAGATGCAGCGGTGGGATGTGCAATACAGATAAAGTTATACCAAGTCTAGACAAATGCACAGCACTTAGGGATGAGGTGCAGCCGGGGATCAGGTGCAGCCAGGGGTCAGAAGCAGTCTGTGCAGGATGTGCAGTAGTGAGGGGTCATGCAGGGTGCCGGCTGATGGCTATTTTTGGCTGGTAGTGGCTTTCAGCAGGGGCCAGTGGTGGCACGTGGCAGGTCTGTCGGCCTGATTTGCATGGTGCTTCCTTGGACCTGCATCTGCGGTGAAGGCCTTGTGATCAGAGGGGTCTTGGTCGGGGATGAGAAGCCCAGGATGTTGATGGAAGCACCTCGTCTCTCCATAGGACCCTTGGCCCGGGGAGTTAGTCGGGACTGGGGAGGAGGCAGCAGTGGTAGTGGAGCAGACAGCTGCAGAAGAGCAACGGACCGTATGCCAGACCGGGGGTCCAACACCTGAAGCAGGGCCCTGCAGGCAGCTCTCCAATTCCGGGGAGCAGGTCAGATACAGGGCAGCTCAGGAGGCAGGGAAAAGCCACTGGTAAGCACTCTCGGCGGCGATGCAGCCAGGTGGGAGGTGGGAAGCGACAACCCTGCTCCCACTGCAGGTGTCAGGCTTGCAATGGACAGGGCAGATGGCTCAGGGCTTCCCGCACCCAAGGGGTACAGCCGTGGTCACACGATTCCAGGTGCATCTTTTGTCTCCGGCGGGCAGGAGGCAGGGTATCGGGAGTCCTGGGACGCCTGCAAGTGTAAGCCACAGCTCTGGCATGTAAACATGTCCCAGAGCATGATGAGCGGCAAGGCACATAGATCCCACAGAGCCCCCGCTTCTCCCAGGGGGCTCAGTGGTGGATAGGGTGCCGTGTAAGGCGCTAGGTCATCCCCGAGTGGGGGTTCACCGGTGCTGGGACACCCGGGCCAGGTCCTAGGATACGTCCTCCTGCTGCTGGGCTGCAGTTGAGGGCCAAAGGGTGGTCAGATGGCCTCCTCTAGCTCCAGTGCTCAGGTGGTCGGTCCGCTGCAGGGGAGTTGAAGCTGATGGGGTGGTTCTTGGGCCCATATGTTGGATTGGGCCACCAATGCATGAAGATGCTGAGGAGTACAGGGCAGCATGTCCTCACTGCTTGGAGGCCATGTATACATTTTTATTAGGCTAATGCAATATGCACTGCATCCCCCTGTCACTCACCTCTCAGCACTGAGAGATGGTCAGGGGGAGCATTGCATATTACATGAGCTTAAGTGCAATAACCCCACCAACCTGGCCATGTCTAGGTTGGGGGCCATGTACCAGCTTGAGGGGCTATATCCAGAATGGGGGCCAGCTACAGTGATGGGGGGCCATCTACCACAATCAAGGGGTTATATCCAAGATGAAGGGATATATTCAGGATGGGGGGCATATACAGTGATGAGGGGCCATGTACCGTGATGAGGGGGTTATATCCAAGATGGGGGCCATGTACCAGGATTGGGGGGCCATATCCATGATACAGGAACTATGTACTGAGATAGGGGGCTATATTCAGTATAGGGGCCATATACAGTGATGGGCGGACCATTTACCACAATGAGGGTACAACATCCCGGATGGAGGAGCTATATAACAGAATGGGGCCATATACCATGATGGGGGGCTATATACCAGGATGGAGACCCTATCCAGGATGGGGGGCTATAAACCAGGATGTGGAGCCATATCCAGGATGGAGATTATAAACATAAACCAGGATGGGGTGCTGTATCCAGGATGGCCGCTCATATCCAGGATAGGGATTATAAACCAGGATAGGGGACATATATTACCTAGAAGGGGCCCAAGATGGGGACATTACCCCCATAAGTGTCAGCAGCGGATCCCCCCATAACAATGCATTATAACCAATGTGTTGCTTAATTTTTTCCCTATTTTCCTCCTCTAAAATCTGGGTGCAACTTAAGGTCAGGTGCGTCTATTAGCCCAAAAATATTGTATATAGTGTGCCGTCGACAAAAAAAACATTAAATCTATGGATGTAACCTTGATATTGTTGATATGTTCAACAATTTTGTTTCTTAAATCCTCACACAGTTTTCTTTTCTTTCCGTGCTTAGTGTGGCACACAGTCATACTAATGCAAAGATTGAGACAACTTCTCCCCTTTTTATCTGGTTTCATATGTGATTTTCATATTGCCCACACCTGATACTTTTCACAGGTTAATTTGAAAAAGCGTGATATGCTGGAAGCAAAGTTGTTTACCCACGGTTTTGGAAGGAAGACAATTTTGTCCCGGCCATTTTTGGAGTTTTGTGTAAAGTTATCTCCAATTTGTCTTTTTTTCCTCTGTTTTTTAATAATTCTTCCAATGCACATGTGTAGAACAAAATATGTAATTGCAATAATTTTCTGAAAGAAATGCTTTCATTTCTGGAACAATTTCAAGGGTGCCAACAGTTTTGGCCATGACTCTAAAGATCTAATATTAGAAAATAGTAAATTCCATTGAATAACTGTACATGAAGTACTAGAACTGTCAAAGCACATTTACAGTAATCTGTTCCAAAAATACAAACTGGACTTTGCTGCTCAATTTTCTATAAAAACAATTGTCAGTCTCTTTTTTTTATAGTCATTTACCCAAGGCTCTATCCATTATCAACATTTTCTGTTGATATGTATATAAAGCACTATCAGTGTATACTGAAAAGTTGTGCACCTTAGAAATTATCGAGCAAGAAATCAAGTAGTCCTCATTTTTTCTTAGTCTTCAGCATTTTCTGTATTATCCTGAAAACAGTCAGTCTTTTAGAAATGTTGTTAATCTATTGGTGATCAGTAAAGGGCCTGTCACACGTGTCAATGTCACCCGCGATATCGCTCATGCGTCACAAATTATTAATCGCCTGAGCGATGTGGAATTATCGCAGGTAAGATGTCACACGTGTCAATATGACCCAGCGATGCGGTGATGTCGCCATCTTGCAAGTGATTTTATTTAGTCGCTTGTACGTTGTCAAAATAGAAAATATTTCGCTGAGTTTAGTGTCACACGCAGCGATGCACAAGGTCTACTGAGCGATGAGCGACAGGTTTTACGTCTGGCAGTGAAACCTGCGATCGGCGATCAGCGACATATCGCTGATTGCATCGCTTGGTCACACGCTTCAATGTCGCTCCTGCGTCACTTTTACGTCGCTTGAGCGACTGAAAATCCGTGACGTATGAGCGACATTGACAGCGATATCGACGCGTGGGACATCCCCTTTAGTCTTCAGAGGGTCAATATCTAATTAGTGGGGCTTAGGTATTTTTTGTCTGTAGGAAGCAAAGCACATGATGAAGGATTCTGCTGCAACAAGTCGTCTTATGGTGCCGTCACACAGCACGATCTGGCCCGCTCGCTTCCGACATCGCTGGCCAGCTGTCACACAGCATCGCTGCGGCCGGCGATGCCGCAGCGATGCGGGCGGTGACATCGCTCGCTGGGCTCAGCCCAGCGAGCGATCCACAGCAACGCTGCGGCATAGGCTGGATCGCCGCCAACATCGCTCTGGCGATGTCACACGGCGCGATCCAGCCTTATCGCAGGTCGCCGGTTGACAGGTTTACGGTTCTTCCCGTAAACCTGACAACCTGCGACCCGCGATAAAACGCGGTCGCGCCGCTCGTTTACACAGCGCGACATCGCTAGCGACATCGCTGATACGTCACTTTTTCGGCGATGTCGCTAGCGACGTTGCCAGGTGTGACAGCACCATTACAGTCACTTACAAGACAGTGAAGAAGAGGAATATGGTTGAGCTCTTCAGACACACAGAGATTTATTTCTACATTTTTGTTTTAAAGGGTGTCTGTCACCCATCAAATCAATATTTAATCATCTACAGGGTGGGCTATTTATATGGATGCACCTAAATAAAATGGTAATTTATTGGTGATATGAACTTCCTGTTTGTGGCACATTAGTATATGGGAGTGGGAAACTTTTCCAGATGGGTGGTGACCACGGTGGCCATTTTGAAGTTGGACATTTTGGATCCAACTTTATTTTTTTCAATGGGAGGAAGGTCATGTGACACATCAAACTTATTGAGAATTTCATAAGAAAAACAATGGTGTGCTTGGTTTTAACGTAACTTTATTCTTTCATGAATTATTTACAAGTTTATGACCACTTATAAAATGTGTTCAAAGTGCTGCCCTCTTCTCCCACTCTTGACACACTGATAGCAACACTGCAGAAGAAATGGTAGCACAGGTTTCCAGTATCCATTGTTTCAGATCCTGCACACATAGGGGCATCCATATAAATGGCCCACCCTGTATATAGTGCAGGGGTGAGCGACCTCTGGCCAGTGGGCCGCATGTGGCCCACAAAGACATTTTTTCTGACCCCAGGTAGATTGCCAGGGATCGTGGTGCTCGAGCAAACAGCCGCAATCTGTGGCTACCAGCACTTTTCACCAGCTCTTTCCTTGTGAGGATGTGCCCATAGCATTCACTATTAAAAGCTGCATGCGCACACATTGAATGATCACATCCTCACGCCGCCTATGCCAGTTCAAGTGTGAGGATGTATTCTGCGCGTGAGGTTAGCGTGTTGTGCGTTACTATCCCACAAATGAACAGAAACAACTGTCCCAGCATCACTAGCAATGCATATGCCCCCCAGCTACATATGTCTCCCTCAGCAGTGTATGTGCCCTCTAGCAGTGTATGTGCCACCAAGCAGTGTATGTGCCCCAACAGTGTATATGCCCCCCAATACTGTAAGTGCCCAGAAGTGTGTAGATACCTCTGCAATGTTATATAGGTCACCACTATCCCCATTGATGTATATGCCACCAGCCCTCCCTAGTGTTGAATATGCCCAGCCTCCCCAGTGCTGTGTATGCCCCAGGCTTCCCCAGTGATGTATATACTCCAGTCCTCCCCTGTGCTGTGTATGCCCCCTACCTCCCCAGTGCTGTATTTGCTCCAGCCGCCCCAGTGCTGTATATGTATATACCCCAGCCTTCCCAGTGATATATATCCCCCCAGTCCTTTATATGCCCCTATCTCCAGTGTTGTACATGCACCCAGCCCACCCAGTGCTGTATATGTTCCATCCTTCCCAGTAATGTATATGCCCCAAGTCCTCCTCAGTGATGTATATGACCCCAGGCCTCCCTAGTGCTGTATATGCCCCAGGTCTTGCCATTGTGTAGATACCCTCAGCCTTCCCAGTGATACATATGCCCTCAGCCCTCCCCTGTGCTGTATGTGGCCCCAGACCTCCCCAGCGCTGTATATGCCCCCAGCATCGCCAGTGCTGTATTTGCTCCAGCCTCTATAGTGATGTATATGACTGCACTGTTTTTACAGTAGTGCTGTGTATGCTCCCATCTCCAGTGCTGTACATGCCCCAGCCCTCCATCATGCTTAATATTTCACCATCCCCAGTGATGTATAGACCTTATCCTCCCCAGTATACATGCCCCCAGTGCTTCACAGCAGTCCCAGTGTCAGTGTGCATGCACACAGAAGTTTTAAGGTGTAACCGCCATTTACATTTTTATTTAATAATATTGTAGAGCAAGTTATTATAATAAACTTTTAATATACTTCATTACTGAAATTTGGAAGAAAACCTTTCAAAAACCTTCCAGTAGATGTCTCCACTGTTTACTAAACCTGACATATGCTGGTTGTCAGGGAAATCCATCTTCAGCTCCACACACTGAATACAGCCATAAGGATGGGGCGGGGCCTACACTGTTCACACTACAGCTGATCAGTGCTAAACTCAAACTGTCAGTACACAGCTCCTGTGAGATCTTATCTGACTCCTCTACATTCTCATTGCTCTGCTCTGTGTTATCATCTAATTGCACAGAGCAGGGCGATATGAATGGAGAAAAGTCAGACGAGATCTTCTGGAAGGTTTTTGAAAGGTTTTCTTCCAGATTTCACTTATGAAGTATATTAAAAAGATTATTATAATTACTTGCTCTACGATATTATAGAATAAAAATGTAAATGACAGTTACACGTTTAGACATCGCTAAGTAAATATGATCAGAAATAGATAAGGTCCTCAACATGCAAAATGGATAACAGTGAACAAAACTCTTGGCCATACAAAAGGTGTGCCAGAGTCCCATCATTTGCTTACAAATTAAAAGATTTTATTCAGGCACTCTACCTATCTATCACAAAGTGTGGAATGGCTGGTTATGTCATCTTTAGTCCAGGCATCAGGTAATGTTTCATAATAAGTTCACTTATATGTTAGATTTTTATAAACGATGATCTTCTTTAAAGGAAATCTGTAGCATGATCTCGCCTTCTCAACTGCAATATACAGTAGGCATGCATGTCTTTACGTGCCAATTAAGTGTTAAGTGCTCAATGTGTGTTAGGGTACTGTCACACTTGGCTATGCTCCAGCGATCCCGATAATGATACGACCTGGTAGGGATCACTGTGCGTCGCTGTTGGATCACTGGTGAGATGTCAAACAGTCAGATCTCACCAGCGATGCAGCAACGATCCAGAATGGTACAGAGGTCGTTGGGACCCTGTTTCTCAGACCTGTAGTATTGAGGTCTTTGGTCTTATCCCTGTCAAACACACCGATGTATGCTGGCCAGAGGGAGACCAATGATCAAAAAATGGTCCAGGCCATTCTGACATGACCAGCGATCTCACAGCAGGGGCCTGGTCGCTGCTACTTGTCAAATGTAGCTAGATTGTTGGCGAGGTCGTTTTGCATCACAAAATTGTGACTCAGAGTGATCTCGCTAGCGATCTCACTTAGTATGACGGGGGCTTTAGAACACTTAATAACCCTCTGTCTTTTGAGATGGTTAAGATACTCAAGCGCTTGATTGATTGCTCACTCTTCGTGTGATGTCAGGCTCCAGGCAAAGAAATCAGTAAACTATCAATTAAGCTAAGATTCTCATTTCTTGTTTTACATTAATTTTGGACACACACTGCACCCAAAACCTCTGCATTTAAGCCTAGTGCTAACACTGAACGCAGCTCACACTGTGCCAAACACCAACTGTACCCGACCACAGGGATGTTCGCTCCAGTGCTTTGCAAATGTAAAGCATCCAAACGCTGACTGTGAACAGGTTTGGTCAAACCTCGGAAGTTCGATGAACCGAACCGAACAATACCTTAAGAGGTCCGCTCATCTCAACTCATAATACCCCCCTCTACTCAGCTAACCACACCAGAATTTGGTGGCCAGTCCACTATTTCTGGCAACTTAAGTAGGAGATTTCTATAGATAGTTCTGTTTGTAATTTGTAATTGGTAGTTCACCCTGAGCTAGTGGATGGAAACTGCAAATGGAGTCCGTGGAGCCTCGATTAAGAGTCTCAAACACGGGACTAGCCAGATATCTCTCCAGGGAAGGACCTAGCCCTGGGGTGGAATCCTTGCGGAGACCACCATAACCACCATATTAAGTGACCCTTTTAGTCAATATCCCACTCAGTTAAGAATTAAGGATATGACAAGGGAATTAACAGACAGCTGTTTCGGGGTATTGCCCCTCATCAGTGTGGAGTAGGATTCTGGCTAGGTGGGAGCAATGCCTGGTAGACCAACATCATTAGTGGATGGAAACTAGCTGTTATAATGTCTCCCATAGAAAGTACCGAACAGGAGATGTGATCTCGCTTCATTATATCTCTGTAAAAAGGAAAAGAGAAAAATGGAGCATTGGCTCACCACAATACCATTGAAATATCCATAGATTCTGAGTTTAGCTGCACGGGTCTTCGGGGCTGGTAGCCATCATTGAGCAGGAAAAAAATCCAACTTTAATCAGTAAACCATTTAAAAATACAAAGGATTAAAAGTTCCAAAAAGTCTAAGGCATGTTACATGTTTATGAGTAAGGACTCTTATCCGAAATGCGTAAGTTGTCACATGTCCTGGACTTGGCTGATTTTTTAATCCTCTGTATTTTTAAATAAAGTTCTGAATAAAGATTATTTTATTCATCTGGGGCTGGCCTGGACAGCAATCTATTATTTTTTCCTATCTCTCTGTAACACATGTTAGAAGAGAAGTAGCATTGTGTCTACACAAGCGCTAAATAGAAAACTTAGAAGGAAGAAGCAACACCTTTTTGTGTCTCTTTTCACTCTACATCTGCGTCCTCTTCTAACATTCTCCTCTTCCCTGCTCATAGACAGTGTGTAACCTGATCCCCAGTTATTTGAAAGTCTTTCTAGTTTTACAGCTTATTTGATTTTTTTCTGAGCAAATAATGAACCCAGAAGGGAATGGGATGCGAAGAAGCGGCTCATAAGTGGAGAAAAGCATTTTCTTATCTTCATTTGTACAATTTATTCATGCAGTTTGCTGATATGTATGAAACCAATTACATTTAGCATAGACATGATGTACCTCCTTGATGGATTATATATAATTTATTTTAGGTCTACTATAATCAAAGGGATAATTATCCTTAGGGCATAGACACACTATGCGAGATGCATGCAAGATACTTGCATGAGTCTCGCATGATTCACCCAGAATGGCTGCCGACTGTCTGGATGGGAGCACGTCAGCTGCTTCTGTTCCACTGAGTTGACACGCTTCTTTCCAGAAAGATGGCGGCCGACCCTGGTGTGCCAGGTGAGTCATGCGAGACTCGTGCGAATATCTTGCATGCATCTTGCATAGTGTATCTGCCCTTATGTGAATCCCCACCAATGGTAAGACTAGATCCTGATAAAGGTTACAAATATTAGTACTAGGTAATGAAAGTTCTAATGCAAATTAGTTGCCGTGATTACACCACTTTTAAAATATTGACTTTAAAGTGTTTCCAGCCTTTAGCCAGCTATTTACAAAACCCTGCTGATAATAGACCCTATTCAGACCTATGTCAGATAAATCACTCCTGTGTGGGTGAACTGTCTATATACCTAAGAAGAAGACAGCTGGGGTGTTAACATTTTCTGTAAAACTGCTAGGACAACCAAAAGGGTCAACATTCCAGAAATAGTAAGGGCTTTCAAATGTTAAACTTTCCCTTTAAGACATGGTTGATTTTAAAAGGTGATATATACACATCAATGTAGAAGAAATGTATTTTTTTCTGCAGATTTAACCTCTATAGCTGCATAGCGTGTATATACTCATTGTAAGGAAACACTTATGTTCTCCTGTGTCACCCTTCGGTCAGGGAAAGTCATGTCTCACATGTAATTACTCCAAAGCTTCAGCTTGTGATGTATTAAAGCAGCATTTCAATCACGAGAGTAAACAGAGATGGAGACTACAAAGGTGTAGAAAGCACAGCTAATTAATAATACTACACAAGGTCGCCAGTGTATATGGTTCTCTGTCTGACTGCTGGTATAGTTTCTTAGTATAGGTTCCTCTAAGATTAAATAAAGAATTGCATTTCTCAGAAAACAATTTACATTCACTTATTCAATGGGGTAAAGTAACTACCGTAGTAAAAGAGGTAAAGAATGTGACATATCTACTATATCCAATTTGCCATTCCACAGAATGCAGTCGGTCACTTATAAGTGATTGCTGACTATACCTATAAGTGATTGCTGACTGTACCTATAAGTAACTGCTGTCTGTGCATATAAGTGATTGCTGCCTGTACGTATAAGTGATTGCTGACTGTACCTGTGATTGCTGACTATACCTATAGTGATGTGCTGACATAAGATTGCTGACTGTAACTATAAGTGACTGCTGCCTGTCGTATAAGTGATTGTTGACTGTACCTGTGATTGCTGACTATACCTATAAGTGATTGCTGACTGTACCTATAAGTGATTGCTGACTATACCTATAGGTACAGTCAGCAATCACTTATAGGTATAGTCAGCAATCACAGGTACAGTCAGAAAATCACTTATACGTACAGGTAGCATCACTTATAGTTACATTCAAGCAATCACTTATAGGTACAGTCAGCAATCACTTATAGGTATAGTCAGTACTCACAGGTACAGTCAGCAATCACTTATACGTACAGGCAGCAGTCACTTATAGATACAGGCAGCAATAATTATATGTAGAGTCAGCAATCACTTATATGTACAGGCATTAATCACTTATATGTACAGACAGCAATCACTTATAGGTATGTATAGTCAGGAATCACTTATAGGCATAGTCAGTAATTACTTATAGGTACATGCAGCAATCACTTATATGTACACACAGCAATCACTTATAGGTACAGTCAGCAATAAATTATAGGTAAGACAGCAATCACTTATAGATATAGTCAGCAATCACTTTAGATATAGTCAGCAATCACTTGTATAGATATAGTCAGCTATCACTTATAGGTATAGTCAGCAATCACTTATTGGTATAGTCAGCAATCACTTATACCTACAGTCAGCAATCACATAGTTGAATATAAGATGTACTTTCTGGGATTTGTGGTCCTATAACTGATTAAGAACAGTTTGACTCCCACATTCTTGGAACCATTAATTGGATTTGTAATTTGCAATCTGATGGGATTTCTAATCTAACAAAATACAAAAACATTTATGTTTTTCCCTATTTGCTAAATTTCAAGTTCCTTAAACAATGTCCTAAATTAATTGTTCCAGGTTCACAGGTTATTACTATTACAGGGAAAACATGGCACATAATGTCATGCTTCCTGCCAAGAATGGCTGATCAAAGACTCTTTAATGAACTAATGTTTCCAAAGCATTTTCCATGTATTTAAATGCTTCCTATCTGAGCCTTTATTACGCCTGGACCAATGGGAAATTAGTGAGAGTGGTAGCATCCTGCTGGGGCAGACTGTACAATCCTGGCCCCATCACTGCAATGTTCTACACATTCCCTCAAAGTTCATCTCTGTAAATGAATACAATCTGTGTACAGCGCTATAGAATATGTCACCGCTAGATCAATAGTAGATGACTATAAAATCATTCATACATGCATTACAAATTGTCCCCCAAATTAAAGGCATCAGTATCCCAGCATCCAGCACCAGCATCTGTTACATATTTCATCCTACTAAGTCAAAGTGCAGCAGCCACATAAGTGCAAATAGGGGGTCCTTACTGTATGTCTGTCCACCTTCTCTTTTCTAGCCTTGGTTTGAAGAGCACTGAGGTTCGTGCAGGTTTTTAATTCTGGGAGGTAAAAAGGGGGCCCCTCCCATCCTGAAATTGGAACTGCAGCAGCCAGCCTAAAGAACAACACAGATTAGCACTAAAGCTGTCACAGTCCAGTTACACAGGAGTTTTCCTGCCTGGGAATACTATGTCTGCTGTTATACCATGGAGAAGGAAATCAGTATCGTCACCTATACCTACAAATAGGAATGTGACTGACAGTTTCATGTCAAACCTTTACACACATTGTCAATTCTTCTCTTATACCGGCATTTTGGGTGCGAACCTTTTCAGTCCATTATTATATGTCCCTCCTGAAAATGTAGTATAAATGGATAAATGACACAATTATTGCACAATCACTGTCTAAGCCAAAATGGACTGCAATGTGTCTACGAATTCTCGTAATATCTCCACTTTAACAAATAGGTGATCTGATGTTGAGCACAAACAGTACAACTTGCATACTTATTTTATTCTGTTTGTAGGACAGAGACGTCACCATTCAATGGCTTTATTCATTTGTGGCTCACAATTTTAATGCAGACCATATCAGGAGTTACCACCAGGTTGAGTTGCAGCAAGGTGACTGAAGACAACTCATCCTGCTCCGCTATGCCACTATGGGTTTCTAAAGGGCCATGTTCTACATGTTACTTGTAAGGGTTCATTTTGTAGCTCAATAGAGGCCAGGAGCCTCTGACTCTTTGTGGCTGTTATGGCTTTACCAGTGGCGTAACTTCAGGCCCAGGGGCCCCGATGCGAAAGCTCCAACGGGGTCCCCAATTATTTTAAATCTTTAATAGTATTAGTCTTTTTCTATAGGCCAAAGGGACTTTTGGGGCCCCTGTAGGCTGCAGGTCCCGGGTGCGATCGCAACCCCTGCACCCATTGTAGTTACGCCCCTGGGCTTTACCCCTTCCATCAGCTGGGAACATGTAATATGCCGGCTGCTAGATAGTTGTGCCATGATCAGAAAATGGACTTAAAGGGATTGTCCAATACTCAAGCAGCCCATTCTCAATCACCATGTTAGGCTAGGGTCACATTTCCATTTTTCTTTTAAAAACCTGATCCGCTTTTGAGCTTTTAAAAACCTCAAAACTGGATCAAGAAATGCTCCTCATAGGAGCCTATCATAAAAACCGGATTGCTTCACAAGCAATCCGGTTACAGTCTCCGGCTCTGCAGCCTGTGTGAAAAATCATGCAGGCTGCAGTTTTCGGAGCGGTTGTAACATCCTCAATGCGGGAACTGGATTGCTCAGGATGTGTAATCCTGAGCAATACGGTTACCGCATATACTTTGCTTCTCCCGGCTGCCGCCGGGATAAGCAAAGTGTTCTGTGTTGTGTTAAAACTTTTAATCTTATTATTAAATGTTGCTATAATGTCTCTAGGGGGTGCCCACTCCCTCTAGAGACCTTCCACCCACTCAGGTGGGCATATAATACTTTATTCTCTTATGCACAGCAGCTGGCTCCTGTCAGCGGCTGTACATTTTTATCAATAAAGGCGCCGGGCTCCTCTGAGAGCAGCGCGCATACTATAGCTATTGTAGCTATAGTATGTGCGCTGTCCGAGGTCCTGAAGCCTTATACAGTAAGATCTATGGGCAGCACCCCATCTGCGATGATTGGTGGTGGCTAATGTGTTCCCATTGGATGTCAGTTGACAGGGCTCCATATTTGAAGAGCTGTCCGTTCAGCACCACACACATCTTCACCTACACAGCACTACACAAACACAGTTCATGATTTTGCGGCATAGATGCGCGCAAGCTATGTCACCCGCATGTATTTATCAGTGCTGTGTCGAGTATAGTGCCACATGCTATGTCAGATGTTGCCCTACACATCGTACATGGGTGGCATGGGCCATGCAATTCAACCACCCTGCGCGGTGTAAATTAGGTGACGCAGATAACTACATTATCCTGCTCTCAAAATAACTGGGTGCAGCTGCGTACGCCCAGGCGGCTACGTCGATTACATGACCAGATGCAGTGTGATTGGTTGTTTAGCATATAAAAAGTGCTCAGGAGCGAGGTACGGCACGCTTGCTACACAGAGTCATTAAGTAAGTTCTAATGTTCACACATGAACTGTGATATGGCTGTGTACCGTTTGAAGCAGCTTGCCCCTACGGTTCGTTCTTGGGTACTGTAGCAGACTCCCAAGTGGTGTTGTATGTAGTTAGTACTGATGGTGGGTATAGCAGCTAAATTGAGTACTGATAAATGGATGGATGCCTGACTGTTTATTCACCTAAACACCCGTCCCATTGACAACCCATTTTGCCTTTGCCATACAGGATCATGTTTGAAGGATGCGTCTGTTAGTTGCATTGAGCATCTACATTGTGCCCACATTGTAGTGTGCTTGAGTACACACAATGGAACATTTCTGCCTATACTAAGATGTGTAGTGGACCATGTGGCTTCTGCGAATGTCTGCATGTGAAGATCCGGCATTATCAACACCTTAGGGATGTGTCTTGGACATGATGAGCATGCTATAGTCTGCTGCGTGGGCTGATAGTTTGTCCCGAAAACACAAGGATGGGGTACGTGTGTAATGTAATAGTATACAGTTGGTAATAACCATGATTTGCTAATTGTGAGCTAACTCTTTGGGGAAGGCTTGTGCTCATACTTGAACATTATGGGCAGGTATATGTGGGTATGGTCATGATGTGTCCATTTGGATAATGGAGATGTATTTGTTGAGGAGGGCCATGGGTGTAGTGTTACCTGGTTTGGTTGTCAGGCAGTGTAATGTAGTTTTTGCCCCATCAATGGTGGTATATATGTATGTGGGTGGCCATATCAGCAGACTTGGGTAGGATGTTGTTAAGTGCCTTGGAGATGTATAGTGAAGGAGGTGAGGGGAATTGGGTATGGCTAGAGTCACACTTTAAACCTGAATTGCGTTCACCGCATCCAGATCTGGATGCGATGAACGCAATTGTCTTCATACATTCAGCAATCCGGGAACCGGATTGCTGAAGCCGCAATCCGGTAACCAGATTGCTCAGGATGTGTAATCCTGAGCAATCCGGTTACCGGATAGTTTGCTCATCCCTGCTGCCGCAAAATAACGTAAGCTCGTGGACCCTCTTCACGGTCCCTCACGTCCCACGAGTCCTATCTCATATGTTTGCGACATATGTATATTTCATAACTAGATTCACCTTAAAAAGGACATTAAAATCAGCACAGAAAAACTCACCAAAAAACTGCCAGGTAAATATCCATTTCATTCAGCAGCAGATTGTCAGCTCCCCTGGAAGGCAAACCAGGTGTTATTCAACCGGTGCACGATCACTTGCAACCCACAGTTGGAGGCGGTTGTGGCACCAGCGACCAGTCATACTGTCAAGGAAGCGACAGGTGGTATTCAGACACAAGGCTGCCTAAGGGCTCAGTCACTCCTGTGTATATGAAGCATAGTATCAGAACTCGTCCTGTTCTGATCAGAGTCCGTATGATTTCAGGAACTATCTCCGTATGTCCGAGGATTCTTTCACATTCCTGTTGGAATGCGTAAGGCCATTAATAGCCCAACAGGGCACTTTGATGTGTCGAGCTGTGCCACCTGAGGAGTGTTTAGCTGTAACTTTGAGGTTCCTGGCTACAGGTCGTTCAAGGACAGACCTGCAATATACTTCACGTGTGTCACTGTCCCTGCTGAGCTGCCTGATCCCCGAGACGTGTGAGACCATCTGGAGTAGTCTGCTGCCATTCTACATGCAGTGCCCAACAACCCCCGCTGAATGGATGTTGCCAGAGGGTTTGAGGACCGCTGGCAATTTCCTAACTGCGGCGGGGCTTTGGATGGTAAGCACGTGAGGATAATTACAAAGGATATTTTAGCGTGGTCCTCATGGCCCTGGTGGATGCTCACTATGAGTTCCTCTACGTGGACGTTGGAATGAACGGGTGTGTCTCAGATGGGGGTGTGTTTGCACAGTGCTCCTTGGCCCAAGACCTAAGGAGAGGTGGTCTGAACTTGCCCTCAAATGATGAGACAACCTATCTTCTCAACTTTGCATATGTGGGGGATGAACCATTCCTACTTCAGGCTCACCTACTACGGCCATATCCACAGAGGACGCTTACTTCTGAGCAGCGCATTTTCAATTACCGGCTATCCCGGGCCCGCCGTGTGGTTCAAAAAAACTCTTGGGATCATGGCCAATACATTCCGCGTGTTTCATACGCCTATGCATATGAAAGTGGAATCTATTGATGTGGTAGTGCTGGCCTGCTGTGTGCTGCATAACTTCCTGTGTCGTAGGGATCGGTCATCATACACGCCGGCAAGTTATGTGGATTCTGTGGACCCCACAACAGGGGAGGTCCGTCCCGGGGATTGGCATGCTTCCGACCATGGTGTGGCGCCACTCCAGACGCTGAGCCACGGTCTAAGTCAGCAGGATGCCACGAACAACAGAGACGCATACTGCTCCTACTTTAACCCCTTAACGACCTAGGACGTTGTGCAACGTCCTGTGTTTCTGCCTGTTAACGACCCAGGACGTTGCACAACGTCCTGGCAGATTAGAGCTGCTGCAGCTCCTGTGAGTGGGGTCGCTCAGGTGTCACAGATGCTGCTGCTCTGTGACAACCTGTAGATGACCCCACAGGGGGTGGATTAACCCCCCCATGCCCAGGACCCCCTCCGATCGGCAGTGTAAAAGTGAAACTGCCGATCGGAGGAAATCATAGGGATTCACCCCTCCAGATCTGATTGGAGCTCTGCAATCAGATCTGGAGGGGCGGATCGGCAAGTGCCTACCCCTCCACAGCCCCCTCCAGCACCAGGACTGTCCAGGGGGCCCCCCCGTTCCCCCCAGCCCGCCCGCCCCCCTCTATTAGAATGTATCTGCCGGCGGGCTGTACCCACGTGCGCCCGCCAGCAACACTGCCTGCTCCCCTGGTCCAGTGCTCCCCCCCAGGCTGCCCCCACCTCCGGGCCCTGTGCCTGGCCCCCCCCCCTCACCTCCTGCGGCAGGCTACACACTTCGGTGCACCCGCCGCTGTGGCAGCCCTGCCGCCGCCGCCGCTGCTGCAGCTCCTCCTTCTCTGCCCGGCCCGCCGGTCTGTGGCCCCGCCTCCTCTCCCGGCCTCCTCCTGCTCATCGGTGGAACGAGGGAGGTAAGTATGTATGTATGTATGTGTATGTATGCATGTATGTATGTATGTATGTATGCATGTATGTATGTATGTATGTATGCATGTATGTATCTATGCATGTATGTATGTATGTATGTGTGTGTATGTATCTATGTATGTGTATGTATGCATGTATGTATGTATGTATGCATGTATGTATCTATGTATGTATGTGTGTGTATGTATCTATGTATGTATGTGTGTATGTATGTGTATGTATCTATGTATGTATGTGTATGTGTCTATGTATGTATGTATGTATGTGTATGTATCTATGTATGTATCTATGTATGTATGTGTATGTATCTGTATGTATGTATGTATGTGTGTGTATGTATGTATGTATGTGTATGTATCTATGTATGTATGTGTATGTTTGTATGTATGTGTATGTATGTATGTATGTGTATGTATGTATGTATGAATGAATGAATTGATGGTGGGTGAATGGATAGGGGGTGCATGCGTGGACGTGAGCGTACATGAGTGTGCGTGGACGTGAGTGTGCGTAGACGTGAGTGTGCGTAGACGTGAGTGTGCGTGGACGTGAGTGTGCGTGGACGTGAGTGTGCGTGGACGTGAGTGTGCGTAGACGTGAGTGTGCGTGCGTAGACGTGTGCGTGGACGTGTGCGTGCATAGATGTGTGTATAGATGGATGTGTGCGTAGACGTGTGCGTGTGTGGACATGTGTGTGGACGTGTGCGTGCATAGATGTGTGTGTGCATAGACGTGTGTGTGCATAGACGTGTGCGTGGATGATGGGTGCATAGGTGGATGGATGGGTTGCAACAAGGGATCAGGTGTCCTCTTGTTGTAGTCTCTGGGATCATAGTCATGGTGCACTGTATGACAGGTCATTGTCATACAGTGCACCATAACTCTGACCCCAGAGACTGTAGGAAGAGGACACTTCATCCCTTGCTGCAGTCTCTGGATTGACCAGAGGCGATCGAGCGTCGTGGGACCTTCGTTGTGGACTACGTCGGAGGCGATCGAGCGTCGTGGGACCTTCGTTGTGGACTACGTCGGATCTTTATAATAAAGATGGAGTCCGAATTTTGTTTGTGTTTTTTTTTCAAATAAAAAGATTTTTCCCTGTGTGTATTTTCTGACTATTTACCAGAGATTCCTAATGGCGGGTCTAACATTGGCCCTATATTATGAATCTCGGGCTTAGTGCCAGCTGACAATAAAAAGCTGGCATTAACCCCTTTATTACCCAGTTTGCCACCGGCACCAGGGCAACTGGAAGAGCATGGGTACAGCGCCAGAAAATGGCGCTTCAATGAATGCGCCATTTTCTGGGGCGGCTGCGGGCTGCAATTCGCAGCATGGGGGGCCCAGAACGCTTGGGCCTCTCCATGCTGCGGATTCCAGCCCCCAGCTGCCTAGTTGTACCTGGCTGGACCAAAAATATGGCGGAGCCCCATGTCATTTTTTTTTCTAGATTTAGTTCTAGAAGAAAAAAAAAAAGGGCTTTGCTGTATTTTTGGTGGCTAGCCAGGTACAACGAGGCAGCTGGGGGTTGGTGGCAGTCTGTAGCTGCCAAGTTGTACCTGGCTGGACCAAAAATATGGCGGAGCCCCACGCCATTTTTTTCTAGAATTAGTCCTAGAAAAAAAATAAAAATGGGATTTGCTCTATTTTTGGTTGCCAGCCAGGTACAATGAGGCAGCTGGGGGTTGCTGGCAGTCCGTAGCTGCCAAGTTGTACCTGGCTGGACCAAAAATATGGCGGAGCCCTACGCCATTTTTTTTCTGGAATTAGTCCTAGAAAAAAAATAAAAATGGGCGTCGCTGTATTTAGATGCATAGTGAACACTTTGAACCCCCAGGTGCTTCACAAATTGAGCCGTAAAAATGAAAAAAGAAAATTTGTGTGAAAACAAATGTACTTTTTCCTTATTACGAATCAATTTGTGAAGCACCTGGGGGTTCAAAGTGTTCACTATGCATCTAGATGCATTCCTTGGGGGGTCTAGTTTCCAAAATGGGGTCACTTGTGCGGGAGCTCCAATGTTTAGGCACACAGGGGCTCCATACACGACATGGTGTCCACTAACGATTCCAATAGTTAGCGGACACCATGTTGCGTATGGAGAGCCCCTGTGTGCCTAAACATTGGAGCTCCCCCACAAGTGACCCCATTTTGGAAACTAGACCCCCCAAAGAACATATCTAGATGCATAGTGAGCACTTTGAACCCCCAGGTGCTTCACAAATTGATCCTTAATAATGAAAAAAGAAAATTTGTGTGAAAACAAATGTACTTTTTCCTTCTTACGGATCAATTTGTGAAGCACCTGGGGGTTCAAAGTGCTCACTATGCATCTAGATGCATTCCTTGGGGGGTCTAGTTTCCAAAATGGGGTCACTTGTGGGGGAGCTCCAATGTTTAGGCACACAGGGGCTCTCCATACACGACATGGTGTCCGCTAACGATTCCAATAGTTAGCGGACACCATGTTGCGTATGGAGAGCCCCTGTGTGCCTAAACATTGGAGCTCCCCCACAAGTGACCCCATTTTGGAAACTAGACCCCCCAAGGAACATATCTAGATGCATAGTGAGCACTTTGAACCCCCAGGTGCTTCACAAATTGATCCGTAATAATTAAAAAAGAAAATTTGTGTGAAAACAAATGTACTTTTTCCTTCTTACGGATCAATTTGTGAAGCACCTGGGGGTTCAAAGTGCTCACTATGCATCTAGATGCATTCCTTGGGGGGTCTAGTTTCCAAAATGGGGTCACTTGTGGGGGAGCTCCAATGTTTAGGCACACAGGGGCTCTCCATACACGACATGGTGTCCGCTAACGATTCCAATAGTTAGCGGACACCATGTTGCGTATGGAGAGCCCCTGTGTGCCTAAACATTGGAGCTCCCCCACAAGTGACCCCATTTTGGAAACTAGACCCCCCAAGGAACATATCTAGATGCATAGTGAGCACTTTGAACCCCCAGGTGCTTCACAAATTGATCCGTAATAATGAAAAAAGAAAATTTGTGTGAAAACAAATGTACTTTTTCCTTCTTACGGATCAATTTGTGAAGCACCTGGGGGTTCAAAGTGCTCACTATGCATCTAGATGCATTCCTTGGGGGGTCTAGTTTCCAAAATGGGGTCACTTGTGTGGGAGCTCCAATGTTTAGGCACACAGGGGCTCTCCAAACGCGACATGGTGTCCGCTAACAATTGAAGCTAATTTTTCAGTCAAATTGTTAGCGGACACCATGTCGCATTTGGAGAGCCCCTGTGTGCCTAAACATTGGAGCTCCCTCACAAGTGACCCCATTTTGGAAACTAGACCCCCCAGGGAACTTATCTAGATAGGTGGTGAGCATTTTGAACCCCCAGGTACTTGACAAATTCATCCATAAAAATGAAAAAACACTTTTTTTTCCATAAAAATTTTCTTTTTTCATTTTTACAGATTAATTTGTGAAGCACTGGGGCATTCAAAATGCTCACCACCCATCTAGATAAGTTCCCTGGGGGGTCTAGTTTCCAAAATGGGGTGACTTGTGGGGGAGCTCCAATGTTTAGGCACACAGGGGCTCTCCAAGCGCAACATGGTGTCCGCTAACAATTTGACTGAAAAATCAGCTCAAATTGTTAGCGGACACCATGTCGCGTTTGGAGAGCCCCTGTGTGCCTACACATTGGAGCTCCCCCACACGTGACCCCATTTTGGAAACTAGCCCCCCCAGGGAACTTATCTAGATGGGTGGTGAGCATTTTAAACCCCCAGGTGCTTCAAAAATTCATCCGTAAAAATGAAAAAGTACTTTTATTTCCATAAAAATTTTCTTTCTTCATTTTTACAGATTAATTTGTGAAGCACTGGGGTATCCAAAATGCTCACCACCCATCTAGATAAGTTCCCTGGGGGGTCTAGTTTCCAAAATGGGGTTACTTGTGGGGGAGCTCCAATGTTTAGGCACACAGGGGCTCTCCAAATGCAACATGGTGTCCGCTAACAATTTGACTGAAAAATCAGCTCAAATTGTTAGCGGACACCATGTCGCGTTTGGAGAGCCCCTGTGTGCCTACACATTGGAGCTCCCCCATAAGTGACCCCATTTTGGAAACTAGACCCCCCAGGGAATTTATCTAGATGGGTGGTGAGCATTTTGAACCCCCAGGTGCTTCACAAATTCATCCGTAAAAATGAAAAAGTACTTTTTTTTCTACAAAAATGTTCTTTTAGCCTACATTTTTTCATTTTCACATGGGGAACAGGATAAAATGAATCCTAAAAGTTGTTGGGCAATTTCTCCTGAGTACATCGATATCTCTTATGTGGTCATAAACCACTCTTTGGGCGCACGGCAGGGCTCAGAAGGGAAGGAGCGCCATTTCACTTTTTGAATGGAAAATTAGCTCCAAAAGTCAAATTGCGCTCCCTCCCTTCTGAGCCCTGCCGTGCGCCCAAAGAGTGGCTTATGACCACATATGAGATATCGATGTACTCAGGAGAAATTGCCCAACAATTTTTAGGATCCATTTTATCCTGTTCCCCATGTGAAAATGAAAGAATTGAGGCTAAAAGAACATTTTTGTTGGAAAAATTAAAATGACCATTTTTTCCTTCCACTTTGCTTTAGTTCCCGTGAAGCACCTGAAGGGTTAATAATCTTCTTGAAGGTAGTTTTGAGTAGCTTGAGGGGTGCAGTTTTTGGAATGGTGTCACTTTTGGGTGTTTTCTGTCATGTACACCCCTCAAAGGGACTTCAAATGTGATGTGGTCACTAAAAAAAATGGCTTTGTAAATTTTGCTGGAAAAATGAAAAATTGTTGATGAACTTTGAACCCTTATAACGTTTCCGAACAAAAAATTTTTTTTTCTCCAAAATTGTGCTGATGTAAAGTAGACATGTGGGAAATGTTATTTATTAACTATTTTGTTGTCACATACCTCTCTGGTTTAGCAGAATAAAAATTCATAATTTGAAAATTGCTAAATTTTCAAAAAGTTTGCCAAATTTTTAATTTTTTCACAAATAATCGCAAAAATTATCAACCTAAATTTAATACTAACATGAAGCCCAATATGTCACGAAAAAAACAATCTCAGAATCGCTAGGATCGGTTGAAGCGTTCCAGAGATATTACCTCATAAAGGGACACTGGTCAGAATTGACAAAAATGGCCTGGTCATTAAGGTCAAAATAGGCCGGGGGCTGAAGGGGTTAATGGCCCTGGGGCAGTGACCTGGCAGCACCAGCAGGTGTAGGGTGGCTGGTGTTGTGAGGTCTAAACATGAGGATGAGGGTGGAGTCACCAGGGTGCCTGCACCAGGAGGAGTATGGTGGTGTTTTGGTGTACATTACTTAGTAAGTTAGGTTTATTTGTTTGTTTTTTGGGTTCACTACTGTTTTTTTTTTTTTATGGCCATTATTTCTCATCATGTTTTCTTTATGTGTATGATGTTAACACTTCTGTTTGTAATGTTTTGTGTGTGTTGCACAAAAAACTTTTCTTTGTGCACAAAAAAGTCCAACTAAGGCTGGGGTCACACTTGGCATGAGTTTTTTTAGTGCCTTTAAAAAAAAGCATGCGTTTCTGCATGCGTTTTTTCATTTCAGCATGCGGTTTTTAAGGTGTCTGATGGCACCCTGCGTTTTTAAATCAGCACCCAAAAATAGTGCATGCACTATTTTTTGGTGCTGTTTTAAAAACGCATGCATTTTTTTAACATGGGCCCCTATGGAAAACGCATGCGTTTTTGTATGGTACTAAATGGTACTAATGTACCATGCGTTTTTGCATGCGTTTTTGATGTCAGCTGCTAATCACATAAGTGCAAAAACTCATGGCACTTTAGACATGCGTTTTTGCTATTAAGACATGCGTTTTTGCTATTAGGGCATGCGTTTTTTAACATGGGGGCCTATGGGTGCATTTTTACATGCTTTTTTAAAAACGCAGGTCTCCAAAAAAGCATGAAAAAAACGCAAGTGTGACCCCAGCCTAAAAAAAAAAAAACTAAATACCTGTGTCTGTCATTACTTTGGAATCCAGGCCAGTTGCACATAGCTTTATGCTGTGCACAGAGGTATGTGATACGTGAATTGTGATTGATGGGTCTGTGCAGCATTGTCTGCTAATGTCCAGAACACAGGTCCAGCCCTTTGGCCCACACTGTATGGCGTGACTGTGTGTACATGTCCATTATGATTTGTTTGGCCACATGGGACCGTGTCCACACACATGGAGAATGCAATGGTGTTTGTGGGGGATGTAGGGACACTCCAGTACACACACGAAACATGTGTACACACACATAGTTCAGCCATGGCAGCTCTGCCATGGTGTGAAACAATGCAGACACATATGTGCATAGTGTGGTTTGTATCTTACCGCCATCAGCTACAGACGCACACATAGCCACTGTGTAGTGTAAGCCACTGTCCTGCACAAGACCACTCCTGTGTGACGCTTTGGCGCCTCGAAAGTATGTTGCACTAGCCACTATCCAAAACACGAGCGTGTACACTGTGTTCCAAATTATTATGCAAATGTTCTTTTTCTCTGATTTTTCTAAATGGTTGGTGCAAATGACAGTCAGTGTAATAAAAGTCATATCCCGTTAGAGTATACATCAAATTTTATTGAAGAAATCTCCCTATGATAACAGTATAATTTTCAAAATTAAAAAAACTCTAAAAGCACTGTTCCAAATTGTTACGCACAGTAGAGTTTGTAAACATTTGATATGTTTGAAAGAACTGAAAATGCTCATTTGTTGAATTTGCAGCATTAACAGGTCACATTCACTGAAATAAAAAGCTATTTAACTCCAAAAGATCCTAACAGGCCAAGCTAGGGCAGCTTCACATAATAGCCCCCCAGTCCTGTGTGCTGATCCGGTCTGCAGCTGTCTGGGTCCTCCCGGACAGAACCGGACCGGATCATGCCGCAGTGTGAAGCGGCCCTTACATGTTAACATAGGAACCCTACTTTGATATCACCTTCACAATTCTAGCATTATTATTATTATTATTATTTTTTATTTATATAGCGCCATTTGGTTCCATGGCGCTTTACATGAGGATAAGGGAGACAATCACAATTACAATAACTCTAGACAATCAGGAAATATAGGTATAGGAGGGGGGGGACAGCATCCATTGATATTGTGAGTTTCTGGAGAGTTTCTGCTTGTATTTCTTTGGATGATGTCAGAACAGCCTCCCAGAGCCGCTGTTTTGATGTGAACTGCCTCCCACCCTCATAGATTTTTTGCTTGATTATACTCCTAAGGTTCTCTATAGGGTTCTATGAAGAAGTAAGTTCTAGACTGGACCAAGGAAATGCAGTGGATGTGGTGTATATGGACTTTTCAAAAGCTTTTGATACGGTGCCACACAAAAGGTTGATACATAAAATGAGGGCAATGGGGATAGGGGAAAATATGTGTAAGTGGGTTAAGAACTGGCTTAGTGATAGGAAACAAAGGGTGGTTATTAATGGAACACACTCAGAATTGGTCACAGTTAACAGTGGGGTACCACAGGGGTCAGTGTTGGGCCCGCTTCTATTTAATATATTTATTAATGACCTTGTAGGGGGCATACAGAGTAGAATCTCAATATTTGCAGATGACACTAAACTCTGCAGGGTAATCAATACAGAGGAGGACAATTTTATATTACAGGAGGATTTATGTAAACTAGAAGCTTGGGCTGCTAAATGGCAAATGAGCTTTAATGGGGATAAATGTAAAGTCATGCACTTGGGCAGAGGAGACAAAAGGTATAATTATGTGCTTAATTGTAAAACACTGGGCAAAACTGTCACTGAAAAAGACCTGGGTGTATGGGTAGATGACAAACTCACATTTAGTGGCCAGTGTCAGGCAGCTGCTACAAAGGCAAATAAAATAATGGGGTGCATTAAAAGAGGCATAGATGCTCATGAGGAGAACATAATTTTACCTCTATACAAGTCACTAGTGCGACCACACTTAGAATACTGTGTACAATTCTTGTCTCCGGTGTATAAGAAAGACATAGCTGAACTAGACCGGGTCCAGAGAAGAGCGACAAAAGTCATTAGAGGACTAAGGGGTCTGCAATACCAAGACAGGTTATTAAACTTGGGGTTATTTAGCTTGGAAAAACGAAGGCTTAGGGGTGATCTTATAATAATGTATAAATATATGAGGGGACAGTACAGAGACCTTTCTAATGATCTCTTTACTCTTAGGCCTGAGACTAGGACAAGGGGGCATCCTCTACGTCTGGAGGAAAGAAGGTTTAATCATAATCACAGACGCGGATTCTTTACTGTAAGAGCAGTGAGACTATGGAACTGAGTGACTCACTACTAACATTTAAGACGGGCCTGGAAGCCTTTCTCGAAAACTATAATATTACCAGTTATACATACTAGATTCTTTGCTAGGGCGTTGATCCAGTGAACTAGTCTGATTGCCGTATATGGAGTCAGGAAGGAATTTTTTTCCCCAATGTGGAGCTTAGTGTTGCCACATGGTTTTTTTTTGCCTTCCTCTGGATCAACATGTTAGGCTATGGGTTGAACTAGATAGACTTAAAGTCTTCCTTCAACCTTAAAAACTATGTTACTATGTTACTATGAGGTCAGGGGAAGATGGTGGCCACACCATGAGTTTATTTCCTTTTATGCCCATAGCAGCCAATGACACAGATGTATTCTTTGTAGCATGAGATGGTGCATTGACATGCATGACGATGATTTTGCTCCTAAAGGCACGTTTTTGCTTTTTGTACCATGGAAGAAAGTTCTCAATTGGAAACTCTATATACGTTGCAGAGGTCATTTTCACACCTTCAGGAACCTTAAAGGGGCCTATCAGCTGTTTACCAATGATTCCAGCCCAAAACTCCTCCACTTCCTTGCTGACGTCGCAGCCTTGTTGGGACATGGTGGCCATCCACCAAACATCCATCTGGACCATCCAGGGTTGCTCGGCAATCATCAGTAAACAAGACTGGTTGAAAATTAGTCTTCATGTACAGTATATCTGGACCCACTGCAACTATTTCTGCTTGTGAGCACTGTTTAGGGGTGGCCGATTAGTAGGTTTATGCACCACAGCAAGCCTTTGAAGGATCCTACACCTTGAGGTTCGAGGGAGTCCAGAGGCACCAGCAGCTTCAAATATCTATCATACAGAAAAGAGGATTCAATGTTGCTTTATCAAATTTATTATCAATGCTGGACTTGTAAACAGGAAAACAAATATAGGGGGAGATCAAATCATTGCACAATCCCAGTTCCACATAAAAACATGCATTCCAATACCGAATATACCCAGTAATATTGCACTATGCCCTTAAAACCACCAAGCCTACCATTTATAACATAGGGGCCTAATAGCCTATATATATCCCATGTATAAGGTGTACAGCTAGTTG
Organism: Allobates femoralis; assembly: GCA_033576535.1. Classification (NCBI taxonomy): domain Eukaryota; kingdom Metazoa; phylum Chordata; class Amphibia; order Anura; family Aromobatidae; genus Allobates; species Allobates femoralis. The sequence goes on along the minus strand of JARQOC010000006.1, from coordinate 356,061,398 downwards.
TGGCTTCCTTATGGGACCTCCGTGCAAGACAAAATAGTGGCAGTGCTGAAGTGCTTACCGCATGTAATGTGGAGCCAGAGACAGCTGTGGGAGGGCCCCTACGACCGTTTCGCAGGTGTATAAGACCTGCTTCTTCGGGGGGGCGGGGGTTTGTGTATATACTCCTGCCCGGCGGGTTCTATTTAAAGACTGCACCGCCAGGCTCCGTGATAATTGCGCCGGAAGTGGGCGGACCGTAACCCGGCAACCAAGAAGCGCCCATCGCGTCACTTCCTGCTGACGTGTGTCTCACATGGTCAGTGAAGGAGCGCGGCACTTCCTGGTAACCAGGGACGCCTCAACTTCATGTTGATCGCCGCCTGCCTGCTTGGGACGTGTCACCATGGCAGCGGCGGCGAATCAACCAGGCGCATTCATATCACGGTAAATGTGCTACCTGGGGATCTGTATTGGATCACTGAATCTACTTGGGGGAGCATTTTCATGATATTGTAATAAGGCATTGTCACATCGCCATCGGACTCGGTGGCCGGTGTTCCTGCCTCGGCCGCTGGGAGGAGCCGGATTCCTTCGTCTGGTGGTACTGGTGATAGGAAGGCCTTGTCCTCATATGGACCTGCTCCAGCGACGTCTGCCTCTGTCGCTGAGCGCCGCTGTGTTTCCCCTCTGGGTGGTGTTGGTCGCAGAAGAGCGGGCCCTGCAGAGGTGTCCGTTAGGCGCAGCCTGCGTTCTTCTGTCAGAGGTGGGCTGGGTGGAGCCAGTCGTGCATCTCCATCTGGCCTGGCTCTAGGGGCGGTTCGGATGAGGTCATCAGGCTGTGAGCTCCAGCCTATGGGAGGTAACCGCGCCCTTCAAGTACATTGGAGCCTGTCTTGCAGGCCGCCAGATATAGTTTTGGTTCCCCAGTGATATAGTGTATGTTTAGTTTTGTCTCTGACCTTGCCTGGATTTCTGACTCTGCCTCTGCCTATTGATTTTGTACCTCAGCTGCCCTCTTGGTTTTGCCCTTGACCTTTGCCTGGATTTTTGACTCTGCTACTGCCTGACGATTTTGTACCTTCGCTGCCCTCTCAGTTTTGACTCGGACTCCTGACTACGTTCTTCGCTTCCTGATTTTTTCCCTTCCTAGACGACCTCCCTGCTCTGCTGCTCCCATAGGCAGCTACCCCCTGGGCTCCGCTATAATTCCAGATCCCTGTATAGGGGTTAAGGGTCTCGGGGTTTCTCGGGGTGCTGCCTTACCAGCAGCTCAGCCTTACAGCGGACGGTCGTCACAGGCATATATCCTCTACATCATCGCTTCCCCCAAACTAAGTTCTATCATACATAAACCACAACAATAAAGCACATAGGTAATAAATAGCACAAGGTGATGCAGTTGTTCCCATTGGCAGAGAGTATTCATCCAGGGAGGAGGGAGGGGATGAAAGTCACAAATCTATATAAAATATAAAAAGAGGAAGGTTAAAATCAAATATATAATCTTATCAAGATCAAAGAAATGGTGAATAGCTCACTGTCTCATTGAGACCATTTGGGACCAGAGAACCAAGTGTGATAATCCACTTCGTCTCACACTGGGCCAGTCGCTTCCTCAGGTCACCCCCTCTAATTCCCCCATGAATAACATCAATCCCCAGGAATTTAAGGAATCTCGGATCACAGCGATGGTGGTCCCTAAAGTGCCGCGGTATAGTCTTTAAAGTGGCCACCTGATCTGCTTCAACTTTTGCTGCATCGCATATGTCACGGCAGTGCTCCCGGACCCTCATACGAAATTCCTGGGATGTTAAACCCACATAGATACAAGGACAAGTACATTTGGCATAGTAGACTACATAAGTAGTACTACATGAGATATAATTACGGCTAGTGTAAGTCTTTTTGCCATCTGATGTTTCAAAAGTATGTCCCCGTATCACGTTAGCACATGCCGCACATCGGCCACAAGGGAAGCATCCATTTTTTGGTCCTCCAGATCCAAATAAAAACGGCACCTTAGGGGCATAATGGCTGTGTACTAAGATGTCTCGTAGATTCCTAGAACGCCTGGGGGTCATGGGGGGATATTCGGGTAGGTGGTTTTTCAAAATCCCGTCTGAGCGAAGGACCGCCCAGTGTTTCGACAAAATGGACCTCTTTTTTCTCCAGTCCTGGTTATAGGTAGAAATGAACCTAACCACATCTCCCTCTTTTTTCTTCCTATCATTCTCTCCCTCTCCACCACGGACGAGCAGTTCTGTTCGAGAGAGAACTTAGCTCGATGGTATCCCAATTTTATGGACCTCTTACTATACCCTCTTTCCTCGAATCTAGCCCTCAAATCACCTGCCTGCTTCTCAAAGGAAGCTTCAGTTGAGCAGATTCGCCTCATCCTGGGGAACTGACCGACAGGGATCGCGTTTATGGCAGCCCGGTCATGGGATGAGGAGGCATGCAGGAGGGAGTTCACCGCCAAGGGTTTCCTAAAGACATCAGACTGAAGTAATCCATTGTCACCAACAGTCAGTCTGATGTCCAGGAATTCAACTTTGGTTTCACTATATGTATAAGTTAACCTTACATTGATGTTGTTGGCGTTCAACTCCCCCATGAATGCCTCCAGTTCCTCCACCGTGCCACTCCAAAAGAAAAGTAAATAATCAATATATCTGAGCCAGCACTGCACATGGAGGCACGCCTGCACCCCCCCGTCGCCAAAAATCTCCCTCTCCCAGTATCCCAGGAATAGATTAGCATACGAGGGGGCACAGGCCGCCCCCATTGCAGTGCCTTGGGTCTGCAGTTAATATCTATCTTTAAAAACAAAAAAATTGTGAGTAAGCACAAAGTGGAGTTTTTTATTAAATGCCGGGGCTCTTGGTACACTCATTGGCCAATGTATGCCTGCCCTCCGGCCACTTCTCGGCAGCCCCGGGGTCCGGAGGGTCCTAACTCTGACATCCCTGCCAGATCCTTGTCCTGGGGTCGGTGGGGGTGCTGTGATATTTTGTTTTTTGTTGCATATTGATCCAGCAGCACAGTTTTGCACCTTTTGCACAGTGTAACGAGTGCTTTGCAGTTTTTTTGCTGATATATACTAGACGAGGTGGAGTAGCTGGCTCCACCCAGCTGCAGATTGCACCCCCACCGGCCCCAGGTGCTCAGGGATCAGGATGAGGTCAGAAGGACCAGGGAGTCCACGGACAAGGATCTGGCAGGGATGTCAGCGTTAGGACCCTCCGGACCCCGGGGCCGCCGAGAAGTGGCCGGAGGGGATTTTGAAAAACCACCTACCCGAATATCCCCCCATGACCCCCAGGCGTTCTAAGAATCTACGAGACATCTTAGTACACAGCCATTATGCCCCTAAGGTGCCGTTTTTATTTGGATCTGGAGGACCAAAAAATGGATGCTTCCCTTGTGGCCGATGTGCGGCATGTGCAAACGAGATACGAGGACATACTTTTGAAACATCAGATGGCAAAAAGACTTACACTATTCGTAATTATATCTCATGTAGTACTACTTATGTAGTCTACTATGCCAAATGTACTTGTCCTCGTATCTATGTGGGTTTAAAATTGGGATACCATCGAGCTAAGAGGGTCTCTCGAACAGAACTGCTCGTCCGTGGTGGAGAGGGAGGGAATGATAGGAAGAAAAAAGAGGGAGATGTGGTTAGGTTCATTTCTACCTATAACTAGGACTGGAGAAAAAAGAGGTCCATTTTGTCGAAACACTGGGCGGTCCTTCGCTCAGACGGGATTTTGAAAAACCACCTACCCGAATATCCCCCCATGACCCCCAGGCGTTCTAGGAATCTACGAGACATCTTAGTACACAGCCATTATGCCCCTAAGGTGCCGTTTTTATTTGGATCTGGAGGACCAAAACATGGATGCTTCCCTTGTGGCCGATGTGCGGCATGTGCTAACGTGATACGGGGACATACTTTTGAAACATCAGATGGCAAAAAGACTTACACTAGTCGTAATTATATCTCATGTAGTACTACTTATGTAGTCTACTATGCCAAATGTACTTGTCCTTGTATCTATGTGGGTTTAACATCCCGGGAATTTCGTATGAGGGTCCGGGAGCACTGCCGTGACATATGCGATGCAGCAAAAGTTGAAGCAGATCAGGTGGCCACTTTAAAGACTATACCGCGGCACTTTAGGGACCACCATCGCTGTGATCCGAGATTCCTTAAATTCCTGGGGATTGATGTTATTCATGGGGGAATTAGAGGGGGTGACCTGAGGAAGCGACTGGCCCAGTGTGAGACGAAGTGGATTATCACACTTGGTTCTCTGGTCCCAAATGGTCTCAATGAGACAGTGAGCTATTCACCATTTCTTTGATCTTGATAAGATTATATATTTGATTTTAACCTTCCTCTTTTTATATTTTATATAGATTTGTGACTTTCATCCCCTCCCTCCTCCCTGGATGAATACTCTCTGCCAATGGGAACAACTGCATCACCTTGTGCTATTTATTACCTATGTGCTTTATTGTTGTGGTTTATGTATGATAGAACTTAGTTTGGGGGAAGCGATGATGTAGAGGATATATGCCTTATTACAATATCATGAAAATGCTCCCCAAGTAGATTCAGTGATCCAATACAGATCCCCAGGTAGCACATTTACCGTGATATGAATGCGCCTGGTTGATTCGCCGCCGCTGCCATGGTGACACGTCCCAAGCAGGCAGGCGGCGATCAACATGAAGTTGAGGCGTCCCTGGTTACCAGGAAGTGCCGCGCTCCTTCACTGACCATGTGAGACACACGTCAGCAGGAAGTGACGCGATGGGCGCTTCTTGGTTGCCGGGTTACGGTCCGCCCACTTCCGGCGCAATTATCACGGAGCCTGGCGGTGCAGTCTTTAAATAGAACCCGCCGGGCAGGAGTATATGCACAAACCCCCCCCCCCCGAAGAAGCAGGTCTTATACACCTGCGAAACGGTCGTAGGGGCCCTTCCACAGCTGTCTCTGGCTCCACATTACATGCGGTAAGCACTTCAGCACTGCCACTATTTTGTCTTGCACGGAGGTCCCATAAGGAAGCCACAACTAGCTGTACACCTTATACATGGGATATATATAGGCTATTAGGCCCCTATGTTATAAATGGTAGGCTTGGTGGTTTTAAGGGCATAGTGCAATATTACTGGGTATATTCGGCATTGGAATGCATATTTTTATGTGGAACTGGGATTGTGCAAAAACTACATGAAAAAAGCAGCATCAGGATGAGGTCAGAGGGACCAGGGAGTCCACGGACAAGGATCTGGCAGGGATGTCAGCGTTAGGACCCTCCGGACCCCGGGGCCGCCATGTGGAACTGGGATTGTGCAATAATTTGATCTCCCTATATGTGTTTTCCTGTTTACAAGTCCAGCATTGATAATAAATTTGATAAAGCAACATTGAATCCTCTTTTCTGTATGATATACCTTTTATTGAGGATTGCTATGTTTCCCCATAGGATAGTATGGGTGTAACTTTTACTGTTGAGTGATGGATTGTTTTCTATAGCTTCAAATATCTGTTTGCTGGTTTGTAAGGCCTTTTTAGCAGCTGCTCTCTTAATCTGATGAACTTGCCTGGCAGAAACCTTCCTCATTCTGCCTTTATCTGCACGAACACATCTGTGCTCAGAATCAGCCACAAATCACTTCACAATACGATGATCACGCTTATGTTTTTGTGCAATATCAAATGTTTTCATCCCTTGTTCAAGGCATTGCACTATTTGTTGCTTTTCGGCAGCAGAGACATCCTTTTTCTTTCCCATGTTACTTAAAAACTGTGGCCTGCGTAATATTGTGGAACACCCAGTTTTCCTTTTATTGGGCTCACCTGCCAAACTAATTATCACAGATATCTGAGATTGATTTCAATGATCCAAAGAACTCTAATGGTGGGTTTACACACACCAATTTATCTGTTCAATCTCTGAACCAATCTCTGGTTGCAGTGAAATCATGGATACATTGCTCCATGTTGTACACAGCCACAAAATGGAGCAATGTATCCATGATTTCACTGCAACCAGAGATTGGTTCAGAGATTGAACAGATAAATTGGTGTGTGTAAACCCACCATGAGACACAATACTATCAATGGGTTTCATTGCAAAAGAAAACAAAAAAAACAAACCCTATCACTTAAAACCAATTTGCATAATAATTTGGAACACAGTGTATTACTGACAAACTCTGATAGACAATGGCGTCATGTATTAGCCAGCCTTCCAGAGCAGCCTGGCCAATCTTAACGCTGTTGTGTTGTCCAATGAGCGTGTTTGGGGCGCGATGTAATGCACTGTGGCACGCCTATGTCCTCGCCGCGCTGAACATGTACGCCCACATTACCTTTGGGATTGCGGTGTGTGAAGCGGTGATGGAAGTCGACCGGATTATTGCCGCTGTGGGTGACGCGATTTCCGGGGCGACACATCGCATTTCTTTCAGGGCGAGATTGCAGCGTGTAATAGCGCCATCAGCGATCTGAGGCGAGCATGAAAAAGATGCATGCGCACGTTAGATCGCCTCATATCGCCAGGCGATATTGCGGCGTGTAAAAGCATCTTAAAGTAGACCTCTCACCAGGGAAAAAATTTGTAACTTTTCTTCCATTTTTACACTTTTTAATTTTAAAAGGGCCATAGAAGTCCAGAGGCATGAGCCTTTTTATTTAATGCACTAGAAATAGGCCCGATGCTATCGCATCGGGAGTGCGGTGAAATGAACAGGTGCCGTAGAAATATCCGCTGAAAAGTACAGTCCTCTCTCCAGAAAGTACGCTGTTGTTGCAGGATTTATATGGTGTATATGGTGGCTCACTGGTTAGCACTGTATGGTGGCTCAGTGGTTAGCACTGTATGGTGGCTCAGTGGTTAGCATTGTATACGGTGGCTCAGTGGTTAAACTGTATGGTGGCTCAGTGGTTAGCACAGTATATGGTGGCTCAGTGGTTAGCACTGTACACTGTGGCTCAGTGGTTAGCACTGTATACTGTGGCTCAGTGGTTAGAACTTTATACGGTGGCTCAGTGGTTGACACTGTATACGGACGCTCAGTGGTTGGCACTGCATACGGTGGCTCAGTGTTTGGCACTGTATATGGTGGCTCAGTGGTTACCACTGTATATGGTGGTTCAGTGGTTAGCACTGTATATGGTGGCTCAGTGGTTACCACTGTATATGGTGGCTCAGTGGTTACCACTGTATACGGTGGCTCAGTGGTTAGCACTGTATATGGTGGCTCAGTGGTTAGCACTGTATACAGTGGCACAGTGGTTAGCACTGTATATGGTGGCTCAGTGGTTAGCACTGTATACAGTGGCTCAGTGGTTAGCACTGTATACGGTGGCTCAGTGGTTAGCACTGTATATGGTGGCTCAGTGGTTAGCACTGTATACGGTGGCTCAGTGGTTAGCACTGTATACGGTGGCTCAGTGGTCAGCACTGTGTACGGTGGATCAGTGGTTAGCACAGTGGGGGCGAGAGATAGCAGAGCAGGGTGGGGGGCAGTGTAGAGTGAGGGAGAGCAGAGCAGGGGACAGCGTGGCGGAGCAGGGTGACAGCGCGGCGGCGCGGAGTGAAAGCGGGACAGGGCAGAGCAAGAAGAACAGAGCGGGGGTGATTGGGATAGAGCGGGGGAGAGGGTGGTAGAGTGAGGGAGAGCAGAGCAAAGCGAGGGAGAGCGGAGCAGGGGTGAGTGAGTCAGAGTGGGTGCACAGCGCAGCAGAGCAAGAAGAACAGAGCGGGGGTGAGTGGGGCAGAGCGGAGGGACATTTGCAGTAGAGTGAGGGGACAATGGAGCAGAGTGGGGGGTGAGAGGGGCAGAGCAAGGGAGCGCGGAGTAAAGCAAGGGAGAGCAGAGCAGAGGTGAGCGAGGGGACAGCGCAGCAGAGCGGAGGGACGGCGCAGCAGAGCAAAAAGTGCAGAGAGCAGGGGAGAGTGGAGAAGAGCAAGGGTGAGCGGGGGGACAGCCGCAGCAAAGCGGAGCAAAGCGAGGCAGAGCAGAGCAGGGGTGAGCAGGGGGACAGCCGCAGTAGAGCAAGGGGACAATGGAGCAGAGCAGGGGTGAGTGGAGCAGGGGGGGGCAGTGGAGCAGACTGGGGGAGAGTGAGGAAGAGCAGAGGTGAGCGGAAGGACAGCGCAGCAGAGTGGGGGAGAGAGGGGTAGAGCGTCGGAGCAGAGAATTGGGGCAGTGGAACATTCTGTCGGGGCAGTGGAGCAAAGAGGGGGGGCAGTGGAGCAGAGAGGGGGGGCAGTGGAACTTTGTGGGGGGGGCAATGGAGCAGAGAGGGGTGACAGCGGAGCAGAGGGGGCCAGTACAGGAGAGTGGGGTGCAGTGGAGCAGAATAGAGGCAGTTGAGCATTGTGGGGGGGTGGGCAGTGGAGCAGGGCAGGGGGGCAGTGGAGCATTGTAGGAAAGCAGTGGAGCACAGGGGGCAGTGGAGCAGAGGAAGTGGGCAGTGGAGCAGAGGAAGGGGGCAGTAGAGGTGATGGAGGTGAGTATAGTGTGGATGACAGCCGGGGTGCGGTGCTTACCATACTGTGAGGGGTTTCTGCGCACTTCCTGGGTGGCGCAGTGGATTGTGATTGTGCGACATCCAAGATGGCGTCCGGAAAGTCTCGCGAGTCTTCCCGTCCGCCATCTTGGATCTCGCAAGATAGCGGCCTGGAAGACTTCCCGGCCGCCATCTTGGATCTTGCGAGATCCAACATGGCGGATCATCGTCGAAGATGGATGTCGCCGGGCCAGACGGGGCAGATCCAACATGGCTTCGGCGTCGCGGAGAAGATGGCATGTCGGCGGAGGAAAAGATCGGATGTCGAGGGGTGTTAGCGGACGGGTGTCGGTGAGTATAGATGTCAGCGTGAGAGTGCATGGGGGTAGGAGTGTGAGACTGTACATAGCAGAAGTAATCACACTGTGCAGTACTGAGGTCCCCCAGGGGGCAGTGTAAAATAGAGAAAAAAATAAAAAATGTTTATATATATATATATATATATATTGTGAGGCACCGCCGGCATGATCCGCATGGCCGGGGTACATCACATGTAGGATCAGAGGATGATCCTGTGCACACTGGCCGGTTTTCCTGTGATGATAATACTGTGTGAACCAACCTGAACACAATGAGGTTTCATGAGACTAATGAGTGGCAGTGAGAGTGGGATGAGATCGAGGAGTCCATGAGAAATAGGATGTAATGAGTGAGTGCTGACAACCCGGAACACAGGGAGTTAACCTGAGCTGTGTGACAGGCTGACTACAAGCAGCTGAGGGGGTGTGTCCATGTGGGAGTGGCTGGCACGATAAGAGCCGGCCACCTGAGTGATTGTGAGATTCATTCATTCTGGAGGCTGAGATTGATCCTGGAAGCTGAGATTGAGTCAGATGGAAGCTGAGACCAGCCTGAGTGCAGAGCAGTCCAAGGCTCTGTGTGCATGACATGATGGGAGCATGCTAGCTCCATGCCGGTGCCGAGGTCCGTGGTCGTGTCCGCACCTAGAGGGGGAAGCCGTGGTTGACCCGTGGACGCTAGACCGGGCGTGGGGTGAAACACGCCCGGGAAAGGAGCCTGTGGGGATGCCTGGTGGAACCTGTGACCCAGGTAGCGAGACCCGGATCCGTGCCCGGTAAGAAAGCAGTTCCCGAGCGATAGTGTGAACTGTGCACCTGGTGTGCGTAAATCATGTTAGGCGAGTATAGACCGCCCTTGGGACCGACTTAGTGGAGTCCGTTAAAGGTCCTGATGAACCGGAATGTATGTAGCCCGTGGAGGCAATTGTATGTAGTGTGCCAGGCGGGCATAGACCGCCTTTGGGTCCGAGTCAGAGTACTCCGTTAAGGGACCCGATGAACTATGTGTATGAGGGCTTAGGTAATGGCCCTGAATGAGAGATGATGACCTATGTAAGACCCATGTATAATCATGTGGAGAGACAGTGACCCAGCTGGTATGGATGATGTTGGAGGCGTTCCGTCCTTGGGACGAGAGGGAGGCTTGCCCTGCTGCATGCAGAGGGTACCTGATCCCTCAACCACGACCTCTAATGGTGTGGGTGTGCCTGTGGTGCCAGAGACAGGGGTAATAGGGCTCCTAGTAGGTAACGGATGTAGAGGTTCCCGTGCACTATGGTTTGCCAATCCCTGTAATGGGCCATGGAGGGGCCACAGTCCATGGATGTGGGCTGTGAGCAGGTGTGTGATCCATGGACGTTTGAATGATGGATCACATACGGTGTGTAAGGTCCCGGTCAGGCAGGATTCCTGACTAGGGGTGAATGTATATCATCATGCTGGGGTGACTAAAGCCAGGCGGCAGGTACCGCCATTGGGACCCACAGGGCCCGTTGAGGTGTAGGTAACGAAGGTCAGAAGCAGGGGTTAGAAGGGCTCCCGTACTGGGTAACGCGTGGTTAGGCCTGAGGCCGCAGCCACGGGTTACTAGGGTTTGCCAATCCCTGTTATGAACCCGGAGGGTCATCATCGTACTGTAACTTATGTATAGTGTAAGTAGGCCGGAGGCCGTAGCCACCATGGGAGCTGTTAGTAGAGCTCCAATGGGGACAGAGATGGTTACAGGTCCCGGGTTACTATAAAACGTTATGTGCAATATAAGTGTTATGTGATGTTAAATGTAAATGTATGGTGTATTTATGTAAAGTGTTGTTAATCAATGTGATATGTGTCAAACATGCTACCCGGGTTATGTGATTAATATGTGAAAATAAACGGGTAGACATTGGTTAACCTTATAAACACGTGTTCTTGTCGTTTTGCAAGCGGGTTCCCCGGATGCTACCTCACAATATATATAACCCCATAAAAGTTCAAATCGCCCCCATTGAAAATAAAACTTTAAAAAAAAAATGCATATTTGGTATCGCCGCATTCAGAAATGCCCAATCTATCAAAATATAAAATCAAATAATCAGATCAGTAAACTTCGTAATGGAAAAAAAAAGGCCAAACACCAAAATGAAATTTTTTTGGTTGCTACAACATAGCGATAAAATGCAATAACGGGTGAGCAAAACATTGTGTCTACTCAAAAATTGTATAATTAGAAACGTCATCTCAAGATGCAAAAAATGAGTCATCACACAGCTAAAAATGGTAACGCTATGGGTCACGGAAAATGCTATTCATTTTTTTTTAAAACTTTTGACCTTTTTTCACCATTTAGATAAAGGTATAAGTATACATGTTTGGTATCTACGAACCCATACCGACCCGTGGCATCATACCAACTACATGTCAGTTTTACCATATAGTGAACATGGTGAGTTAAAAACCTAAAAAGCAAACATATAATTGCACTTTTTTTTGCAATTTCACCGCACTTGGATGTTTTTTCCCATTTTCCGGAACACTATATGGTAAAATTAAGGATTTTATTCACAAGTACAAGTCGTCCAGCAAAAAACAAGCCGTCATATAACTATATTGATGGAAAAATAAAAAGTTATGGATTTTTGGGAGAAGAGTAGGGAAAAACGGAATATCGCCGGGTGGTGAAGGGGTCAAAGCTGCTTTGTTTTTGTTTTGATACATCCTGGAATTTGGCTTTGACAAAACTTTATTGATATGCACTTGTGCAGACTACATGTGTTTTTTAAAGGGTTTCAACAGCAGAAATGCACTAAAAATGCATGGTCTGGGGGAGTAGCTATTCTACTTTTGGAGAGCATTCTGCCTGCTGGCTGAGGAGACTTATAGCCGCAATGCTCTTCTGGGAAATATGCAAATTGTCACTTCCGTGAGGAAGTAGAGGCTTGTTAAAGAGTCAATTATAACTTTTAGGATTACTGCCTTTATTAGGTGGCACTAGAGTTCAGCTACTTCCTCACTGAAGTGACAATTTGCATATTTCCCAGAGGATCATTGCGGCTATAAGTCTCCTCACTGCCGACTGGCAGAATGCTCTCCACAGGTACAATTATTATTATTATTTATTTATATAGCGCCATTAGGTTCCATGGCGCTTTACATGAGGATAGGGAGACAAGCACAATTACAATAACTCTAGACAATCAGGACATATAAGTACAGGAGGGGAGGGGACCCTGTCCACAAGGGCTCACAGTCTACGAGAACAGACTGTTCCCCCAGATCTCATCTTAGCCCCTCATACAGCCAGATCAGAATCCCACACACTGCACTGATGAGGGGAAATCACCCCGAAATGCAGCGCCTGCAGTTTGGGGTTCCGATCTGGCACAAATCCTGAGTCATATTAAAAGGCTTGTTAAAGAGTCATTTATGAATTTTAGGATTGCTACCTTTATTGTGTGGCATTAGAGTTTGTCTACTTCCTCACTGAAGTGACAATCTAAAAATGCATGAGCACTTTTAACCTTTGTTTTACCTTTATCTAAGGCCCCTTTCACATCATCTTTTTTTGAAATCGCGGCAGATGCGGTGAAAAAAATGCATCTGCCGCGATTACCGCATACCGGCTACACTTGATGTGAAAGGAGCCTTAAGGTACTGTCACACACACAGAGATATCTCTGGGAGACATTGCTTGCAACTCACTGGTTGCAATGAAATCATGGACACATTGTTCCAGGACAGGAGAAGTGGTACTGTGCAGTGTATACATACAGAATAATACAGATACTGAGGATTACATCCAGTATACAGGACAGGAGAAGTGGTACTGTGCAGTGTATATATACAGAATACTACAGATACTGAGGATTACACCCAGTATACAAGACAGGAGAAGTGGTACTGTGCAGTGTTTATATACAGAATAACACAGATACTGAGGATTACACCCAGTATACAGGACAGGAGAAGTGGTACTGTGCAGAGGTGCAGAGTATATATACAGAATAATACAGATACTGAGGATTACACCCTGTATACAGGACAAGAGAAGTGGTGCTGTGCAGTCTATATATACAGAATAATACAGATACTGAGGATTACACCCAGTATACAGGACAGGAGAAGTGGTACTGTGCAGTGTATATATACAGAATAATACAGACACTGAGGATTACACCCAGTATACAGGACAGAGAAGTGCACTGTGCAGTGTATATATACAGAATTGATACAGATACTGAGGATTACACCAGTATACAGACAGGAAAAGAGAACTGTGCAGTGTATATATACAGAATACTACAGATATGGATTACACCCATTGTACCGACAGGAGAAGTGGTACTGTGCATGTTATATACAGAATATATAGACACTGATTTTACACCCATATACAGGACAGAGAAGTGTACTATGCAGTGTATATATACAGAATAATACAATAGTGAGGATTACAACCCAGTATACCGGACAGGAGAAGTGTACTGTGCAGTGTATATAACAGAATAATATAGACACTGATGATTAAACCCATATACAGGACAGGAGAAGTGTACTATGCAGTGTATATATACAGAATACTACAGATACTGAGATTACCCCAGTATTACCGACAGAAAGTGGTACTGTCAGTGTATATATACGGGAATAATATAGACACTGATGATTACACCAGTATACAGGACAGAAAGTGGTACTAGCAGTGTATATAACGATACTGAGGATTACATCAGTAAACAGAGAATTATACCCAGCTTACCAGGAGGCTGTGCTTTTAGATAGGATGCTGTGGTAATAGATAGCCAAGACTCAGCCTGATCCTAAAGTGGGAAAGATGAAAGGTGGCGGCAGAAAGTCCATGCTGGCGTAGAGAGGAACAGGATCCATGGAGACACCGTGAAAACACAGAGAGAACTCTCGGGAAAATTTGTGATGCTGCACACTACAGACTGCGGCGTATACACATTAGAGACGCAGATGTAAAAACATAGAAACTGACTGCTATACAGTAACACACTGCGGACCTGGCACCTACACGCTGCGGACCCTGGGCCCCTTTACACGCTGCGACCTGGCACCTTACACGCTGCGGACCTGGCACCTTGACACGCTGGGGACCCTGGGCACCTTACAAGCTCGGACCCTGGCACCTTACACGCTGCGGACCTGGCACCTTACACGCTGCGAAACCTGGCACCTTACACGCTGCGGACCCTGGGCACGTTACAACGCTGCGGACCCTGGCACCTTAACTCTGGGACCCTTGCACCTTACCGTGCGGACCTGGCACCTTACACGCTGCGACCCTGGCACCTTACCGCTGCGGAACCTGGGCACCTTACACGCTGCGACCCTGGCACCTTACACGCTGCGGACCCTGGGCACCTTACACGCTGCGGTACCCTGGGCACCTTACACCTGCGGACCTGGGCACCTACAGCTCTCACGGACCTGGGCACGTTACACGTTTGCGGACCCTGGCACCTTACACCTGCGGACCCTGGCACCTTACACGCTGGGACCCTGGGCACTTACACGCTGCGGACCCTGGCACGTTACAGCTGCGGACCCTGGGCACGTTACACCGCTGCGTACCTGGGCACCTTACACCTGCGGACCTGGGCACCTTACACTCTGCGGACCTGGGCACCTTACACGCTGCGACCCTGGGCACCTACACGCTGCGGACCCTGGCACCTTACACGTCGACCCTGGGCACCTTACACGCTGCGGACCCTTGCACCATTACACGCTGCGACCTGGCACCTTACACGCTGCGGACCCTGGTCACCTACACGCTGCGGACCCTGGTCACTTACACGCTGCGGACCCTGGTCACCTAACACGCTGCGGACCTGGCACCTTACACGCTGCGGACCCTGGCACCTTACACTCTGCGGACCCTGGGCACCTTACACGTGCGGACCCTGGGCACTTACACGCTTGCGGACCCTGGCACCTTACACCTGCGGACCCTGGGCACCTTACAACCTGCGGACCCTGGGCACCTTACACGCTTGCGACCTGGCACGTTACAACGCTGCGACCCTGCACCTTACACGCTGCGGACCCTGGCACGTTAACACGCTGCGACCCTGGGAACGTTACACGCTGCGGACCCTGGCACGTTACACGCTGCGGACCCTGGCACCTTACACGCTGCGGACCCTGGCACCTTACAACGCTGCGACCTGGGCACCTTCACGCTGCGGACCTGGGCTCCTTACAGCTGCGGACCCTGGCACCTTACACGCTGCGGACCTGGGCACCTTAC
Source organism: Allobates femoralis (assembly GCA_033576535.1). Classification (NCBI taxonomy): domain Eukaryota; kingdom Metazoa; phylum Chordata; class Amphibia; order Anura; family Aromobatidae; genus Allobates; species Allobates femoralis. The sequence goes on along the minus strand of JARQOC010000006.1, from coordinate 356,046,274 downwards.
ACGCTGCGGACCTGGGCACCTTACAACGCTGCGGCCCTGGGCACCTTACACGCTGCGGACCCTGGGCACCTTACACGCGCGGACCTGGGCAACCTTACACGCTGCGACCTGGCACGTTACAACGCTGCGACCTGGGCACTTACACGCTGCGGACCCTGGCACGTTACACGCTGCGGACCTGGCACCTTACACGCTGCGGACCTGGCAACCTTACACGCTGCGGTACCTGGCGCGTTACACGCTGCGGACCTGGGCACATCTGAGACTGTTTTATATCTTGTATCACAGCACTATACTGAAAAAGTCCACACTATATAAAGTATATAGGCAACTAGTACAGCATAAGTGTGGACCTGTATATACTGTACTAGCTGGGTGCCCGATGCACATGCATCGGATTCTAGCAGAGCGAGTCTCTGACTCTCATGCCGCTCGCGGCCAATGCTTCGCGCTGCTAAGGCGACTGCCATGCCCGCTGCGCGGATAGCGAGTCGCTTAGAACTGCTCGCATGGCCGCTGTCGCGCCAATGCTTCGGGCGTATCCACATGACCACGCTGACTCGCAGCGTGAGCGGACTCAAAAGGGCAAAAACCATTCGTGATTATATAATAGATAGTCTGTGTAGAGACAGAGAGACACACAGACACTGTCAAACACACAGATAGAGACATTCTGACAGCAGAACGACACTCAGAAGACACACACAGACATGATACTCACATATACCGTAGCACTGTGATGATGTCACATCAGGGAGGCACAGGGTCACATGATCATCTCAGAGAGATCAGAAGGATGAGACGCTGGAGGGCCTCCTGATTGCTGTGAGAAAGGGCACTGCTTTGGGAAACGGTCGCCCCCTTCACGTGGCCCCGCCCCTTCACGTCCGGGCCCTGCCCCTTCAGTCCGTGGCCGCTCGGTGACAGGCATACTGAGCTGGAGTAGAGGGCCATAGGAAAGTCCACGCCCAGCCATCTAGGAAGAGTTCGGAGAGAGGAAAATGTCTCTCTGCTCCAAAACAGCTTTGATTGCCGGCCGCCCGCACGCCGCAATCAAAGCGGCAGTGTAGTGCGAGGCCGCGTGCCAGCGGAGGCGGCTCTCGTGCCAACCCCTGGCACGCATGCCATAGGTTCGCCATCAGCCCTATACAATGACGACTTTTTTTAAATATTAACTTGCCAACTCAAATTTTGTCAAATAAAATTAAATTTTCAGCTTATCGATTTGCTGCAAATTTCATGGGAACACAAACCCCATACAAGAGTAAGTCTAATTAATAAGACACTGACAAACAAAATATGGTGAAAGATGGCCGTGAGGCTTTACTTAGGGTTTGAATTAAATTACAGATCAAAATCCATATTCAGAACTCATAAAATAAACAACTTAGGCTGCTTTCACATCAGCGGTTTTTGCGATTGCGGCAGATGCGGTGAAAAAACTGCATTTTCCTCGATTACCGCATAACCGCTGCACTTGCGGCACAGCCCCATAGAATGTCTATGCGGGCTTGCAGCAGGTGCGGCAAGTGTGGTATGCGGCTGACCGCACCGCTTTTTTTTTCGCGGCCGCACCTGCCGCAAGTGCCGAAACCGCACTTATGCCGCACACTTCCGCAAGCACCATAGACATTGCATAGGGCTTGCCGCAACTGTGCCGCAAGTGCAGCGGTTATGCGGTAATCGCGGCAGATGCGTTTTTTTCACCGCATCTGCCGCGAACGGCAAAAACCGCTGATGTGAAAGTACCCTTAGATGGGAATACATCCATCATAAAGAATAAAAATTAAATCCATAAATTCACAATTTTAATGGGCAGAATTTCCCCACAAATAATCCTCATGATGAAGTCCATAAACTTTGACGGATCCAGAACAAACAGGGAGGGAGGGTGGGTGACGTCTTCAGCACTTCCTGCTGCCGAGTGACTGCAAAAACACCTCAGCACGGGTAAAATGGATTTGAATTTTTTGTGCTCAGAGAGCATCAGCCAATCAGCAGGCTGCACACCTCACAGCAGTCCAGATGGCCGCTCATAGCACACCGGGACCCTGTAACCTAATTGATGCGGCAGATTTTACCTCAGAAACAGCACTGAGGTTGCTGCAGATAAATAATCACAGTACAACATAACATTTTAAACAAAAACAAACATTAAATAATGCTTGAAAATAAAAATATAGACATGTAAAGAATGGGAGAACAGTAAACAGTGGGAGGGTGGTTGTGTTCCCATGTGACCAGGGCCGCACCGTCCATAGGACAATCAGAGCCTTTAGGCTCAGGCGGCAAGGAGGCAGGGGGAGCGGCAGTGCTGAAGGGGCGGTGCCTGCAAACAGTGGCTCCCTGTTTGTTGTGCGCTAGCTGCCTGCAGTAATCCAAGGTATAATTGCTGTGCTTTACACTCGCGGCCCCCGCCAGGGACATCTTTCCCCCCACCGATCCTCACCTGCGGCCGCCGCTACCACCGGCACAACACACCCACCCACTCTTCATCTGTGGCCGCCACTACCGATAGCACAACCCTGCTCCTCACCTAGGCTCAGGCGGCAGATAGGCTTGATGCACCCTGCATGTGACCCCTACGTTATATTCTCCGTGGGTCACCCAAGTACTGTAAAGACTAAAACTGCCAGAAAACGTGTAACACTAAGGTCTACTAGGACATTATTGTATTTTTTTCAAAGTTTTTAATACAAACACAGCTTTAGTAATGCTAATCTTCTACATACTGTATATAAGTATTTTTTCACTGCTTTCCTGTCACAAACACCATCTGTAATGTGTATTCATTATTTTTAAATCTTTCACTAGCTATTTCTCTAAGCTATGAGTTATGACATCTTTTCACTATCCCAGTTCATTGCAAAATTGCTGCTGTAATGCCTGTGTTTCCTTTCATACAAACTATGGTAGTCCCTTCTAATTGGCTGTGCTACATCATGTGATGTTATAGCTGCAAGGGAATATGGTGAGGCCGTCAAAGGCCAAAAGAATACAACTACAAAGTAGCAGACTAAATAATCTCACAATGCAGGGGGTTTGCAAGTACTGAGGCCCATTGTAAAAAAAAATGTCATCAACACTCTGCTAACTCATTATCTACAAAACTGCAAGCTTTCTCTGGCATTAACTTTTTCAGAAACTTGGACTTACCCATGCATCCTTGTTGGGAAGAGTGTTCCATACCTAAGATGTATGGGTACATCCTAGTTATTGAGTGAGGCTCAGCAGCTCTGCCCACATGATCACCACTAGGCGCTCAGCTAATGTGACAGCCAAGCACTGGCTCTTATGGTGGGTTTACACACACCAATTTATCGCACTTAGACGCACAACACTCCCCCTTGAGGAAGCTGCAGCTACCAGGCACATGCAGCGAAACGCCGCGTCGGGGTTCTAGCCCAGCGGGACTTGTGGAGGGCACCTTTCCCACACTTTGATCCAATATGGGTATGCCTTCACTGTGAGCCACATATGTACTTGAACATAGAAAAAAGCGCTAGAATGTGATTACTCCAAATGAGTTATTTATTGTCTTCACACTTCTTTGCACAGGCACTTTATATGGATGTAACCATATTCAATGTAATAACGCTTTTGTCATATGCATTGTAATGATCTTTGCTTTCTACTTCTGTACTTGATGGATCTCGCATTACTATGAGATTCCGTTTACCCTATTTTTTGATGTGTTATGACACACTTGTGCCCTTGTACTAGTCTGCTGGATTTGTTGTATATGTACTATTTTTGCCACCTTACTACCTATTTTAATGTGACGTCTTCTAATAAATTTTGAATTTTTGCATAGTACTCTTTGTTCTCCTGTTTTGAAAACACCAATTTATCTGTTCAATATCTGAACAGATCTCTGGTTGCAGTGAAATCATGGACATATAGTTCCATTTTGTGGCTGTGTACAAATGATACAATGTGTCCATGATTTCACTGCAACCAGAGATCCGTTCAGATATTGAACAGATAAATTGGTGTGTGTAAACCCACCATGACAGCCAGGAGTGGTTAATGGCCTGCCCCTGGCTGTTTAACCCCTACATGTTGCGATCAATAGCATTCACTGCATTTACACACTTGGTCAAAATTATTGGTACACCTCGTTTAATGAAAAAACCCACAATGGTCACAGTAATAACTTGAATCTGACAAAACTAATAATAAGTAAAAAATATCTATGAAAATGAACAAATAAAAGTTTGATATTGCTTTTCAACCCTGCTTCCACAAGATTTAAAAAAAAAAAAAAAAATTAAACTCATACATTAGGCCTGCACAGAAATGATGGTTCCTTTAACTTAATATTTTCTTGCACAACCTTTTGAGGCAATCACTGCAAATAAATCATTCCTGTAACTGTCAGAGACTTCTGCACCTCTCGACAGGTATTTTGGTGACTCCTCAAGAGCAAACTACTCCAGTTGCCTTTTCCAGACGGCATGTTTCAGCTCTTTCCAAAGATGCTCAATATGATTTAGGTCAGGGCTCATAGAAGGTCACTTCAAAATAGTCCAATGTTTTCCTCTTAGCCATTCTTGGGTGTTTTTAGCTGTGGGTTTTGGGTCATTATCCTATTGCAAGACCCATGAACTAGCTTTCTGACACTGGGCAGCACATTTCTCTTTAGAATCCATTGATGGTCTTAAGATTTCATTGTACTCTGCACAGATTCAAGACACCCTGTGCCAGATGCAGCAAAGCAGCTCCAGAATATAACAGAGCCTTCTCCATTTTTCACAGTAGGGACAGTGTTCTTTTCTTGATATGCTTCATTTTTCCATCTGTGAACATAGAGCTGATGTGCCTTGCCAAAAAGTTCAATTTTTGTCTCTTCTGTCCATAGGACATTCTCCCAGAACAATTGTAGCTTGTCAACATGTATTTTGGCAAATTCTTGACTGACTTTTTTATGATTTTTTTTTTAACAATGGTGTTCTTCTTGGTCGTCACCCCTGAAGTCCATTTTGGCTCAAACAATGGTGCAATCTGACATTAATGTTCCTTGAGCTTGAAGTTCACCATTAATCTCTTTAGACGTTTTTCTGGGCTCTTTTGTTACCATTCTTATTATCCATCTCTTTGATTTGTCATTAATTTTCCTCCTGCAGCCACGTCCAGGGAGGTTGGCTACAGTCCCATGGATCTTAAATTTCTGAATAATATGTGCAACTGTAGTCACAGGAACATCAAGCTGCTTGGAGATGGTCTTATAACCTTTACCTTCAACATGCTTGTCTATGATTTCTTTCTAATCTCCTGAGGCAACTCTTTCCTTCGCTTCCTCAGGTCCATGTTGAGTGTGATACACACCATGTCACCAAACAGCACAGTGAGTATCTGTAGCCCTATATACAAGCCCACCAACTGATTACAATATTGTAGTCACCTGTGATACTAATTAGTGGACACACCTTGATTTAACATGTCCCTTTTGTCACATTATTTTCAAGGGTACCATCATTTCTGCCCAGGACTTTTCATGAGTTTAATTTTTTTTTAATTCTGTGGAAGCAGGGTTGAAAAGCAATGTCTGACTTTCATTTGTTCATTTTCATAGATTTTTATTTATTATTACTTTTGTCAGATTCAAGTTTTTTCTGTGACCATTGTGTGTTTTACTTTCATTAAACGAGGGGCACCAACAATTTTGGTCACGTATGAAGGAGGCTGGTAAAGGAATTGCACTCCTCTCCCATTTACTTGGGACCCTGGAGACGTGATCATGAGGGCCCAATTGTTAACAGGGCAACCCGAAGTTATCATGATGATCTCTAGTTCAGCCAGCTACAGCAAGCCTCTTAAACCATGCCAGGAGCATGTCATAAGAGGTTTCTGTTTGCATAAAACTGACAGGTGTAATCCATTGCAGTTCTTATACATTGCAATAGATTATACGAGTGATCAGAATAATAAAACTTAAAGTAAATAAAAAATAAATTGTACAAATATTTAAAAACAATCACAAAACAAAGAACAAAAAAAGATTAATAAAACATGACATATACATATATATATATATTCGTGTAACTAAAGAAACAAAAAAACTATGCATATAGGGCAGCATGGTGGCTCAAGTGGTTAGCACTGTAACCTTTGCAGCACTGGGGACCTGAGGTCATGGGTTCAATTCCCACTAAGGACAACATCTGCAAGGAGTTTGTATGTTCTCCCCATGTTTGCGTGGGTTTCCTCCAGGCACTCCAGTTTCCTCCCACATTGTAAAGACATACTGATAGGATATTTAGATTGTGAGCTCCAAGAGAGACAGCATTACTGATGTATGTAAAGTGCTATGGAATTAATAGCACTGTATAAATGAATAAATATATATTATATATATATATTTGGTAAGTCCTCGTCTGGAACAACGGAATCTATAAAACTGTCGCACTATTTAATCCTTTCAGTAAACAGCTTAAAAAGAAGTGGAAAGTAACTATGCTTTTTCATCATACCACCAAAAAAGTTAAATAAAATGTCCTTGCTCTCAGAATACAGCTATACATAAACAATTTTTTTGTATACAATTTTAGTTTTTATGATGTAAAAGCAGCAAAACACAAAAAACAATATAAATGAGGTATCACTGTATCTGTACTCAAACAGTAAAGGTACCGTCACACGCTAGGATATAGGTGAACTATATCGTTGGCTATGTCACGTGACTGCAATCCTTTTGACATCGTTAGTGCGTTGTCACACGCAAGGATATCGTTAACGATCCTAAATTTGGCAACGCGCCAGCTACTTAGAGAAGAACGATTGAACGATCCCCTGAACGATATTAAAAAGTAGCAGGTATAGGAGAATTATGAACGACATCGTTCAAAAAGGTGTCACACTGAACGATGTTGCTGCTTCCCAGAACATTAATTGGAAGATGAACGATTGATTTGAGGTCAAGATCTCAAATTTTTGATAAGCGATCTAATGATTTATCCTTCCAACATCGTTCGTTTACACGCAACGATGCACAAACGATATCGTTTAAATGATCACAAATCCGTGATGTTTCAACGATATCGTTAACGAGATCCTAGCGTATGACGGTACCTTAAAGCTGTCTTATCACTTTTATGACACAGTGAATGGTGGGTTTCTGATGTTTTGGCATATGTGACGCAACAGCCAAAATGACACTCCAAAATTCAAAAAGCACTCCTTCTCTGCTGAACTTGAAAAATTCATCACCATTGTAATTTGTGGTTGATTATGAGAGTATAACCATTGCTTACTACTCTACCCTTGAAAAAGTGTTTTATTGTGTTTTATTGTGACCACCATCTCCTGCAAAGGCTGAGCTAATGGCAAGGCAGCACCCCAAGAAACTCAGAGACCCTTTACAGGGATTTGGAATTACAGTGGAGCCCAGGAGGTAGCTGTCTGTAGGTGAGCAGCAGAACAGAACAGGGAGGTGACCTGGAAGGAAGAAGGCTAGGAGGTCAGGGAATAGACAAAATCAGGATCCAAAAGGGTAGCCCACAAGCAGTGTCAAAACCAGGAGGGCATGAAAAGTACAAAAATCTCAGGTGGTAGAGAAGATAGATAATAGAACACCAACCAGATAGCTGGGAAAACCAAGAATATATCTAGCAGTTTCCAGGGCAGACCTTAAGTTATTTGAAGGGTGCAGTCCACTCTGGAAGGCTGGAGCTCACAGCCTGATGACATCATCTGGACCGCCCCTACAACCAGGCCAGATGCTGATGCACGACTGATATCAACCACCCCACTTCTGATGGAGGAATGAAGCTTGCGCCTACCAGACGCCTCTGTAGGGACCTCTTTGCTTTTACCAGTATCACCACAGGAGGAACATGATGATGTGAAGTGACAGAGGCAGGAACCAAAGGAACAGGTCCCGACGTGGACATGGCCCCCCTATCACCGACACCACTAGCCGAAGGAATCCTGCAGCACCTAGTGGCTGGGGCAGGAATAGCAGTCACCGATTCTGTTGGGACGTGACAGTGACACCACTAGCCAAATAAATCTGGCAGCGCCTAGTGGCTGGGGGAGGAATAGCATTCACTGATTCTAATGGCGACGTGACATTTATGAGGTTTTTTTTTTATATATATGTGTGTTTGTGTGTAATCCATCTTTTATATTTGAAGATTAAAAATTAACTAAACCCTTATTACTTTGAAACACAAAGCAAATGTTTAAAAATAGTGCTGGTGTAAAGTAGACATGTGGGATATAGCAATATCTACTGTATTATTCTCTGATGAATATCAATCCAATTTAGCATACAGAATAAAATATAACTTTTAATTAGCCAAAATACATAAAGTGACAATTTGCAACCAATATCAAGAGTGCAAGAAAACTGTACAATAAAAAAGGATAGATCACACCCAATTGTTCTACTAGGGGAGTCACTCCTCTCAGTTGTGCAAGGAAAGCTGCTTGTCAATCCAGTAAAAATATCACATCTGGGGAGAGGGCAAACACTAACGTGCCCCTGCGATATGGCTTCTGCCCTTACAAGGACAGCACCCACGTGTGGCACTGACTGAACTAAAAAAGAACTAACCTTCACGACGCGTTTGTGCCTCAGTATGTGAGGCACATCACAGCTGCCCCACAATATAGTAATGCTAATTGAGGCATATTATTGGAAATGAATGCATATTTTAAGACTCTCAATTTCCCCCCGTTTCCTCCCCGGATGAGCCTCACATATTGACACCCCCAAGTGTGATATTTTTCCTAGCTTGACAGGACGCTTTCCTTTCCCAACTGAGAGGAGTGACTCCCCTATGAAATTAAGTAGATGAGATCTATCCTTTTAAAATTGCACGCTTTTCTTGTACTTTATGTATTGGTTACACATTGTCATTTTTTTTATTTTGGTTTATTTTATCGTATTTATTAAAAGTTATATTTTATCCTCTATGCTGAATTGGAAAGTAGACATCTGTTAAATGTTATTTGTTAACTATTTTGTGTGAGATAACTATGATTTAAGGACATAAAAAATTAAGAGTTTGAAAATTGCAAATTTTTCATCTAATTTCTGATATTTTCACAAAAAAGAACACAAAAATGATCGTCCTAAATTTATCATTAAGTACGATATGTCATGAAAAAACAGTCTTCGAATCACTGGGATTCTGTGAAGCCTTCCAGAGATGTTACTTCGTAAAGTGACACCAGTAAAAATTGTAAACTTTGGCCTGATCAGGAAGGTGAAAACAGGCTGGGTGGTGAAAAGGTTAATATCGCCATAAAATTTGTGCGGTGCCTTGGTAGCTTCATGGTTGTGGTTTTCATGGCCGAGCGGCTGCATGTAAGCTTTACATCACCAAACATAAAACCAGGCATTAATTGAGGTTGTTTAATGCACAATATCAATAGAGTTTGGAGCAGTAGGAAGGTGTTTTGTGGAGTGAATCACTCTTCTCAATCTGGCAATGAACTTTAAATTTGGCGAATACCAACAGAGCTTTACCTGTCTGATTGAATTGTGTAATTATGGGGGAAGAGTGACAATGTTATGGGGTTTGTTTTCAGAGGATGGCCTAGATCCATTGTAATCATTAAGGGAGAACTTAATGCTTCAGCACACAAGTCATGTTGGACAATTTCATGTGTCGAGCCCCAGGCTTTGGGATACTCAGGTATCAGACTCTGTGGGTAGTGTTGCTGTGTCACGGGGAGTGGTGGCCCGCCTGATCCCGTGTCCTGGGTGACACTTCAAAAAGGGATGTATTTACAGGGGAAAATGGTGGGTTCTCTCAGAAATACCCATCCTTCGTCCTGGTACACAGAGACGACGGTTCCTTGGTGGCATAGTTCTACTGGGGCTGTGATCTTGCCTCATCCTGTAGTCACCTTGTTGCCTGTTCTCTCTGGAATTACTCCTCTCGGCGTTGTTGTCTGGCCACTTGGTCTCTTTCATTGTAAAGATGATTGACACGACTGGTGTGACCAGTACTGTGGAGGTGGTGAGTTGCCGCTTGAGACTCTGGAGTTCACTCTCGTCTCCGCTGAGCTCACTATGGCGGGGTTCCTCGCTGCTGCCGCTGACATGCAGTCCACCACGCAGCTTCTGGGGTGCTCCCTCCTGAGGCTCCCTCTACGTCCTCTGGCTCCTCGTAGTCTGTCTCGTCGTCTTCTGCTTCGAAGATGACGTCTGGGTCAGTAGGGGACGTCCGCGCCGCCTCCAGCCGGAGGTAGCTGCTGGTACGGGATGGTGGTGTATCTGGGGGTTCAGTCTGAACTCCCGTGTCCCAGGTCTGGACAGGTGGTGGTACGGGTGGTAACGAGGCACGGTACTCCATGACTGCCTGCTCTACTACCGCTGCCTCTCGCGCTTCGCGACCTTCTATCATTGATGACAGTTCATAGGTCCACTCCGCACTCCACCACGTCAAGGCTTTTCCATGTCCTGGCAGAGCCATCCAAACGCGTCCCTCCAGTAGTCAGCATCCCTTAGTGTTAAGAGGGATGCCGCTGCTGGATTGCCTTGCGCAGATCTGGCTTGCTCCTTGAGCTCATGCAATATATCTCTCCAACGGGGTGCCGCCATGCTGCCAGGTACAAAGAAGCCTTGGCTGTTCTGTCCTTCTCTTCTGGTTTGTCTCTTTATTGGCAGCCACTCCTGGAAAACTTCCTGTGGGCCGCCCCCCTGATTGATTGATGGCATTCTGGCGGCCACACTTTTTGGTGCCTCCGTCTTGGCCCTCCTTCTTCTAGGGCTGAGGCACACCCCCGGGCCTGCATATGGTGTTTAGTACATGGCTACGGCGCCATCTTGAGTCCTCCTGCAGTGATGGCGGGAACCCATTTTTGGCGCCAAGCAATGGCGGAAAAAGTTTGTTTCAATAATCCAAGACGCACAGTACCCGGTAATACCGTGCACGAGATCCTGTTCATGTATGCCAAAAGATATGTCCTGCCCCAGGCTTTGGGATACTCAGGTATCAGGCTCTGTGGGTAGCGTTGCTGTGTTACGGGGAGTGGTGGCTGCGCCTGATCCCGTGTCCTGGGTAACATTCAAAAAGGGATGTATTTACAGGGGAAATCTATATACAGTTCTCGTGACGCCACCTGTAGTATCTGATGATGGGTCACCAGCACCTCCACAGTCCGCCGCAGGTGGATGGTAATGCGGCTGAGTTGGTAAAGTCCCCTACAGGTAGGGCTGGACCTCCAGGGCAGCGTTCCTGCAATGGAACAGCTTGATGTAGAAGAAACACAGGCAGAAGCAAAGTCACTTTCTCCAGGGTACTTTACTGTTAACTTGTAGCAGCAGTTACAGTTTACAGTTCAGAATTCAGATGTTACAAGAACAGGTAGCTTAACGGGTGGCTGCAAGTGGATCCCAGGTGGTATGGTGGAACCCTCAGTGTGCCTTCGTTAACTAACCCGTGTCCGTTCTTCCCCGCTTTGGATCGATCTATACCCAGTAGCTCCGTGTAGGTAGTACCGGCAGTCCCCTCCCTCATTGGTGAGGAAGCAGGCAGACCCCTCCGATGGCAGGGTGCTGCGGCTGATGAACAAGCCACAGCACCGGTTGCCGACTGCAAAGCTGGACTTTGGCCGGATCCCAGGGCCCGGCGTTAACCTGGTGGACTGGAGTGTACCCTGCAGTATGGCCGCTCCACTCTGAGGACATCCCTTTCTTTCTAGGGCCCGGACTCCCCTGTCAGGCGCCCTCTTTCAGGACCTCCTCAAGGCCCCTTCTTCTTCCCTCCGGTTCGGCTTGAAACCGCTCCAGTGTGACCTTCCGCCTCATTCACTAAGCTCGATCTTCCTAAAACCTTTTCTCTTCCTCCATTCTCCTCCAACTCTTGGTCAAAGACCTCCTTGATCCCCCTAGATGTGAATTTATCCCCTCCTGGGTAACCTCCCACCCTAAACTAATGTGGGAGTGTTGGAAATGGGTCCCACCCACCATCCTAGGGTCCACCTGCAGCTGGAGTATCTACACCTCTTTTACGGGTGTAGTACCCCTCTGTGACACCTGCATTTGCGAGGCGGCACACATGCTTCAAAGCTAATGAGAATATTTTGAGGGAAGACATTTTCTGTTCCAACATAACTGTGCCTCAGTGTGTAGGGGGATTCAGGTCTCTGCTGCCCCATCTCGGAGGATACTGTGACCCTGTAAAGTTATATAAAAACATGTATGTCTGTGTTATGTGATGTTGCCACTTGGTGGCCAGTTGTGTGGAGACTGCTTCTCCAGGATAGCCAGGGTTAATTATTCTTAGTAATCTTGTACATCCCTTAAGGATGGAGTCAGATAAACAAAAATAGGTTGTGCAAATTGGCAGTAGGAGAAAGAATGGAAAGGAGGAAGAAGTGACAGATGCTGCACCCCTGGGAGGCATAGTAGAGAGAGGAGCCCAAGAGTCTAATTCGGCCAGACCTTGGGGTCAATCTCAGGACTCAGATACGAAGGGTCTAAGAAATGGAGAACCGAGCGGGGAGAGAGCCAGTCATCTGCGTCCCCCAAGGGTTGAGCCTGTAAGTTCTTGGGTAGCGTCTGTCTTCTACTGGTGAATACTCAATGATTCTCATACTTTTTCTCACTTAGTTTTCTGGTAGGAGAATGTTTGTCCCACCTCTTTTGATTAATTAAGGTTCATGCCTCCATATGCGCTCCTTCATACCATCCGCTCTTAGAGCCGCCCCTGACGCAGTGACGCGACCAAGCGGCATGGCTGCAGTGCGCAGGTGCCGGAACCATGGTAACGCGTCCCAGGTTCCCGGCCTGCGTACTCGCCGGCCGACAAGTTCCGGTTGCGTCACTTCCGGTCGACGGCGATTTCTGATGATGCGGTGAATAGGTATGTAGGATTGAATGCTGATGGTGGGCACTATATTAAGAGGTAGTGGGGCTCTGTCTCCTCGCAGGACATATCCCCTTGAGGAAGCTGTGGTTACCACACTAGCACAGCGAAACGCCGCGTTGGGGCTCCTAGCTGTGATCAGGCCTAAGGGAATTTACTAAGTTCACATATGGGTATGCCTGGATATTTGACCTTGTAACCATTTGTCTGCTGGTTTTCACACTGCATGGATTTAAGTATCTCTAGCTGCTCCCGCTGCATTGGCAGTTCCTTATGCTAGTTTTGACTAGTTTCTTTGCACTGCACTTTGCACTTTATTTAGGTATCTCTGCGTCTGCAGTTGGGTTCTAGCTACTATTACCATTGTGTTCTAATTATTTATGTATATCTACGTACTATGTGGATCCTGCATGTAATGAGTAATGATACAATCATGTCATTCCTGAATATACCCTGTATTTATGGCTATGTTACTCCCTGAAATCCTGTAATCGGCTCTTTTTGTATGCACCGTTAATTTGTCACTCCACAATTTTTAAATACGTCATTCATCTAATAAACTAATCAGTTTTGCATCGTATTCAGTTTTTCTTGTCTTGCAATTCTCATCAGTTGCCAAAGGCCTGACAGGCTCTTGAAAGCAGACTGTAGATGTAGGAGATGAGAGGCTTGAGCGTATTTTCGGTAACCCAAGTGCCAGGGAAGCGGTTGGTCGCTAAACATACTCTAAAGGGTTATTTTGCTGCACACTAGAAGACTAAGAATTATGGGAGATGCTTAGCAAATGTCTTGGCCAATGCAAATGAGCCCAATAATCGTGTCAAGGTGCATCTCACAGATTGGGACCCTCACTTGAAATACCTCTATGTGTGACTAAAATCAGCTTGTATGGGAAGGTAGTATCCTGGATATAAAGGAAAGGAATTCTACTACATCTAACGGGTGGGGGTGCACAGACAGCAAAAGTTACGGCATTAACAAACAGACTGACCAGCACACCTAATGTGCGTGAACAAGGTGCTAGCAGAAATAAACACATAACTTTAAAGCCATAGTAGAATCCCGTTCCTTTATAGCCAAGATCCTACTTTCGGGGGGCGTGTCCTGCAGCCTATGGCGCCGGACGCATACTAGAGGAGCTCTCCCGGTCTTCCCTCCTTAACGGCATCTGAACGGCACTCACACCACTCCAATTCACGCCAGAATCTGGGGGCTATACACCGGAGCTTACCGGCGAGGTGAGGAGCTGATTGCTGGTCCCGGAACGGGATTTCGGGCCCCTCTGGAAGCTGCGGAGGTTCCCTCCCTCCCCCACACCACGAGGCAGAAGTGCGGCGGAGGCCCCTTATCTCCCTGCTACTTGCCAGAGGCCGGCTCCCTTCCTGCATCGTCCGGGAAGCGTCTGGAGAGCGGAGAGACCGGGCGGTGCTGAGCGGCAGTGCTGCGGGGAAGACCTGGCGGGAGGAGGAAGACACCAGCCTGCTGTTCACTGCTAGGATTGCTGCCCTGTGGAACGCAGGTGACTACCCAGGCCCCTGGAGTGCATGTGGATACTGTCTGTTAACCCCGTATGCCTGGTATGGAGGACTGATTACATATAGAGGCAGATCTGTGCAGCTACTAACTCCCTAGTCCCGTGTTCACAAGGAGACTGTCATCGGTCCATATCCACATACATAAAGTGGTGCACTATTCCCCACTAACTGAGATATATGAAAACTAACTGTTGTGCTGACTTCCAGTGCCCCAGTGAAACCAGCACATTCCACAGACCAAAACAACCTCACATAGAGATTTTGCCATAATCCTGCTGGCACGGATCTATAATCTTTCTATTATATAGACTTTCGGCCGAGTTTGGCAATGTCCAGGTCCTCCTCCCGTAATCGCACCAAAGACCCCAAAGTAACTGATTTTTTTGTGGCGGAGGCTCAACGCACACCTGTCTCCAAAATGGCACAGGGCCCTCAGAACTCTCAGCGGTCTCCTCATTCGGGTCCTCGATCTCCTGGGGAGCCGATGGCGCAACCAGGGGGGAACGGGATGATTCCCCGGTGACAAAGACATATCTTAAGTCCCTACTGGATTCTATGCAACAAACCTGGTTCGAAGACATGAAGGGCTTTGTGCGTGAAATACGAGACGATTTAGTGGCGGTAGCAGACCGGACCTCCCATCTGGAGTCCAAAATGGCGGAGTACTCATCAGCCCACAATGATCTTGCAGACAGTTATTCTGCCTTGGACCGGGAGATGGGGTCAGTTAACACGAGAATTTGTCATCTAGAGGACAAGTTACGACGGAATAACTTCAAATTAAGGGGCCTATCAGAATCAGTGGATGACACGGATCTTCTTGCAACGGTCACTGAATTCCTAACCACTATCCTGCCTGGCGTATCACGCGAAAACCTAGCAATTGAAAAGGCATATAGGATCCCCAAGCCTAATCGCCTCCCTAAAGACATACCAAGAGACGTATTGGTACTCCTGATCCGCCTCGGTATCAGAGACACTCTTCTACAGGCTATGAGGAGAACCCCACAACTGCCAGATCCATTTGGAGGTCTATCAGTGTACCCTGACCTCTCTCCCCTGGGACTCTCTCACGCCACAGGGAATTCGGCTCATGCTGCCAAATACTCCGGGACAAGAACATTATGTATTCCTTGGGGTCTCCTGTCTCCCTAAACTTTAAATACAAAGGCACCAAACATTCCTTTGCTTATCCATCATTATTGCGCAAGGCACTGAAGTCCTGGAACTTGGCGTCATCCTCTAACCTACCCTCACCCACCTTTGACCGCGGACTTGGCGCCCCTGGTTCTACCCCTAGCCCTGCAAAAGACGCAACTTGAAGGTGTGCGTGACTGTGATCAAATGGGATGACCGGAACTGATTCCTTTTTTGTTCTTTTTTTCTTTCTAAAATCCTAGTCTGTTCCATATGGAACTTAGGTCCAGCCCCCAGGGTGTTTTTTGTGCACTCTACTACTGTTTGAAGATTCTCCACGACGAGACTCTGCGCTTGTTTGACTTTACTAATTTTTTTGCCTATTAGTGTTGATTTGTGTGTTGTCTCCCTCTCCTTTCCTTCCCCCCTCTTCCCTCACAATTGCCCCTCTGCACTGTTACACTGTTTATTGATTGTTCATAGAAAAGGCGTTCAGACACACTTGTCATGAGTGCCTCAGTGGTATCCGTTCATGTTAACGGCCTGAACTCGCCCATCAAAAGATCATTGACGTGGCGCCAGCTTCTAAAGACGAACAGTGAGGTAATATGCCTGCAAGAAACTCACCTTCTCCCGCAAGATGAACATAGAATGGGCTCGACTCGTTACCCTTACCAATTTTATGCCAGCGGGGAGGTGAAAAAGGCTGGAGTGGGGGTTTTGATTTCTAGATCTGTATCTTTTGCTCTGGACAGGGTGATTAGGGATCCTAAAGGCCGGTATATCATTGTACTATGCTCCATCAATCAGGTTCCTTTCACCATAGTTTCACTATATGGTCCGAATGTGGGTCAACTTAAATTCTTGAGGAAGTTCTTCGACATTCTTGATTCTGCTGCGGGTCGAAACAGGGTGATAGCCGGGGATTTTAACATCCCAATGTCCAAGACGCTGGATTGTACGGGTCCAGCATTTTCCAGATCGGAGATGTGTTCTCTGATAGAATCCCAGCATCTACACGATGTCTGGAGATATTTACATGGGACAGAAAAAGACTACACATATCTGTCCCCCAGGTTCCGTTCCTTTAGCAGAATTGATTATATATTAGTCGATGACTCTCTGCTCCCACATTGCTTATCAGCTGACATTAGAAGCATAACCTGGACAGACCATGCTCCTGTTTCTATCCGAGTAGCAGATACCCAGGCCATTCGTCCCCCTGGCAGATGGAGACTAAATGAGTACCTCCTCACAGACCCCACCACCTCTGAAATGTTTTCGAGTCACCTAGTGGAATACTTTAACTATAATGACACAAAAGATATGGCGGACGATGTGCTGTGGTTTGCCCATAAGGCGGTGACCCGTGGCTTTCTTGTTAAAGTCTCGGCTATGCTCAGAAAGAAACACCAGGCAGAGATGTTGGAGGCAACTGAGCGACTGGAAAAACTAAATAAATTGGCCCCCACCTCCAAAGGTCTGGCGGAACTAGCCAAGGCCAGGCACGACCTGAGGTCATTGATGCTGGTGAAGGTGGAAAAAAATCTTAAAAAGTCGAGAGCCAAGTACTATGCCATGGGTGACAGGGCGGGAGCGCTTCTGGCTAAAAGAGTCAGATGCGCTGAAATCCACTCCAAGATTCCCTTTTTGCTTAAAAAAAAATGGATCTAGGGTGACCAACCCTATTATCATGGCATCTGAATTTGACAGTTTTTACTCCTCATTGTACAATTTGAACTCTGACCCTCACTCACCTCAACCCTCCCCAGCAACTATAAACAAGTTCCTGGATAGGCCAGATCTGCCTGAGGTGACAGCTGAACAATTACAAGCTCTAAATGCCCCTCTTTCCTTAACTGAAGTCCAATCAACTATTACACAGGCTTCTAAACGTTCTGCCCCTGGCCCGGAATGGTTTACGTATCCTTACTACTCACAATTCTCCTCCATCTTAGCTCCCTACCTACTCCGTCTTTTCTCTCATTGGCAGACTGCAGGTTCAATCAAAAAGGAGGGTTTGGAGGCCACAATAGTCACCCTTTCTGAAACCGGGGAAGCATTGACCTCCCCGGGTGACTATAGGCCAATAGCCCTCCTGAACTGTGACGTCAAGCTTTACGTGAGAATTTGGGCAACCAGGCTACATGAGGTTCTCCCGTCACTGGTGGACCCGGACCAGGTGGGATTTGTCCCAGGCCGTCAAACCAGGGATGGAACCCAGGGGCGTATCCAGGGGGGTGCAGCTGGACCTTTTGCACCGGGCGCCACTTTAGCGGGGGGCGCCGGCGGCATTTCCGCTTCCGCGCCAGTCGGGGGCCCTGGGAGACTTGGTGCGGGGTGACCGCAGGAGACCCCGGAAACTGCATCACTGGCGGTGGCGCCACCAGTGTATGATCTGAGGACGGAGGAGAGACGGCCTGGACAGGACGGGAGACAGCAGGGGTGAGTGACTGAGGAGCCGGGGGAGGAGGAGGAGGGGCAGCAGGGGTGACTGACCGAGGAAAGCCCCCCCCAGGTCCTTAATCAAGGCTGCAGGGACTGCGATCTCCCCCCATCCGGCCACATGATTCTGTGCCCCGGGCGCCATCACACCTAGTTACACCACTGATGGAACCCGTAGAGTTGTGGACCTCCTGGACGTGGTAGAGAGGGGAGGCATCCTCAGTGCATTCTTGTCACTAGATGCGGAAAAGGCCTTTGATAGAGTGCACTGGGGATACGTGACTGAGGTTCTCCGAAGATTCGGCTTGAGGGGACCTGTGGAAAGGGCTATTGCAGCCCTGTACTCAACATATCAAATGGCACCCACCAGGGTTGTCCGCTCTCTCTGGTGATCTTTGCCTTGGTGATGGAGCCGCTGGCCTCTATAATCAGACTCAATAGCAACATCTCTGGGGTGCAAATGGGGGACAGGTCCTATAAAATTGGCCTTTATGCAGATGACGTGATTGTAACCTGTACGTCTGTC
The DNA here is from genome assembly GCA_033576535.1 of Allobates femoralis. Taxonomy (NCBI): domain Eukaryota; kingdom Metazoa; phylum Chordata; class Amphibia; order Anura; family Aromobatidae; genus Allobates; species Allobates femoralis. The sequence continues at coordinate 356,027,807 of JARQOC010000006.1, read as the reverse complement.
GAACGCCCTCTGCCTGAACTCCTCTCCACCTTGACTGACTTTTCCAACGCCTCACTCTATCGCCTTAACCTATCTAAATCTTCTATATTTCCTCTGAACTTGTTTTCAAGCCACCTATCCATTTAAATGGGCCCCCTCAGGCTTTACATACCTAGGGATACAAATAACCCACATGCATAAAATTGTCCAACTCAACAACGATCTCCTGCTCTCTGAGGTCAAATCCATCATAGCTAACATCCCCGCAACAATTCTATCTTGGATTGCTAGAATCCATGTGGTGAAGATGCTCATTTTACCAAAAATCCTTTATGTATTTAGAAATCTTCCTCTCTGTTTCCCAAGCAGATACATTTCATCTTTACAAAGAGCACTGAATGGCTTCATATGGAACAACAAACCCCCTAGGGTATCTCACAGAATGATGTCACTACCACTTATAGAGGGAGGGTTGGGAGTCCCTAATTTAAAAACTTACCATTTTGCAGCCTTACTCGAACCAGCAAAACTCTGGTGGGACGGCAGTTCTTCTCAACACAGCTGGATCAATATTGAAGCTCAATTTTCACCCAGGGGTTCCCTAAGGATTCTCCTGGAGGCATCCTTGCTCCAAACTGTAAAACCGACCACCCCTCTGCGCACCATGGTCTCGCTTCTCAGAACATGGTCATTGCTAGGCAAATCTTACTACTCTTTCCTTGTACGAGATGTTTCTCTGCGGGCTCTGGAGCAGCTGGTTGGGGGCTTGTCACTTTCGGGGTGGACGCTAAGGGCATTGCCACATTACATGATATACTCGAGGACTCGAGATTGGTCCCTTTCGAGTCTCTACACCACACATTTGGCTTGCCTAATACAATGTTCTATCAATATCTACAGATCCGCCATTATTGGCTACCTCTGGCCTCCTCTCTCTGAGTGTCCCAGAACTCACCAACCCTCTGCAGCGCCTCTATAAAACAATGGGCCCCCTATCACATGGCATTTCGATACTTTACAAATTGCTCCTCAGCCCAAAGGATTCTGATAAATTTCCCTACATACAAAAATGGGAATTGGGCCTCTCATTCACAGCCTCAACTAGTACTTGGCAACTGGCTACAAACCACGCTTCCAGATTCACTTCCTGTGTTAACCACCTCGAACAAGCAAAAAAAATCCAATTGGGCTGGTATATCTACCCGTCCAAACTTGCCAAATTTGGTAAAACCTCTTCCAGGTTGTGTTGGAAGTGATGTGGTCAGATAGGCTCTTTAGTACACGTGTGGTGGGAATGCCCGAAACTTCAGAGGTTCTGGTCGGCTGTGCAGGAGGTCTTAACAAACGTGATGGGTCTCCCGATCACCCTAAACGGTCAAATGGCATTACTGGGGATGGGTATTGCAGAGATTCCGAAGCTATACCAACCCATAGTTACTAATGTCCTGATAGCTGGCAGACAATGCATCACCAGACATTGGAAGCTCCCCACAACACCCTCCATGTCAGAATTGGTGACTCAACTAGACATGCACTACAATTATGAAAGAATTCTTGCCCATGATCTTTCCAGAAAGAACAAAATTTTGACATGGTGGTACCCATGGATTTCCTCTGTTTATCATGTACCGCACTAACAGCAGTTACCTGACTAGTCTCTGAGATACCGGCTATCCTTCTCCATACACCTTCACACAGAGGCGGCTTCCCCTTTCTTTCCCTCCCCCCTAATCCCTATGTGTTGTCTTTCCAAATGTTAAAAGTATTGGTTGTATATGGTTACTCTGACATAATTTCAATAAAAAGTAATGGTTTAAAAAAAGATCCTACTTTCATTTCAGGTTAGGGTCCCGATACAGGAGATGCACCTTGACATGGTTATCAGGCTCATTTGCATCAGGCAATAGATTTGCTAAGCGTCTTCTTTAATTCTTAGTTTTCTAGTGCGCAGTGAAATAACCTTTCATAGTTATGTGTTTTTTCTGCTAGCACCTTGTTCACACACATCAGGTGTGCCTGTCAGTCTTCTTGTTAATTGTAGTAACTTTTTTCTGTCTGTGCACCTGCGCCCATTAGCCGTTGTAGAATTCCCTTCCATTATTGCCAGGATTCTACCTTCCCATACAAGCATATTTTAGTCACACATAGAGGCATTTCAGGTTAGGGTCTCGATATATGAGATGCACCGTGTCGCGGTTATCAGGCTCATTTGCATTGGCCAATACATTTGCTAACTGCCTCCCTTAATTCTTAGTGTTCTAGTGTGCAGTGAAATAATCTTTTATAGTTATGTGTTTCTTTTCTGCTAGCACCTTGTTCACACACATTAGGTGTGCTGGTTAGTCTTTTTGTTAACAAAATATACTGTAACTGTTGCTATCAAAAACCCCATTGGTGGAAAAGAGTTGTACCTGCATTATGCGTGAAAACTGTCTTATGTTACCTAGTGGCGTAACTTCAGGCCCAGGGGCCCCGATGCAGGAGCTCCAACGGGGTCCCCAATTATTGCAAATCTTTAATGGTATTAGTCTTTTTCTATAGGCCAAAGGGAGTTTTTGGGCCCCCCTAGGCTGCAGGGTCAGGTGTGATTGCAACCCCTGCACCTGTGGTAGTTACACCCTTGATGCTTCCCAAAGTAAAGCAACGTTCATAAGAAAGAGCCCTGCTGTGTCCATGTTTTCCCTGTATGTGGGATAATTGCATCAGTGTATCATCTTTTTGCACTGGGGAGGCGGCTGGGGCGCAGACTATTATCTCAGGGCTATGCAGCAGCTGAGGCTAGGCCTCCTAGCAAGGTCCTTTACCACCACCCACCCAACAAGTGCACTAAGGAAGGTCCATAAAGGCATGTTTGGGTGAGTTTAAAGTGAAAAAAAATTGAATGCTGCGCAGAGTCTGGACCTCAAACTCACTGATCACATTTGGGACTAACAAGAACAAATTTGTGAGCCAGGCCTTCTCATCTAACATCAGCATCCAACCTCACAAATCCTCTTCTTGATGAATGGCCAAAGATTCCGACAGAATCTCTCCAAAATCTTGTTAATGGTCTTCCCATAAGAGTGGAAGCTGTTATAGTTGTAAAATATAATCCAATCCCATGATAATGCCTATTGATTGAGAATAGGACATTGTAAAGCTCCTGTCAGTTTAATGTGTAAGTGTTACAACACTTTTGCATATATACAGTATCTGCCACTGTTTTTTATTTAACCAAAACTAAATTCTTATTTTGCAATTATCCATATTTTACTCTTAATTATAATGCTCCATGATGACCTCTGGAAAATAAGTTTGTTTATATACCAAATAGGCCTGTTACTATTAAGGATGAATTAGTCCTTGTGATAAATGAAATCTATTAAAATATTCAGTACACTGTCTGCACTTTACTCGCTCTTGGCGTCAATGTGTCATCTTAGTCATATGTGGAATATGCAATCATCATTTGCCAGTTTGCCTAAAACGACATAATAAGAAGCTACAGTGCTCGGTACTGTCAAAAATGACATCAGTGATGAAATGTGATGATGTAATTCCATCATGACCTCATATTCAGTGGTAGTGCTGGCATTCTTATATTTGTATACCCGACTTTGCATTCCAGGCACCAAAAAGAATTTCTAACTTTCTAAGAAAATTGCTTTAAAATGTTTCTGTAGGGTAAAAATACTCCATATATATGAAAATGAATGATTAAATTGTTTGGACTTCGGTTATTACAGTTTTTTAAATACAATTAACATCATTGGGCTCATATCGCATTCTTGTCTGCCGTTCCCAATTTTGGCACCGAAGAATCCTCGCAGTGCACAGGGCATGCACTGGGAGGATTCACAAGTCTGCAGTCACATAGAGTGGCTACAGAGTGACTGCAAAGCTTTCAATATACACTGGAAAAAACCCTTAAGCATTATTACAGGATAGGGAACATTATTATCACGCTTGGGAGGTGAGGGAATCAGGCAACTTGATGGTGTGATGGGCAAAGGGGGTTAGGAGAGTCTAATCTGACCCTGATGCTGGGGTCCCTGGCTTGCCCTGATCTCAGAGGTATCTCTGATGGTGAGGAGTTCCGAGCCGCCACCCTGTACCCTAAACTCTTGATTAACCCTATGCTGAGGGCCCCTACCTCCACCCATGGGTCAGGGATCACAGCTTCTCCCACGGCAATAGAGCTAACTCTATAAACGGCGTCTGACTGAGGAGAGGGAAAGCTATTTGAAGTTAGGGGGAGGGGATTCCAGGTGAGTCACACTTTAACCACTCAATCAGCAGCTGAACATAATAGTGAATACAGCTCTGGAGCACAACACAGGTGTCAGGAACTTCACAGCAATCCCTCATGCAGCCCTTAAAGGAAAACAACACATACAGCAGCATCCAGCGATGTCAGCGCAAACTAAGCGCGTGACAATTATTGAACAAAGAATCCAGGATGACAAGAATACATTATTAGTTTATGGTGGCATTTACGAGACATAATTACTGAAGGGGCCAATTCAGAGTCATTATTACTGCGCAAATATATTTTAGGGCTTGCTAATGTGGCGCTGATGCGGACCAGTCCCCACTAGATGGCGCAGCAGCCGGGAATGGTAAGTTTGTCATCCCAAAACACACAGCCAACACACTCCAATCCCAAGAATAGGGACTCTATACCCAGCCACTGGAAGGCGGGAGGAACAAGTGGAGGGTGGGGAAGTTAGGACAGAACCCGGTTAGGGGAGGTAACAAGAGGAGACAACACAAAGTTCAGAGAGACCAGTCATCTGAGAGATACCAAAGAGTCAAGTTCAGTCAGGAGGAGAGGCGAGAACACTATCATACAGGACTGAGAGGACACGGACCCGACGGCCTGTGCCACTTTGAGGCTTGTCCGGCTCTCGGGATGAGAGAAGGAAGGAGTCGTAGGTGTGCACGAATCACCGGGAAGCTGAGGGACTGGATCGGAACCAGAGTGCTGGCTCTGCTGAAGTGGCCAGGAAGCTGTATGCTCCAACCACAAATGCCGGCGGGGTGTGGCGTCTTTATGTCCCATGACCCAACCTCTGGCGCAGCGAAAGGAAGGCAACCATATTAGGACTAGGGGACCTGGCAGCTCGCCCATTGAAAGCCCATGGCTGCTGGACCGTAGCTTTATTTTTGCCTAATATACAAAAGAAATGTGTCATCTTTAACTTCAATTCATCTTCAACTTGCTTAACTGTTCACAATAATTTAGATCAGGGGTGCCCAAATTTTTGCATGCCACTGTAAAGTTGTATGACTACTTGCAGTTGTACCCTATATTAGGGACATTTAGACCTTGCATGAAGTAGAAGGCCATTGATAGATCATAGTAGTTAATTTATTAGGCTTAGGCCTTGGCTACACCAACACTTTTTGCAGTGCTACTGATTATTATATTTCATTTACAGGTGTAGTCCAAAAGTTTACTTTGGTAGATGTTCATGAGAAAGTTGTGTGAGATGTAAGCAGTAGAAAGGAGCATTAATGTGACAGCTTCATTGTGTACAAGGCCAACCTTAAAGTGTAAATGTCATTTCATTGAAGAAAAAAAACAATATTGCACTGGTTGTTAATGATGGGTTACATAGCAGCTAAGATAATACTTTTTTTGTGCCATATTACTTAATTTCTCAAATTTTTCCTGGCTCTTTTAAAAATGGCATTTTATGGCTGTGTGGCTGTGGCCAGCATCTGCCAGCACTGTGTTTATTACCACAACGTCTGAGAGCAGGCTGACAGGGAGCAGTGCAATCTGATAGCAGAGAAGGGGTTAACAGAGATAGTGACTGAGCTGTGTGGAGCCAAATGACAGATTGGAGAAGCTTGTGCCAAGGAAAGGGGAGTTTGCAGTGATCCTGACATTCTGACATTGCTTAGCAACTGTGCTGTATGCTGAGCTAATCTGATACATTGCTTTCTTGCCAGCTGCAGTCAGGAATGTAGGCCATGCCTACTTTCCCTTATATGGTTACATGCCCAGTATTTAGTGTGAGGATGGATCTGACTGATAATGAACATATGTCTGCTTCACACAGTCTAGTGTGGAAGGTTTATGAATGGTTTTCAACCAGATTTCATTAATAAAGTATATTTGAGAGTTTGTTATAATCACTTCCTCTACATTATTATTAAATTAAAATTTAAATGGTGCTTAAGCTTTAAAGTGTTTCTTTTAGTGGTTTAATGGTTGAATTATTCTGATGCTCATCCAAGCCACTAGTCAAATTCTAACATATATACAAAAACTTAAATTCATACACATATTTAGGAAAAACAATGTAAATCCTGCTCTTCTAATGGTTTTGATGATGTTCAGATTAAATAATGTTGTGATAATGTCTAATCTTACATGACCTGATCTTTCTATATTGTTTAAATGCATACAGAATGGAGAGCTGGATTATGACTGTGGATTCTTCACCCCATCCCTCTGTTCCCTAGCCTCACTAATAGGCCACTCTCTGTATGTACATTCCAGCGTCCAGTCTCCCATCTGCTTTTCATAACTTGTCAGATTAAGGTTTCGCTGTGATTCTTCAAAAACATAGTTCTTCCACAAGCTGTCATATCATTTATTTACACTTACATATTCCATCAACTTGGCTTTTTCATATGGCTCATAGAATTTAAATTATTCTGACATTAGTTTAGTAGTTTTATAAGGATTGTAATATTAGGTCTATAAAAAAAACACAGGAATATGTTGATGCAATGTTGTACATTCTGTATCAAAGATCATTTGAAATAAAAAGGAAACACGTATAGGCTAAAATTAGGTTCTTTCGTAATCAATTAGAAATTACACTGTAACATAAATATTATGAAATGTATTTTGCAATGTATTTTTGTTTGGATTATAGATGTGACCATGGCATGCCATGGACAAGATAACATAGCCAGTTTATCCCAAAGTGAACCATTTCTACTAAGTAACAGCAATGGTAACACAAGGGAGGGTGGAAGTGACTAATACCTACAAACGTCAACATCTTAAGCCTCCTTGACACATCTGTTGAAACACGTACATGAAAAAATGGTGTCATCAGTGTTTTCCATCAGTTTACCATCTGGGTGTCATCAGTGTACCACCAGTGTACCACCAGGTGTCATCAGTGTACCACCTTGCTGTCATCAGTGTACCACCAGTGTACCACCAGGGTGTCATCAGTGTACCACCAGGGTGTTATCAATGTACCACCAGGATGTCATCAGTGTACCACCAGTGTGCCACCAGTGTGTCATCAGTGTACCACCAGTGTGTCATCAGTGTACCACCAGGGTGTCATCAATGTACCACTAGGGTTTCATCAGTGTACCACCAGTGTGTCATCCTGTACCACCAGTGTGTCATCAGTGTACCACCAGGTGTGTCATCAGTGTACCACCAGGTGTCCAATCATAGTGTACACCAGGGTGTCATCAGTGTACCACCAGTGTGTCATCAGTGTACCACCAGTGTGTCATCAGTGTACCACCAGGGTGTCATCATGTACCACCAGTGTACCAACAGGGAGCCATCAGTGTACTACCAGGTGTCATCAGTGTACCACCAGGGTGTCATCAGTGTACCACCAGGGTGTCATCAGTGTACCACCAGGGTGTCATCAGTGTACCACCAGGGTGTCATCAGTGTGCCATCCTTATTTTTCCATGAGGAAACAAAGTATAAAACTACATAGATTCTCCAATAATTTGAAATGATAAACATGTACAGCACACAAACGACACATGACTGTCATCTGTGTGCTTGCTGTACAAGTGTTCACAAAGCCAAAGCCTTTTTTATCTTTATTTTCTATGCTGCTGAAAAAATGGACATTTATCCTTTGGTTCACTCAGACATATACCCTGTTTCCCCGAAAGTAAGACACCCTTTTCTTTAACTTTTGCTCCAAAAATGCACTGTGTTTTATTTTCAGGGATGTCTAATTTGCCATTATCTAACCCAAAAATTTAAAATTCCCATGCGCCCCCAATATCTCCACCATCCCCTTGCAGCACCAAATATACCATCAAAGCATCCCCCCACAGGTCCTACTTTGGGTAGTCGGTGAAAACATGACATGTGAAGATCACCATAGGTTATAATGGCAGGACCATCATTGTAAATAAGCACCTCTACTTTTGGTCACCACCACCTCATTTTAGAATGTAAGCTCTTATGAGCAGGGCCATCATTATTTTGCTTTAATTATTGTATCCCTTGAAAACTGTTACTTATTACTTTTTGTATATAAACCTCTGAATTGTAAAGCGCTGCGGAATATGTTGGCGCTATATAAATAAAGATTATTAGCCTATGGTCACTCTCACTTGAGCCCTGGATCCGTTAAAAGCATCATTTTTTCAACTTTCAAATTCTAAGTTGAAAAACTGATGTTTTTAATGGATCCAGGGTTCAAGTGTGACCCTAGGCTATGCGTTTTTTGTAACGGATCCCAAAATTACTGCAAGCAGCAATAATTATAATTATAAATTCTGCATATAACATCCCGTGGTCTCGCCCCCTTGTGCAGTGGCGGCCCCAGGGATCTATGAGCCCTGTCAAATTCGAGTGTCCGCAGGGGCATTGCAGATGCTGTTCAAAAATCCTCGCAATGTCACATCCAGGTCCCTTGATGATATAAATTCTGGCAGCCCCCTAATCCTCACATTATTCCTGCGATCACGATTCTCAAGACCTTCCATGAGATCAAGCACATAATCAATGTGGGATGCCTGATCAGCCACTTGTCTTTCTAAAGCACCTAGTCGTTTGGTGATGGTGTCGGAGGCAGATTCAGATTTGGAGACTCTAACATTTAAGTACTGAACTTCAGAACGTAGTGCCGCTGCTTCAGCTTTAAAAGATGTTTCAAGCTGGCCCACAAACTTTTCAATCTCTTCGCGAGGTTGATGGGGGCCTTTCGGATACAACGAGTCCCTTTGAGACCTCTTCATTGTTATAGGCATAAGTATATGGTATATGGGACCTATCCATCCCCTCCTGATGATATGGCTAGATGTGTGGGTGGCAGGCTGTACAGTGTCAGAAGAGCCCTGTAGTGTCCAGCTTTCTGATCCTTCGTCACTACCCCTCCACAGCCCCTTTATATCCTCCATGGGGTCCACCATTTCTTCTATATATGAATCTCCTCCCCCACTTCTACCACAGTGTTCTGCGCTCCCCCTTACTGCCTCATCTGTGGCCTGTCTCTCTGGTGCAGTGTTCTGCTGCAGTGTCGGCGGTGATGTGCGGTCTGCCTGGGCAGGAGCCGCTTGCTCGTCCCCGGATGATCTGTGACCCTCTTCATTCCCACCGGGCTGCAGGTTGGTGGAAGAGGTATCCGGGCTGTTAATCATTGTGGCGGCTCCCCTCTCATGCGGGAGCTGGTGTGAGGGCTCCCTCTTCCCGGATCCGCCATCTTGGAGGGGGCCAGATCCTGCATGTGTTTCCCCGCGCTGTGGAGGTGGCGTGTGATATCCGCAGCGGAGGACACCGTAGAGCCCTGATCTTGTGTGGGCTGGCTCCCCTTCTTTTTCGGTGGCATATGGGGTCCAATATTCTCAGCGGCGGCCAATATATGAGGTCTGAAAGCAGTTAGTCGAGCTGAAGCTGTGCACTCAGCCTCCTCTCTCCATCGTGGCCAGGACACGCCCCCAATGTTAGCGTTTTTAGCCATAAAAATGGCAAAGTTAAAAAACGCATGGCTGTATTGGAGGCTCAAAAAACAGCCTTAAAATATCAGATCCGTTATTGGGTCCATTAAAAAAACTGACTGCCAAGTGTGACTTTAGCATTATTATTATTATTATTATTATGCTGTGTTATCTGTGAATTTTTGCAGATAGCTCACGGACCCATTACGATCAATGTGGTTTTTTGCATGTCCTTTTTTGGTAGGTTTTGGGGTTAGCAAAAGAAATGGAAATGTGTTATGCTGATCAGTGTTGCAGATCAAAAATGCCACTGCAACTCCAATGGTTCTGTAATAGTCCATATGCGGTCCATATTTGACTATTTAAAGGGTAATGAAACATAATATTTTTTTTTATATGAATGTATGCAACAAGGATTGCGAAAACAGACACAAAGTCCTAATATGACCGATTACTGTGGCCTCAGGAACACACTGACAGAGCCACAGCTATGAGATCAGAGATGTTTTGTGAGTTCACCTGAGGTCACAGCTGGTGCAGTTTCCATGGTACCCCAGCTGTGACCTCAGGTGAACTCACCTGAATTAAACTCATTGAACTGAATTCTGGTAATCTGTGATTGAGTTCAATGGTGCCAGATTATTGATTTAATTTGTGTCAGATTACCTGATTATCCGGAACCACTGAAATCAATAATCTGGCAATCCAGCACCAATGCTGGATTTCTGAATTAGGCTATGTGCACACTTTGAGTATTTGATTACAGAAATCTCTTCACGAAAACGGCATCTTCTAGCAGAAAAATGCACCAAAACCATGAAGTGTATTTAATGCAGTTATGTCATAAAATTGAATGCATTAAATTTAATGAGTTCAGCCGTATCTCCTGGCCGAAACATGCACCATGACTGCAACGCGATTTTGATGCGTGAAGCATGCTGTCTTCACATTACATAGCAAAAATCTGCTGACAGATTCCATTTAAGCATCTGACCATCATCTCCACATCATCCCATATGTGATTTGACCCCTATGCTTTCTATGTTTGGCTTTCTGTGAAGCTTTATATGGGACTGTGAATTTTTTTTTTCCATGTCTTTATTTTTAAAAGGGAAAGTCTCTTAATAAGAAAACTAAGCCGAGCACCACTACAGACGTCACTGACCCTCTATATGCACCGATAGGTCTGGCACTGTATGGCTGCAATGGGTGTGCTCACTTCAAAAGTCCATTATAACAAATCCATCAGAGAAGGAAAAATAAGGGCACTCACCCATAAATTGTGCAATCACCTTTATTCCGGATCCATTTTACAGGTGGCAGGGAGGGGAGTAGAGAACGGTGGACAACGGCCCGTTTCATGCCTGTCAAGCACTTCAACTGTTCCTATATCATATCTGGTTATAGGACCAGTTGAAGTGCCAGACAGGCATGAAACTGCCCTCCCTGCCACCTGTAAAATGGATCTGGAATAAAGGTGACTGTTGCATAATTTATGGGTGAGTGACCTTATTTTTCCTTCTCTGATGGATTTGTTTTAAAAGGGAAAAAGAGATGTGTTTTGAATTTTGAATATTTTTTTTTATATATTCTTAAATTTTCACATTTTTATAGTTTCCACTGGGGACTTGGACCTAAGTCCATTTAATTGCATGTTTCATATACTGCAATATAACAATCCTAGTGTTGACACCTGAGCTTTGTGTACCCTCCCTCAGTCCAGTGCTATGTCTTCTGCTATCCTAGTTCTGTTGATTGGCTACATTAACGCCACCTTGACATCGCTACACCCAATCATAGAGATATACAGCTCAGCCAACACAGTGATGGACCCGGGGAGGGTACGTAAAGCTCAGTTAGTTTCTTAACATATTACTTAGCCTATAGGTAAAAGTGTGTTGACAGGGGACAACCCCTTTATTAATGTGGCATTGTAAGGTATAGACGTGTTCCTCTCCAGGGAAGCTATGCTCTTTATTGTTCTTTTCACTACTAACACATAATATGCTAATAGTTTGTTGAAAGTGAGTTTACATTGTTGGATGGCACATGTTGTGTGTCACTGGTGACTGTGATCAATAACTCTTCTGTGTGCCGAATAGCACAGGATGAATAAGTAGTGTCTCACTGACAGGATGGCAGCGCTCCAGCACAGTGGTTTGTGTGACATCATCATAACCCACAAGGAAAACCAGAGGTCTTTATAAGTGCCCGAGCAATGAGATGTGATTACCACTTGTTAAATATGTCCCTGCCTAACTTATTATTTGTGCAATAAACAGATCGGCAGTGTTAATTGTGAATGTTCTGCTGGAAAGAATCTGGTGAGTCAGTGGATAAAAGTGATCCTCAGTTGGATTTTTCTGTTAACATGTGCGCTATATATATAAAACTTTGACTAGCAACTGTTTATTGAAAAAAGGATTGAAGGTGCTGGAACCACTAACAGCTCCCACCACAGCAGACTGGACTGTCGCTTTGATCGGAGACCATTTTCTACATCTAATATAAATATTTTTTTTTAATAACATTTCAGGTAATGGAGCCATAAATATAATATTACCTAGACATTCAAACCTCACTCATATAGTCAAGACCGTATCTGAAGACTGTCCCTGCTTCAACTTTAGAGAGATATACTATAAATTGGTCGGTGCTAATTCTCGCTCCTTTGTGGCTGATAGGTCATCAAGGCTTCATAGCCATGAAATAAACTTTACAATAAGCAACTATTTCTGAATAAAGCAGAAATTATTATACTTTAGGGGATATAAAGGTTTAAATCCGAGTGTGGTATACTACTGCAGCACTGAAGAACATAGAAAATAAGTGTAGCAAATTCATAGTCAATAAATAATAATAACCTGCAGAGTGTGTGCAAGGATGGCATTGCCATGCAGGCTTTTTGAGCAATCCATGCCCCGGCCACCTCCACATGCAATAAGGGTTACTTAAGTTGTAATATTTCCCAAGGGAAGACACAGGTACAAATGTTTCTTTAAAGTTCAACAAATCTTAACATCATGCAATGATGGCCAAACACACATATTCTGGGCTCTCTTCTTTAATGTTACAGGCAGTGGTGTCACACAGCCGCTATGGGGCCCTTGAGTCAGGGGGTTGCCAGTGCCATCACAGGTACCGGGCTCCCCCCTGCACATGGCCATCTATCCTTCATCGTACTTTCAATTGTATCAGCATTGCAGATGCTGATATAATTTAAAGCAATGATAAAATATGGAGCGGAGCACTCCCTCTCTCATCATTCTCCTACTGTGTCTGCCCTCTGACGACTCAGCAGAGTGGGGCGTGATGACGTCACTCCTGCACCCCGCTGTACTTAATGTGCAGAGAGCAGGATTCTTGCACAGAGATCAGAGCTGTGGGGGAACTGAGGAGAGGTAAGTATTTATTTGTTTATTTAGCCAGTTAGTGAATACACAGTGGCCAGAGGACTATGGGGTGCATTTAACTATATGGGGCTATATTATTCTATATGGAGGACCATGGGGTGCATTATACTATATTGAGGCCTATAGATGTTGCATTATATTATGATGCGGTTGCATCACATTATATAGAGGACTATGGAGGCTGCATTATATTCTATGGAGGCGGCATTATATTATATGGAGGACTATAGAGGCTGCATTATATTATCTGGAGACTGTATTATATTATATGCAGGCTGCATTATATTGAACGGAGGCCGCATTATATTATATGGAGGACTATGGAGGTTTCATTACACTATATGCAGGCTGGAGGAATATGGAGGCTACATTATATTATATGGAGAACTATGAAGGTTGCATTACATTACATAGAGGACTATGAAGGCTGCTTAATAATAGTATGTGGAGAATATGGGGCATGCATTATAATATAAGGAGGATTATGGAGGAGCATTATACCATATGGAAGGCAATGTGGAGCCCATTATGCTATATGGAGGACCATGATGGTCACACTATACTATATGGAGGACTATGTGGGGTCCATTATTATATGGAGGACTAAAGGAATGCATTATACTATATGGAGGACTGTGTGTGGCCCATTATACTATATAGGTACCTTTACACGCCACCACTGAAAGGTAGCAACTGCCTGGCATTGGGGATATTTATGCCTGTTGCCATGAAATTGCTACGAAATGGCGGCGTGTAAATAGGGAAATTCCTTCCTGTGTCCTGCAGTTGACTCAGATACCTGTTGCTGAGCCGTGCTCAAAAACCGAAGGCAACGGAAAGGCACAATTGCCATGGTAGTGGCGTCTAAACGGGGCACAGGCATGGATGTTGCGTCGCCTAGTGATTTCACAGGGGCATCCCACAGCATCATGGATACCACGCCCCAGCAGCGATCATTGTTGGGGCTACTGTGTAACCATTGGCTGTCCCTGCACAGGGCGCCATATTTAAAGAGCTGTCCATTCACAGTACACAATTGCAATGGCGTCATGTATTAGCCAGCCTTCCTGCGCAGGCTGGCCAATCATGATGCTATTGCGTTGTCCAATCAGTGTACGAGCGTCACGGAATACACAACTCTGGCACGCCTATGTACTTGCGGCGCGAAAGATGTACGCCCATATTCCTTTGTGGAAGCGGCGTGTAAAGCAGGGAAGGTATTCAACAGGAAGTAAGCCGCAGGATCTGTCGGCACTTCTGGGGAACACAGATACCTTCAGTGGACAACACAATGGCGGCGTCTATATGCGGCATTAGCGAACGGTATCCACCGTTAAAAGCGTGCCTGTGCGGTGGATACCTGTTGCTAGGCACAGTGGCGGCGTGTAAAGTTACCTTAATGGTACCTTTACACGCCGCTACAACAGGATGCATACAACCCGCTACAGGCTACAAATGTGGCTTGTCGCGCCAATATCGCCCGTAGTAGCGGCGTCTGAAGACGGGACGACACAGCCGGCTACAGATACCTCTGCATCCGTGCACTGCCCATAAACAGATGGCAACATCGCCGATTGTAGCGAGCTGTATCGGCGTGTAAAGAACCCACAGAAGGCAACTCGGGACACCCGGCGATGTAGCTTCAATGTGGCTAAGGCGTCACCCATGGTCCGTGATACCGCGCCCCTTCAGCGATCATTGGTGGAAGATGCTGCGTTACGATTGGCCCTTGCCTCACAGCCCTCCATCTTGGATGAGCTGTCCCTTCAGCACTACACATACGCGCCGTATGCACGATCAGATAGTAGTACAATTACGCGGACACACACTTGAACGTAAAATCATAAATGGCCCATGATCTACATACAGTGTGCACATCCTATCAACATGATAACGAATAATGCGGGACACAGCGCACAAGTGTGTGTTACGTACCGCTCTGGCTTATTGCACAGCAGCTGCCGTAGAAGTGTTCCGGGTCTGGCAGTGCGCGCAGGGCGCACACAGATGCACACAATCCCATAGCACATCGGAGGAGATTACCTAGTAGACAGATGAAAGCCGTGTTATACGGCCTGCACTGTGGGTCTTCTGCAGTAGGGGCCGCATAAGTGTGTCGGGCGAGTCTGCGTGTTGGGCTACTTATAAAGGTGCGTCACCCCGACAGCGGCCGTAATGACGTCATGACGTTGGTTTCATTTTCACTCTGCCTGCAAGGTGCCAGCCCCGCCTCTGCACACACCATAGCAGTCATGGCAGCCGTGCACCGCGCCGCAACATGGGGGATGGCGGAGCTGATCATCCTCATTGATCACTGCGACCGTCGGGACTATTGGGGCCACCATCACCACCGCCACCCCAGGCTGCGCAATCGGTGCACCGTGCGGCGGATACAGCGGGCCCTGCTCTGCCAACTGGGGGTACAGAGGACAGTCAAAGCGATCCAAAAAAAGATCGCTGACCTGAAGCATAAGTGCCCAGGTCGCATACTGGACATCCGTGCCAGGATTGCCAGGCTGCGTGGTGAGTAATTGTTGCCCCCAAACACACACCGCCACATGTGCATGTCCCACAATACACAAAAAATGATGGAAAAATATGACAAGGGACAGTGTGGCCTACACAATCAAACACATCTTCACAGTGTTGTGCTCATCCAGTCAGGCCTAAAAGTGTCTCACACGCACAGTCCATGCATACAACATGAGTGTATGCATCCAGCATCACCTGGTTGATGCTAAGTAAGGCTGGGGTCACACACACAGATATCTGCCCACATATTGTTTGCAGATCTCTGTTTGCAGTCAAATGATGGTCACAGGTTGACATTTGGAGACAGCCTCAAAATGGAACAATGTGTCCATGCTTTCACTGCAACCACAGATCTGTCAACAATATCTGGCCACATATCTGTGTGTGTGTGACCCCAGGCTTAGCCGTCAAATACATACCCACACAAGCTCTTTGTAGGCCAACAATGTGTAGGCATGATCTTATTAGGTCTTTTATGTTAAATTTTCAAACTAGATGCTGATTCCTCATCAGAAGAAGGGCCCCAGGCCCCACCCCCAGGTGGCCCATCAAGAACCCCGCCACATCCGGCTCAAGGGGCACCCTTGTCCCCAGGGTCAACACCTTCCCCCGGGCCTCAGGAGCCAGACGTCCCGTCACCACCGGGACAGAGGATGTGGAGGACCAGTCCGCACCTGGCAGCCCGCTGGAGTGTGACCAGCTGTCCCCATCTGCCTGGCTGCTGGAGGAACACATCAGCTCCCCACAGGAGGGCGAGGAGATGCAAGAACCTGGCGGACCAGAGGAGTGTTTGCCCCGTAGCCCAGGACCACTATTACCCCTGAACCACTTAATGTGGCCACGGAGCCCCAGCCCGGGAGTAACACCACCTCCCACTGTCTCCAGCTCAGTGGCGAGTCCTGGGGTGACCATGTCCCCACACAGTGACTATGGTGGTAAGTGGGTTATGTTGCCACAGACACCCTGCACACTGTTGCTTAAATTTCATCTGTGGCCAAACATTTTATATAAACAAACTAAAACATGTTGGTTCACCCTTTTTCCAGAAGGTGAACGTGCGGGCTCATATGGATGGAGCTTGACCCCATCTCCCTCCCCGTCTGATGTTGAACTGGATTTGGAGGAACAGGGTAAGTGGATGGTTGCGGCCAGTCATGACTAACCATCAGCAGTGACGACTGTGTAGTAAAGTTTGTGTTTACTCCCAATACAGGTGCCCCTACCATGGAGGAATTCATCCAGGCCCATCAGGCCTTTGTGGCCCGTTTGACCACGGCACTACAGCGTGGCCTGCAGGACCTTGGCCGGCTGGCTGAAATGCTGGCGGCCCTACACCCACACCATGGATCCCACCCATGAATTTGAGGGATGCATTGTATCCTGGCCAAACATGGCCCCCCAAACAGTTGTCCTTGTTGGACACTTACATTTTCACACGTTGGCTTGTTGCCTTGCAAAAGTGAAAATCTTGTTATTTTTTTGTTGTTTTGCCCCCGTTGGGCTCTTTTCTTATAGTGTCCCACATTGGGACCATCACAAGTGTGGACTGGCTAGCCCCATCTGGCCTACAATCCCTATACTGTCCCACATTGGGACCATCACAAGTGTGGACTGGCTAGCCCCATCTGGCCTACAATCCCTATACTGTCCCACATTGGGACCATCACAAGTGTGGACTGGCTAGCCCCATCTGGCCTACAATCCCTATACTGTCCCACATTGGGACCATCACAAGTGTGGACTGGCTAGCCCCATCTGGCCTAAGCCTTCCTTGTATGATGGAAAATGTCTGTGACACATGTATGTTTACAATACAATGCTGTTCTAACTTTGTTATACGCTCCTTCATGTGACCTTACTAATCTTTGTTGACCAAACCTCACCATAAGCTAACTATGTGAGGCACATCACAACATCCCTTTGTGAATGTGCTAAGACAATCCTAATGAACAGATGGTGATCCTGCTGAGCGACCACTGGCCCATATTGTGTGGCTTGGGGAAACCTATTATTGGCCACAATTACATTCACCCCCAAAAACCCCCACAATCCTTATTCGGAAATTAATACACAATTGTGTTACTGAAATAAGTTTAATCCAGGCTGGACTTTAACATAAATCACAAATAATAGATTTTTTGGTGGAATACACAAAAAAATACAACCACATTTTTGGCCCAATACTCCAGCCACAAAATATCCAAATAAAAGGCGATCCATGAAATTATAAAGTCCAGACTGCCAATTCTGTGCATTGGCCACTAGTGTCCAAATTACTCCTCTTCTGTCGGCTCTGACAATGCCGGATCCCCCCTCCTCTGAGGGCAGCCCCGACCTGCCCCAGAACGTCTGGTTGAACGACGATGTGTTGAGGGGGGATGGGGTGACTGTGGCGGGGCCGGTCTTCTCACGGGCCGAGATGGGGCAGCTGGTGAAAGGGGCCACAAGGTGTGTTGCATGGGGGGGGGGACGTGGCAGCCCCATTGAAGGGCCCCATCATCGGCAGCATCAGCGGCATTGTGGAAGACCCTCAGAAGGATCTTTTTCTGGAGCGGCTCCATCCCTCGCATTCTGTTGCTCATGTAGAGGGCGTCGGGGTCCATGTGGGTCCGCTGTTCATCCAACAGCACGCGTCGGGCCCAGGCGCCCAGCTCCGTGTCAGGTGGTGCAGGACGTCGGCGGCGACGGATCCCGGAGCTGGGACCTGGGCCTGGACCCACATCACTCGCCGCGCCCTCCTGCTCAGCCCCAGATGTCATGGGCTGAGCATCATCAGCAACAGAATCCTCGGCAATGGAGCCGTCCTCTTCTGGGGCCTGTGGGTGGGGATAAAAAAAAAAAAACCATTAGTGGAGGCAATATCAACTGTATACATTCACAACAGCACTCTATATACCACTCCCACACACACCAAGGCCAACTACCAGAATGGAAAATGAGGAATAAGACAGAAATGCAAATAAGGTGCAAGACCCCAACACCAGTGGTTCTCCTGTACACTCACCTCGACCATTCCAGGAGCTCAGCTAAATACATAATGAGTTGTTTGTCACGTAGCCGTAATCCAATATTAGGACATGTCACCACAACACCTTGATACTGGGGGCTGTGCTGCCCAATGACACATATTGGGCACCTTCCCATTCGGACTCCTTTATGGTGAGAATCCACCCCTCAGTCAATTACCTTTAACCCAATGGCAAAAAAGCCAACACACATGTGAGCCAGCACCATTTACTACATGGTACTATGTGGCTGATTGAGAACAAACCACCAGCTCTCTTGAAAGCATTACATAACTAACCTAAACATACCAAGGTGTTGTGGAAGAAGCAACATTGCATTACGGCTGGAAGCATAGAATAGAAAAGCCTGCCAAGTCATGGAAGGAGGGCAGATAGATTGACAGGCCAAGGTGTGCGGCAGCAAGGAGGAAAATATGGCAACACATTTGGTGTGAAGGATTTCTCGAAGCACACATGTGAAGGAACCATCGTGGCCCACCACTGTCACACAATTACCCACCTCCTGTGGCGCAGATGGTGATGCAGCCGGGCCTACATGGGACGCAGCAACGGGGCAGTTGGTGGTCGTTCGATGCGGGCGAACCTCGCCCAGGATGAAGGTGAACAGGGGATAGTACCATAGGGTAGGTGATGGTACCTCCTCTGCTCCAGCCCCTGAGCGACGACGCTGGTACTGAATGTGAGCCCGCATGAACGCCGACCTCATGTTTTTGATCTTAAGTGCCACCATTTGCTGGTCCCACGTCTTGCCTACCCTTGGCTCCAAGCGATTTGCCAGAGCCACAAGACTCCGGTAGGCCTCGGCCCTCGCTGCCCGATTTTTATATTCGGGCAGCGAGCTGCGCCACAAACATTCGTGCCGCTGATACTCCGTGAGAAGCTGGGATTCCAATTCCACAGTACCCGTCGGCATCTGCCGATGACAAAATCAACCAAAAAACCAGTCACAACACAAGGCATACCGACATTTCTAAACTTGCCAGAATCATACACATAAGCATTAACTTTCTACAGTGATCATCTATGCAGCAATTTTGTGGGTAGAAACTGGTCATGAGTGGGCCATTTTCTCTATCTCAGACCGCTACTAACTCCAACACATGTATGCTGGCAATATCAAGCCCCGGATATCGGTGTCCACCTACAGATGTTTCAAACATTATTTCAGTCCCCAATGTAACTATTGCAACACACCTTGACACGGTGTGTGCATACATACCTGTAGAGGGCAACATGTGACCTAACACGTTGTGTGCTAACTAGTACCTGGTCAGTGTCCAAAATGGTAAGGGGTCACTATATGAGAAAGGCGGGCTGGGTGTGTGGCAACACTGCACATAGTACATGTAATGTGCACCCAGATGATCATGTCGGTGTTCCTCAAGACGTGGAAGTCACATTTTAACACATGTACCCAACATCCCTGGAATGTACGGCACAATTCTACCACCCCTGAAATGTTGATGTGAAGTACCAGCCAAATACATAACACCGTGCTCTTTGACCATTGCCAAAAAGCAGAAGGTGCAATACATACTTACACTATATAAGTAGAGGCACTACCTGGCTACTGGGCGACACAGAATAAGGTACACATATTTAATATTACGTGTTCAATATTTGCATGCCGCTTCAAACATGCCCATACACACATCGCCTAAGCTGCCTGTGCTTGAGCCTGCTGCGTTCATTACATTTTCTTACAAACCGCTAAAGAGGCTTACCGTCAGAGCAACAGAAGTCAAACAGGACACTAGTAGCTCAATGCACATCGACGTCTGGACACGGAGCAGTGGCCATTGACCTGCCTTTATAGTCCGGGACACCAATCACAGCGGACACAATTATGCACATCCTCATGGGGCACCTGGGTGCGGATTTGGCTGCCGCTAATTGGTGGAGATCGCTGATTCGTGATAGGTTGGCGGCCCTTTAAAAGCTGCCATCCCGCCAAACATTACGCTTGCTGGCCAGACCCATTAGGTAAGTTTTTGTGGACACACATGGAATTTGCGCAGGGTGGGGTGCATATGTTGATGTTCTTGGAGAGCGCCGGAGACTGCTGTAGCGGCCGATATAGGGGTTGGTATTGGTGGGGACGAGATATAGTCTAGTGTGTGGGTTAGGATACGGCATTTTGTG
The DNA here is from genome assembly GCA_033576535.1 of Allobates femoralis. Classification (NCBI taxonomy): domain Eukaryota; kingdom Metazoa; phylum Chordata; class Amphibia; order Anura; family Aromobatidae; genus Allobates; species Allobates femoralis. The sequence goes on along the minus strand of JARQOC010000006.1, from coordinate 356,007,064 downwards.
TGGGCCTTGACACTTTTGTTGAGATACATTGCTGTGTTTGTTTGCAGACAACATACAGGAGAATGGATGCATGACTGTAGACAGAACTGTGTCACTCATGTCGACTGGATCGATTTCTGCATACTGGTTGTGGCCAATGGAGACTGTGTTCAACGGAAATGGGATGACACAGGGCTTTGAGGTGTGGCGCTCCAGACCTGGCATAGATGTGTATTTAAAAGGACAGCTTAAAAAACCAATTACACCATGGGTAACCATCCGCAGTCATGTGCAATGTTGTTTGGTTCATGTAGCCTTCCTCACCCTTCCATATCTGGGTACGTCACATTCGTTATTCTTCTCATTTTTACTGTAATCAATTGACATAATGGCCTGTGTAATGGATTATGGGACCTGTTTGACCAACATTATTGTTGACACATGTCCCTTTCTAACTCACCTAGGTGCAGATGTGTGATTTTGGGAGCTCCCATTGACGTTGATGTAGAGGAGCCCACTCTCAATCGCCGTGTGCCATGTTGTTTGGGGTGACTACTGGGTGTTTGCCTCCTTGCTTCAGGGTTGTGTTTTGGGCCCACAGGAGAGATCCCATCCTCTTGGCTATAGTGTGTAATGTAAAAGAGGTGTGGCTTGCTGAACCTGCTGACTTTGCCACATTTTGTTCTATGTACTCATGTTGTGTTTTCTTATCTACAGGTGCTGATATTGAGGATGCAGAATATCCATGACCGCCATGTTATCGTGGCTCTTGCGTTGGCGGAAGAGCAAATGTGGTATCAGGATCGGTATGAAAGGTTGATGAGGCGCAGACAGCGGCGGATGTGGACCCGTGATTGGCTTCTGAGGCGGGAAACCCGGGGCCACATGCAGCTGTTGCGGGAGCTGGAGCTTAACTGTCCTGATGATTACCGAAACTATCTCCGTATGCCCGAGGACTGTTTCACCTTCCTATTGGAGCGTGTAGGGCCAATGATAGCGCGTCAGGACACTATTATGCGACCAGCAGTATCAGCTGCTGAGCGGTTGGCGATCACTTTGCGGTTCCTGGCTACAGGGCAGTCCATGACATCCCTCACATACGTGTCACGTGTCTCCCTGCCCCTGCTGAGCCGCCTGATCCCTGAAACGTGTTGGGCCATCTGGAGAGCTCTGCAGCCAGCCTACATGAAAATGCCTTTAACCGCCGCAGAATGGCTGGAAGTAGCCCGAGGGTTTGAAACCCGGTGGAACTTCCCCAACTGTGGCGGGGCATTGGATGGTAAGCACGTGAGGATTACCAAACCTGCCCACTCTGGCTCTTTGTATTTCAATTACAAAGGGTATTGTAGTATAATCCTCATGGCTGTAGTGGATGCCAACTATGAGTTCCTCTACGTGGATGTTGGAATGCCCGGTCGCAACTCAGATGGGGGGGTGTTTGCCCTAAGCTCCTTGGCAACACTACTAGGGAATGGTGGGCTAAACTTACCCTCAAATGAGCACACGACCGAACATCTCAACTTTGCGTTTGTGGCGGATGAAGCATTCCCACTTCAGGAGCACCTACTGCGGCCATATCCCCAGAGGGCCCTTACTTCTGAGAGACGCATTTTCAACTACCGGCTATCCCGGGCCCGCCGTGTAGTTGAAAATGCGTTTGGGATAATGGCGAATAGATTCCGGATTTTTCATACGCCTATACATATGAAACCGGAGTCTATTGACGCGGTAGTGGTGGCCTGCTGTGTGCTGCATAACTTCCTGCGTCGTAGGGATAGGGCATCATACACGCCAGGAGGTTATGGAGATTATGCAGACGCTACAACAGGGGAGCTCCGTCCAGGGTCTTGGCGTGATGAGGCCCATGTGATTCTGCCACTCCAGCCGCAGAGCCATGGCCGCACTCGGCGGGAGGCCAGGGACAGTAGAGACGCTTACTGCTCCTACTTCAATGGGTCTGGTGCAGTGAGCTGGCAGGACCAGGCCATATAATGTGGCTGGCTCTGGGAGTTGCTTTTTGTGTTTTCAAGGAAGGTGACAGCAGGTTAGCTGCACCCCTTTAATGTTTGGTTGACCTTTTCCATTCTCTTTGTTTTCATTATGTGCATGAGTTTTCATTATGTAGTTAGTTAGTTAGTTAGTTTAGGTTATTTTTGTATTTTTTCAATGCACAGTTTGCAATGTGTGGTGATTTGGTTATCCGTTTAATGTGGCTGATTAATGTCACCTGCTCTGGAATTCAACTATGTTTGTACTTTATGTATATTTTGTTTGCACAACACAAGGTCAACAACATTCATGCAATATATTAAACCTTTTTCTGTTGGATCCAACATAATCTGTGTGAGCCTGATTACTTGGTGGAGGAGGGCAATGTGATGCAGGGTTGGGTGGGGGCCTGGGATGTCATAGCCACCTATTGCCTGGGATTGTGCACACAATATGTGTGTGTAGCCATGTTTTTCGGAAAGTCTTTTGCCCAACAGTGTTTGTGGCCATTGTGCCTACATGATCCTTTATTTTGTTGGAGGCAGAGGGTCCCCTGCACACAGCACATTGATGCAGGACAGACTCTTGCCAGGTGTTTGCTAATACACTGTCACACAGATCTTTGACTTGGTGTCTTGGAAGCTGTTCCACTACATTCACATCTGTCAGCACATATATTAAACCCCATTCAGCCTGTATACATACACATACTTCGCCACAGTTGTCACAGATTGTTGACAGAAAACGCACATACTGTCTTTTGTAAGACGCTAATGTGTGTCACACAAACGCACCTCAGTTCAATCGGCACACGCGGCTGTCACAAGCGCTGATCGTGCGTGACAAGGCAAACACTTGTACTACGCACACATAGCCCCGGACCGCTACTTTAATACACACGGGATATGTGATTGGCCCCCGCTCTAGCGTGATCCATCGATTTGGATGCATTCGGCAGGCTCCGCCATGTCACAAGCGCTGATTTCGTGCCACACTCTGCTCACTAGTACGGCACGTCTCGGCCATCCGCCCTCTCCGTCGTGCCCAATCACAACTCCGTAGTGTTGGCCAATGGTTGTGGTTTGGGCGCGGCGTACAGGTTTGTGGCACGCCTATTTGTTTTACGTCCGGCCTTTGTTGCTCCCAGATCACTCTGTGGTGGCGGTGTGTAAAGCTGGTACGCTGAGCTACAGACGGCTACTTGCGACACCCGGCGATGTATCTAGCTGTAGATGTAGCGTCGCGTAGCGCACCTTGTGGCGGCGTGTATAGAGGGTGCGGTTCCCGTTGGTAACCGTTCGGCCGTGCTCGTGCACGTGAAGTTGCCGTTGGTATCCATCCTGTTGTGGCGGCGTGTAAAGGTACCATAAGAGCTATGTGGAGCAATTATAATATTCAAAGGAAGGCTGTGTGGGAATCATTATACTATTTGGAGGGATAGTAAGGGCCATTATACTGAATGTAGGCATTTTTACAGCATGGAAGGTCGGGTGGGGGTCACAATTTGGAATCATACTGTGTTGGGGTCACCATTCATTGCAGAGGTAGTTGAAGGGGGGTACAGAAGGGCCATCATACTGTGTGGTGGGTACTGTAGAGGAATTAATTATGGGGGTATCATACAGTGTCTGTGGGGCACTTTTGTTGGTCATACTTTATGGCTGCAATGAAAGGGGAATCTAGGGGCTTCAATAGGAGCAAATTTACTTCTTTAGGGCTTCAAAGTTGTGAGTTATTCTCCTTATCGACTCAGACGATCATTATTATTGGAGGTTTTTTGGGTGAGGCACATTGTTCACACTAATTTGCAATATAAACACATACTGCATCCCTAGCTCTGGTGTTTCTACTGTTACTCTGAGGTTCCTCATCTTCCCACTTAACTTCATTGGTGCGCACAACTTAGTCATAGTCTTTCACAGTAATGTCCTCTCTCTCTTTGTTTCTCACTCTGTCTGTCTCTCTCTCATTAAGGGAGCAACAACACTGGTTGGTTCACTGAGTCTGCTTGTTAGTTTGAGAGTGGTAAGTAGGTAAAAATGACAGCTCCGTCCCAAGACACTTACAGAAATCCCTCAAAAACCTTGAAATAAACTGGGGCCACGATCAGGGACAATATTCATAGAAATATCATGCAGGCGTACTACCTGAGCAACAAATGTACCCTCTTCTGAGTATTGAGCAGCTTAGCTAGAGGAACTAAATGGCATTGTTTAGAAAAGTGGACAACAATGACTTAAATAGTGGTTATACCCTTAGACTTAGGGAAATCAGTTATGAAATCCACACATATGCGGGGCCATACATATTCATGGATAGGCAGAGATAAGAACTTCCCAGCCAGGGCAGTGTGAGGGCCTTTTTTTCCAGGAAATGATATAAAGCTTTGAGATTTCATAGTGGGGTCCAATCAAGCACTGCCTTTACCTTTGTGAGGTCCATCCAAAACCCACCGAAAGAGAGGATAACTAAAAGGATCCGCAACTCTTGCACTTTAAATACACATTTCTCTGCTTTAAGATTCAAGTGACGATCTTTTAATTTTTTCAGAATGATGCGCACATGGGCCCTATGGGTCACACAGTTCCTGGAAAAGATGAAGATATCATCAATGGAAATGATGACACAAATGCCCAGGAGGTCCCAAAAAACATCATTATCCAATGCTGGAAACATTGCAGGGGCATTACAAAAACCAAAGGGCATGACACAATACTCATAGTTGCCTTCCAGGGTATGGTGTATTGAAAGCCCTTTTCCACTCATCCCGCCTCTTCATGAGTACAATTTTATAGGCTCCCTTGAGGTCCAGCATGATGAAACAACTTCCCCCAATAAGTTGGTTAAAAAGGTCAGGAATGAGTAGAAGGGGGTACTGGTTATGTACTGGTATCCAATTAAGCTAATGATAATCAATACAAGGTTGCAAACCCCTATAATTTTTGGTCACAAAAAAGAACCCCATTCCCACAGGAGTTTTTAAGGGGCAATTAAACTAATTGGCCAAATTCTCCTTCATATGCTCTCTTATGGCTTGTCTCTCAAGTTCTAACAGGGTGCACATATTCCCACCATTTGCTTACACCAGCAAGGCAGAGTCTTTTCTGGGCAGGTCTGATATTTTCAGTTTTGAGATTTGCAGCTTATTGATTTAGTGTATATCACATTTTTAGGAAAAATTCATCAATACTAACACATTTAAATTTTCCAAAAATTTGATCTCCATAATAATGTTTCAATTAACGGAACTGTAAGTAAAAGCTTTTTTCTGGCCACTTTTCCATTTTTGTGAGATAAAGATGACCTTTGTATTTTCATTGTCTGTAAGCCATAATCATCAACATTAACATAAATAAACACTTAAAATAAATCACTCTGTAATGACTCTATATAATACGGTATATGCATATCACTTTATGTATTGAATTACTGAAAAAAATTAACTTTTTGATGATATTCTAATTCATTGAGATGCAGATGTATATAATAGAAACACATGAAAAAAAATGAACAGAAAAATGCTAAAAACGCAGCGTTTTTTTCTGCAGCATTTTTACTGCCAGGAGATACAGATTTGGTGTTGAAATAATGTGCTTGTGGGCATATGGCCTTAGATTGGACACAGGTGGACTCCCTTTCGTTAAGCTGGTGATTTATGAAGGTATTTACTTGCACCAGAAATTTTTAAAGGTTTTAATGCAAAAGGGGTGAATACATATGCACACAGCTATTTTATATTTGTTTTATCCCATAAATGTAATTTTTGCCTATATTTCCATCACTTCACTTCCTCAGACTAGTGCTGATGCATCACACACAAATTGGATTATAAAAATATTTAATCACAGGTTGTAATTCAACAAAATAGGTAAAACGCCAAAGGGGTGAATACTTTCACAAGGCACTGTATATCTGTGTGTGTGTATGTTTTGTGTGTATATATACACTACCATTCAAAAGTTTGGGGTCACTCAGACAATTTTGTGTCTTCCATGAAAACTCATACTTTTATTAATAAAATTAGTTGACAAGGTTAAAAATAATGATTTATATTTGAAAAAATAATTTTCTCCCTAAAACTTTGCTTTTATCAAAGAATGCTCCCTTTGTAGCAATTACAGCATTGCAGACCTTTGGCGTGTACTATTTAATGAAGCTGCGAGATGAGGAGCTGTGAGGCATCGATTTCTCAAACCAGAGACTCTAATATACTTGTCTTGTTGCTCAGTTGTGCAGCGGGGCCTCTCACTTCTCTTTCTACTCTGGTTAGAGCCTGTTTGTGCTCTCCTCTGAAGTAGGAAATCTTCAGTTTCTTGGCAATTTCTCGCATGAAATAGCCTTCATTTCTAAGAACAAGAATAGACTGTCGAGTTTCACATGAAAGTTCTCTCTTTCTGACCATTTTGGGAGTTTTATAGAACAAACAAATGTAATGCTCCAGATTCTCAACCTCCTTCTCAAAGGAAGGTCAATTTTATAGCTTCTCTAATCAACCAAACCATTTTCAGCTGTGCTAACATACTTGTACAAGGGGTTTCTAGGGTTTTCTAAACATTCATTAGCTTTCTTACACAGTCAGAAAACACAATGTACCATTACAATACTGGAGTGGTGGTTGTTGGAAATGTGCCTCTATACACCTATGTACTGTAGATATTGCATTAAAAACCAGACGTTTGCAGCTAGAACAGTCATATACCACATTAACAATGTATAGAGTGTATTTCTGATTCATTTAAAAAATGTAAGCTTCATTGAAAAAAAATGTGCTTTTCTTTCAAAAATAAGGTCATTTCTAAATGAGCCCAAACTTTTGAACGGTTGTGTATATGAGTGTTTTGTACATTTGAGCTGGAGGCACATGAGACTTGTAAGATTCCTAATTCAGTAACTGGTGTGCACCTATTAATGAATTAGGTGAATATTACTGCAGTCTCTACATATATTAAGACTGTAAGTACACAATGTGTGTCTTAACGAATCAGGACCATTGTTCTCAGCAGCACATTGCCCAGTGTATACAGGGGATGTGCTGTCAATAACATGATCGTTATGGGGACATAATGATGCAATGATCTATTAGGCTAAGTGCACTTCTGAGCTGTGCTTTGCATTTTGGAGCAATGCGTTTTTCACTGTGTTTTTGCAGCCATAGACTTGTATTAGAAAAACGCATGTAAATGCAGTAAAAATGCATTGGAAAATGAGGTTGTGTTTGAATGCATGCATCTCTACCCAGTGCACAGGGAAACGTTGCTTGCTTGCAAGTTTCCTGTGCCCTGGGTAAAAATGCATGCGTTCAAATGCAACTTCGTTTTCCAATGTGTTTATATCGTGTTTGCATGCGTTTTTCCAATACAAGTCTTTAAGTGCTGTGGAGAATTGGCCACCGAACCTGGTAGCTCTATAGCTCCTCTTCTAAACTCAGGCTAGTCAGGGAACTATCAGAGGATAAAAGAAGGACTGCAGCTGCCCTGTCAGTGCTGGTTCATTAAGGCACCTCTCAGTGAGTGTAATATATGCCTTTCGGTCCGCGACCAGAAGCACATATAATTACCGCCACCCGTCACTGACAGAGGCCCTGAATAACACAAGCACTAATTGCTGTCACCAGTTCCTCATTTGATATAAGTCAGGTCCGTGATCGGGCTTATATTGGGTCAGAAACCAACCTGGGTAGCGTTAAATGAGCACACGGATGTGGGAATTCATGATCAAGAATAACAGACCAACTCAAGATTAAATTTATATATTTAATCGCCTTATTGGCACACAAGATTAATATTTACAGGTATTATTAGGTATTACAAATATTATAGTCAGTTATGCAAATAATAAATAAATGAGTTACACACAGAATTACAGCAATATGCGATTAGTTACCTTAATGCTGGTGGCACCACAAGGGCAGCATGGGCCAACCTGGTTCCTGGGTATACTCTGGCTTGATGTAATTATGCCTCTTCAGAAGAATACCAAGATGGAGAAGAGGTGGGACATTTTTATACTGTAAGAGGCTTGCCAACTCACACAAATCACCTGCCTCTGGGCTGTCTCATAACTCCCACCCCCTGAGTTGGGACATGAGACTTCCAAAAATTATTATGGGTCATACCTAGGGATGAGCGAGTCCTAAATTACTCGGAATCGCTAGACCCGCACGAGTCCGAGCCCAGGACTCGCTACTCGTTGCGAGTCTAGCGAGTCCAATGTTAATGAATAGGGAACCGAGTAATAACGAATAATGCTATTTCCAAATCGCTGATGTGTCTCTGAAAGTGTGCGAGTCCAAACTCGCAGGTTTTTCTCTTATTTGGAGCCGATGATGGGAGGGGGAAGCGATTCTCGGGCACACACCATGCTGTAAAAGCAAACATTTTATAATTTCTGGTGGCTTTCTGGGGGCTTGTAAAACAAGTAGCAGGTACTATTTCGTGAAAGGTACACACTAGAGGCTTAGGGCCCTTTCACATCTGCGTTTTTCGTAATTCGCGACAGATGCGGTGAAAAAACCGCATCTGCCGCGTTTACCGCATAACCGTTCCACTTGCGGCGCGGTTGCGGTTTTTTCTATGCAAAGTATAGGCATACTTGCGGCAGGTGCGGCAAGTGCGGTTTTGCACTTGCGGCAGGTGCGGCCGCGAAAAAAACCGCAGTAAGCCGCACCTGCCGCAAGTATGCCTATACTTTGCATAGAAAAAACTGCAACCGCGCCGCAAGTGGAACGGTTATGCGGTAAACGCGGCAGATGCGGTTTTTTCACCGCATCTGCCGCGAATTACGAAAAACGCAGATGTGAAAGCACCCTGCGATATTTTAAGACAGATGGATGGTACCGTGCGAGCTGCAGGCAGGACACCGTACAGCAACGCACTGGTACAGGAAAAAATTGTTTAGTACGCAGAACCAGGCACTGTTAGGCTGCGGTGCTGGCTGCGTGCAAGTTTACAAGTACCGTGCGAGCTGCAGGCAGGACACCGTACAGCAACGCACTGGCACAGGAAAAAATTGTTTAGTACGCAGAACCAGGCACTGTTAGGCTGCGGTGCTGGCTGCGTGCAAGTTTACAAGTACCGTGCGAGCTGCAGGCAGGACACCGTACAGCAACGCACTAGCACAGGAAATTTTTTGTGGAAAAATGGCACCAAAATTATTTGGTAGACTAGTGCCAAAAATAAGAAAAAGCTTAGGATTACAGCTCTGAGGAAAGCTGGGTGAACTAAGCTCTGAGGATGGTGCTGGATTCACTGTAAGGCTGCTATTATCTCCCTTCCTTACAGTCCTGTACAGCAATCCTCCGTCCTGGTAGTTCTGAAAAGAACTTTTGGGTTATGTGTGAGGAATCTTGACTCCTACACTCCGTCCTGTTAGTTCTGAAAAGAACTTTTGGGTTATATGTGACTCCTACACTGCCTAACTGTCCCTAGATCTGCTCCAAGTCTCCCTGCACTAGGTCAGCTCTTCTCAGGAATGTGCCCAAAATGGCGGGGGCAAGCCTTATATACTGCCTTGCCTGTCATAGATGACATAGGCATCACGATGGACAGCAGCCAATCATAGTCCTGACACAACCAAAGCTGCTATGGCATTACTGACTATGATTGGCTGTCTTCACAAGTTTTCTGACCTAACACGCAATGCTGACTAGTAACATAAAAGATTCTGGATTCGCGAGTCCCGAATAGAGAATACAGGACTCGGAATCGCAGACTCGCTAGGATTCGGACTCGTAGACTCGCTCAGATTCGCTGCTGTTTGGGGAGATTCAAGCTATATAGTGATGTGATAGAGCGAGTCTAGCGAGTCTAGCGAGTGAGATAAAGTAAACTCTGACAAAACTAAGATTGCCATTGACTTGCATTGGACTCGTTACTGAGCGAGTATTCGCTAAAAGACTCGCCGATTACCGAGTCCAGCGAGTCCCTTAAGAATCGCCGAGTAACGAGTCCTAGCGAGTAGACTCGCTCATCCCTAGTCATACCTTTGCCTGTGACTGCTGTAGGCAAAAGGCAGTGCTCTCATATTTTCGGTTACGATTTTAGCTTTGCAATGTAACACATGACTACTCTGCTGGTATCCTACTGGCCAATATCAAGTTTAGGGGACTTACCGTCATCACACATTTATGTAAAAATAAGTGTGATGATTGTCTAAATCTCTAGATTCCATACTTGTGCTTGGCATTTTTATAGGAGCGATGGCTCATGAGATATTAAGGGTTATACTCTCGGCACCTCTCAGTCTGGGCTGTAATTGACTCTTCTATTGAGTCTGTAGACAGAAGGAAATTAATTCTCACACCTAGGAAATCCCCAGGTGGTCATCCTTTTGAATTATTGTGGCACCCCTGTGGTGGATTGCCACAGGACCCACCGGTGCAGGGAGGGATGTACACTTTGGCACACACAGCACACAACACCTTCCACCCCAGAGCTGGAGGGGGAGCCCCACTGGTTGTCTTTAAGCCAGATCCCCTATAAAGATCCAGGCCTGAGGGGAGGAGTGAGTTAGTTAGTTCCAGAGAGAGAGCAAAGAGGAAGGAATGGAAAGAGCTGGTTGCTGGGACCAAGCCAGGTCCAGAACCAGGAAACCTGACCCAGCTGTGCAGCGCCCTAGAGAGAGGGACGGAGGCCACTGGAAGAGGTAGGAAGACAGAAGAAGGGAACAGATCTGAGATCCATTTATCCCACACGGACACCAGAGTCCGAAGCTGCTATTAATCTAGTGGTAGCAGAGGAAGCCCGGACAGACCAGGAGGATCTAGTCCCCCTGAAGTAAAGAAAGCAAGACACCAAACCTGACCAAGCATAGGACAAGGGGCCCAAGAGGAGAATAGGGTTCCCCACAGCAAGTTCCTCATTGTCGGTTGTGGAGTTGCATCCTGAGAGGGAGAAGGAGAAAGAGTGGCAGGTTCAGCTCCAGGCAGAACTTACCCCATTTACTGCACACACTAACAGAGGAGGCCTCACAACTCTCCAAGGTGGACGTCCCAAACAGCACCGATAACCTGGTTACCCTCCTGGACCTTGCCTGTTACCGAACATCAGCAAAAAGGTACCGAAACAGAGACTATTGTGTGTGTGTCTGCTTCACCGCCGCTACCTGCAGCATTCACAACAGAATCGATACTACTACTCCCCTCATCCACCCCGCTGCCCTGAGGTAAAGCTCCACCTGTGGGGAGCTGTACTACCAAAGCTGCATTTCCATCACCTCAGCGGCCGGCCGCAGCGCTGGTAACCCATTTACCAGGTACCACAGGTGTTGTCACGTTACAATTCCCCCATCATCATCACCCCCACCCCCGCCACTGAGAGTCCAGGGCACAGAACCGGGAACCGACCAGCAGTGTTCCTCACCGAAGTAACCCCCCTGTGCCGGTATCCGAGTATCCCCTACCCTTTTGACCGACTCATTATGGCAGGGAGATATCATTGTCCCCTAATCTCCATTTCGTAGGAACTCTATTGTGGTGCCAAGTAGATAATTTCCTCAGGTTAATCAGCATACTCTGGGAGATTTGACTAGCCCTCGGGGCAAAACGTGGGGGTTCCCTCTCTTGGGAGTGAGGTATGGTGGTGTCTGAACAAGAAGGCTATTTGTAGGAATATTGTTTTATTCTTTACAGGTGCAAAAACGTATGCGCTTTTAATGCGTTTTTTGCAAAAACGCAGTGAAAAACCTATTGCGTTCAAAACGCAGCAAAAATGTGTGAAAAGGCCCTTAGTGATTGTTGTAACCCCATCGTTCTTTCTTAACCTATTTGAGGAGCCAATACCTAAGGGCTAGATGACATTACTTTAATTATTCGTGCTTGAATAAAGTTCTGAAATTAGGTCCTATAAATACAACCTAAATGTTTGTGTGTGCAATATGTTAGCATTTTGGCCCCCACGTTTAACTTTAGCTCAGGGCTTAAAACCAGCTATACCCCAGAATGAGTGCACCACTTCTGTGCTCACTTTCCCCCACCCCACTGGAGCGGTGCTTTAAAATCCATTAGTAATATTTAGGTGAATTACTCGGAACAGAAAAAAATAAACATCAATGTGCGTCATTGAGAGTTGTAGCATACAGGAATTGTCTACAGTGTTTTTAATATCATTAATCTTCATTACTACTATGATATATAGGCATATCAGGGCTCTGCAAACATGACATTACGTCCGCTAATGATTCAAGCTAATTTTCCATTCAAAAAGTCAAATGATGCTCCTTCACTTCCGAGCCCTGCCGTGCGTCTAAAAAGTGGTTTTTAGCCACATATGGGGTATCGGCATACTAGGAAGAAATTGTACAATGAGTTTTAAGGTTCATTTTTTCCTGTTACACCTGAGAAAATGCAATATTTGAGGCTAAAGCAATATGTTTTCATTTTTTTACTTTCATATAGCTTTAGTTCCTGTGAAGAAACTGAGTGGTTAATAAACATCATTAATGTGGTTTGGAATTCTGGGGTATTTTCTGTCACATAGGCCCCTCAAAGTCACTTCAAATGTGATGTAATCCCTAAAAAAATGATTTTGTAAATTTTGTTGGAAAAATTAGAAACTGTTGATAAATGTTGAACCCATATAACTTCCTAACATTTCCACAATTGGGCTGATGTAAAGTAGACATGTGGGAAATGTTATTTATTAACTATCTTGGGTGACATAACTCTCTGGTTTAACAGTGTAAAATAACTGGTTTAACAGTAAAATTTGAAAATTGCAAAATGTACAAACTTTTTGCCTAATTTCTGATTTTTTTTTACAAATAAATGCAAAAATTATCAACCTAAATTAACCGTTAACATGAAGTCCAATATGTCATGAAAAAAAAGTCTCAGAATCACTGAGATCCGTTGTCATGTTCGAGTTATTACCTCATTAAGCGACACAGAATTGCAAAAAATGGCCGGCTCATTAGGGTCAAAACAAGCTCGGGGTGAAAGGGTTAAAGATTGTGCAATTTTTAAATTTTTTGTTTTTCTCATCATTTCAATAACCATAACTTTTTTTTATTTTCCTGTTAATAATCTTAACAAAAGCTTGTTTTTGTGGGGCAAGTTGTACTTTTAAAGGGATCCTGTCACCCCCAAAACACCTCCAAAGCTCTTAAAACCTGTCCCTAGTGCATATTAACACTTTCCCTACACTCCTTTTTGCTCCTAAATGCACCTAATCAAAGTGAAGAAAAACGTTTTATAAGTACCTGATTAGTGATGATAATGAGTGACTATCTATTCATAGTCACTCATCCAGGCAGCCCCTCTTCATGATATCACGCCTATTCAGGCGTGATCTTCCTAATAGATTCAAAATCGCGCCTCTCTGCCCGCCTCCCCACTCTCCCATTACGCACGGGCTTTAGTGGGGGCATTATGACGCGATTTACGTCATTTCCTAGCGCCGGGTGACGTATACACCCGCGCCGCTCGCTTTATGCTTCAAGTGCCTCACTGCGCATGCGTGCGGGAGCCGGAACAGAGCGGCCGGCGATCCGGAGACACAGGCACAGAAGAAGATTCCATTCCTCGTAACAACAGTACGGCGGTCCCATTACAAACCCCTAACTTAGGGGTTTGTAATGGGACCGCCGTACTGTTGTTATGAGGAATGGAATCCTCCTGTGTCTCCGGATCGCTGGCCGCTCTGTTCCGGCTCCCGCACGCATGCGCAGTGCGCTCCCGCACGCATGCGCAGTGAGGCACTTGAAGCATAAAGCGAGCGGCGCGGGTGTATACGTCACCCGGCGCTAGGAAATGACGTAAATCGCGTCATAATGCCCCCACTGAAGCCCGTGCGTAATGGGAGAGTGGGGAGGCGGGCAGAGAGGCGCGATTTTGAATCTATTAGGAAGATCACGCCTGAATAGGCGTGATATCATGAAGAGGGGCTGCCTGAATGAGTGACTATGAATAGATAGTCACTCATTATCATCACTAATCAGGTACTTATAAAACGTTTTTCTTCACTTTGATTAGGTGCATTTAGGAGCAAAAAGGAGTGTAGGGAAAGTGTTAATATGCACTAGGGACAGGTTTTAAGAGCTTTGGAGGTGTTTTGGGGGTGACAGGATCCCTTTAAAAGACAGCATTCATTTTATCATGTGATATACTGGAAGGCGGAATAAAAATTGTGCCGAGATAATTTCACAATTGTTGTGTTTTTTCTATTTACAGCAATGTTTCTTTTGCTGTAAAACTGATCAGGTAAGTACAGTTATGCAGATACAAAAAACTTGTCTAGTTTTTGTTTAAGTGATAAAAGAAATAAATCAGAAATTTTTAGAAAAAAAGCCTACGTTTGTGTCGCCATTTTCCAAGAGCCATAACATTCCCGAATTTTGGGATATGGAGCTTTGTGATGGCTTGTTTTATGTGACCTGAACTAATGTTTTTATTGATATCATTTTGGGGTAGAAAGATATTTTGATCATATATTGCATTTTGTTTGTGTTGTGATGGCCGCCGAAAAACTGCCATTCTGGCGTTTTGATTTTTTTTTTCTCTTTACAGCATTTGCCAATCAAATTCTTTATTTTATATTTTGATAGATCAGACTATTACAAAAAGAGCAATATTAAATATATTTTTTTTATTTCTTAATTTTCAATGGGAGAAAAGTGGGATGTTTTGGCAGGCTGTAAATGCTGCTGTCACAGATTGACAGTTGCATTTAACAGGTTAACAGTTACGGGAAATGCTCAGCATAACTGTTAAGGCACCGGGTAGTCGCCTGGTTTCAGAGCAGAAAGCAGGCGACCGATCTGGGGTGATGTGCACACATCGCCCCATGTAACTGGCCACCGGCGACCTGTCTGGCAATGGGAGCTATAGGCTCCCATTGTCCTGCATTGCCGCTGGGCTTTTCAGACACCCCGGCGGCGATGCCGGTGCAGCGCTTGAGATGTCGCCCCATGTATATGCGCCGCTCATACTGCAGCCGCTATCACAGCACAGTTAACTCTCTGCTTACTGGCGCTGCAGTGATCGGTAAGCAGGGAGTTAAATCCAGCAGCTTATGAATGAGTCGAGGCGCTGTGATGTCGGCACTGCTTAAGCGTTGCTATAGTAACCGATAGTTTGGTTACTATAGCAACGGGGACGGCGGTGACGTCACCGCTTAATGCTCACAGCCTCACTGATTCATCACACAGCAGGGGAGCGCATTTCCGCCCCCTGCTGTGTGATGTAGCAGTGCTCAATGAGTTCAAGAAGAAGAAGGAAGAGAGGACAGAAGAGAGAAGAAAAAAGAGAGAAGACCTGGATCTTTGAAGGGATATGTAGTGGTAATAAAGATGGAGTCCCTAATGGTGTCTGTGTCTTTATATGGCTAGTCCTGTGTTTGAGACTCCTAACCGAGGCTCCACAGACTCTATTTGCATGTTTATTTTCAATAAAGAATTTTTCTCTATGTGGTGTTTTTTTTAACCCTTTATTGGAGATCCTTAATGGCCGGGTCAAACTTGGCCTGACATTAAGAATCTCGGGCTTAATACCAGCTTGTATAACAAAGCTGGTATTAACCCCTTTATTACCCAGCGTGCCACCGCCACCAGGGCCGCTGGAAGAGCCCGGTAAAGCGCCTGGAAATGGCGCTTATTATTAATGCGCCATTTTCAGGGGCGGCTGCGGGCTGCTATTCTTTAGCGTGGGGGGGCCCTATAACAATGGGCCCTCACCCCGCTGAGAATACCAGCCCTCAGCTGCTTAGTTTTACCTTGGATGGCATGGAAAATAGGACAGAGCCCACGCATTTTTTTTGCCAGCCAAGGGGAAATTAAGCAGCTGAGGGTGGCAGCTCGCAGTTTGCCTGCTTTCATCGGGCTAGATTTAAAAATGCTGCGAAGCCCCACGCATTTTTTTTTTTTAATAATTATTTATTTAACACCCTATAATGCCAGGTTGGTTGCCATACACTAATGTGTATGGCAACCAAGCAGAATCACTGTCCAGATTGAGAGAATCCAGTCTGATTACAACAGCCACTCACAGAGGCTCCCATAGAGTGTGAGCTCCTGTGATTGGCTGTTAGTTTGACAGTGCAGTGAATATTTAATGAGCTTAATAGGCGGCCCGAGAAGTAACAGCGGGAGCCTATTAAACCTGATTTAGCTATTCTAGCATGGTGCTACAAACTCGCACCGTGTGGTGTATGGGTGCAAGATTTTCTCCCCCCCATACACTTGCATTGCGCTCACGCGCGTCAGAATCACGTGCAGTCGCAGCATGCTGCGACTGCACTTGCTTCTGACTCGCAATGTGAGTTAGGTGCGTGGGACTCGCACCAGTGTGCCCTGCCTGATAAGGAAACACTGGTCCGAGTGCAATGCGGTTTTTTCACTCATTGCACTCGCGCGAGTCTCCGCCAGTGTGCCTCCTGCATCAATGTGATTCGTGTCTGTAAAAATGGATGTTACTCCACGGAAGATGTCTGGAATTATTACTCTTAATGAACATACAATTCTGACTGCAAGAGAAATCGCTTCCACCTTTGGTATTAGAAAATCTACTGTTTCAAGAATAATTCGCACACACAATGAAACTGGATCATTTTCTCCAAAATGAAAAAGGAAATGTGGAAGAAAAATGAAAACGACACCAAGAACTGATAAAACATGTATCTGCAATAGTAAAACTATTGCAAAAAAAACTTGCTTTGTCCCAATTAATTTGCACAGCACTGTACTTACCTCTCCTGCGACGCGTCCTGCAGTCCCGCTGTCTCCCGGCTGCATGTACTTCCGGGGCCGCTCAGTAACTTCAAGGGATATGCACTGCACTGCCCGGCAATTTTCAGCCGGTGTCAGCAGTGTTTGCGGTGACATTAGAGTTCACCCGAGTTTATGGCTCAGCTATGAACTCAATTGAAGTTTGACTGTCACTGTCAGTGTCAGCCTGGTTCTCGCTCTGTAGAGACGCTTGTGTGTACAGAGCGATGAATCAGAGCTGACATTGCTCTCCCTGTGGACTACAACGGACTGAGGATATTTTTTCTAATAAAAATGGAGTTTTTAAATGTGGTTTTTGTTTTATTTTCAATAAAAAAATTTCTCTGTTGTGTTTTTTTTTACCGTATACTAGAAATTTTGGGCATGTCACCATGAATTTCAGGCTTAGTGCCAGCTCCTAATACATAGTGGGCCATAACCCCATTATTACCCAGTGTGCCAATGCCATCAGGGCCACTGGACAAGCCAAGTAAAGCGCCTGGAAATGGTGCTAAAAAACAATGCACCATTTTCTGGGATTGCTGCGGGCTGCGGTTTTCATCCTGAGGGGCTCAGAACGCTTTGGCCCTACCATGCTGAGAATCCCAGTCCCAAGCTGCCTGGTTCTATCTGGCTGGAATCAAAATAAAGCAGGAGCCCATGCATTTTTTTAAATTATTTTTTTAAATAATTAAAAATAAATTAATGGTCTTTCCTGTAGTTTGATTGCCAGCCAAGGTAAAGAGAGGCAGCTGGGGGTGGAAGAGAATCAAAAATACCATGGAGGGGTATGTCATTATTTTTAATTATTTTTTTTACATTACTATGTCAGTTAATCTGTGTAACAGCATCTGTGATTGGCTGTTGGGTCTCTCACACATATAGTAGTGTAAAAATAAATAATTAAAAAAATATATAGCTCTCCATGGTATTTTTGATTCTCAGCGCAGATAAAGTGGACAGCTAAGGGTTGCTACCCTGAGCTGCCTGGCTTTACCTTAGCTGGCAATCAAAATACAGTAAAGCCAAATATTTTTATTAATTATTTAAGTAAATAATAACAAAAAATGTGTGGGCTCCTGCCATATTTTGATTGCCAGGCAGATAAAACCAGGCAGCTGGGGGCTGGGATTCCCAGTGTGGTAAGGCCCAAGCATTTTGGGCCCCCCAGTCTGAATACTGCAGCCTGCAGCCGCCCCTGGAATGGCGCCTTGTTTCTTAGCACCATTTCCAGGTGCTTTACCCCGCTTATCCAGTGGCCCTTATGATGGCGGCATGCTGGGTAATAATGGGGTTAGAGACAGTTTTGCATTATCAACTGGCACTAAACCCGAAATTCATGGTGTCACACCAAATTAGACATGGCCACCATGAATTTCTAGTAAACAGTAAAAAAAACAACACAGAGAACAGAAAACACATTTTGAGACTCCATCTTTATTAGAAAAAAAAATCCTCAGTCTGACCTAGTCCACAGGGAGAGCAATGTCAGCTCTGCTTCATCCCCCTGTACAGGCAAGCGTCTCGACAGAGCGAGAAGCAGGCTAACACTGACAGTGACAGTCAAAGTTCAACCGAGTTCATAGCTCAGCCATTATCTCTGGTGAACTCTGACGTCACCACGAACACTGCTGACACCGGCCGAAAATTTCCGAGCACTGCAGTGCATATACCTGGAAGTTAATGAGTGGCCCTGGAAGTAGTTGCGGCCGGGAAACAGCTGAACTGCAGGATTCATCGCGGGACCGGTAATTATAATTAGGGATCAGCGAGTATGCTTGTAACTATTCAGTACTCGCCAAATAGTACGATATTAGGGCTACTCGCTACTCCGCGAATTTCCTTGTAATTACTCATTAGGAGTAGAGAGTAGTACATTCAATTTCACAGTATATCTAAGTGAATAAAAGGTGTTAAAAATAAAAAAACATCATACTTACCTATCCGACGGCTGTCCCCGGACCTGAATAGAACACATCCGACTGGCTGCCAGGACCTTAAGTCTGATGGCCAATCAGATGGCCGGTAGTGATCAGGTGGTGTGTGACGTCATACACCAGCTGATCGACACAAGCCATCTGATTGGCCATCATACTTAAGGTCCTGGCAGGCCATCTATGTGTTAGAACATATGATGGCCAATCAGATGGCCGGCAGCGATCAGATGGTTTGTGACATCACACACCACCTGATTGCTACCGGCCATCTGATTGGCCATCAGACTTAAGTTCCTGGCATTGGATGTGTTCTTTTCGAGTCCCAGGACAGCCGTCGAATAGGTATGTTATTTTTAACACCTTTTATTAACTTTTATTTCACTTTCGCAGTGTATATAGATACACTGCGGAAGTATTCGTATTTCCATAGAATTACATTGGACTCGCTACTCGTAATGAGTACCCGAGTGTTAGGACCTACTCGTTTCAAGTATAGCGAGTTCGAATATTTCACTACTGGCTCATCGCTAATTATAATCATAATGTTTATTATAATGTGCTTTCTTTTACAGCCCCCGGACCCGAACTGTAAAACGGGTTTCTCAGGGAAACCTGTGTTCGGGATTGTGTGCAAAAACACTAGGTTTTCGGTAGAGATCCTGAACTTTATAGTTCGGGTTTACCCATCACTAGTTATATTTACTACATTCATACTATAATAGTTATAGACTACGGTAAGTCTTTTTAGTTTAGATACTGATCCTGCCATATCATGACAATTTTTTAGACAACGTTGTGTTATTTCGGTCACCAGTAGAAAAAATAATTTTAATTTCTAGTGCCAGGAAACATTTTTCTGTGCCCTGTGTGATTCACTAGCTGAAGGAGCGATGACATGATAATTACTGACTTATCCAGCTCTAACATTCTGATCGTGACACGCAGGAATGTGAAGATGGTTGGTAGCATCCCTTACACATACCATCATTTATTCTAATGCACATCCATCATGAAATATCAAACTTTCATAGAATTAAGTGTAAGAACGCACAGAAGAATTTTCCAGTTGCCTTTTATAATAGTGAGTTGAACAAATCTTTATATTTTTTAGGGAAATAATCATTCTAAAATATGATTACATATAATACAGAAAGCAATAGCATTATATGTGAAGTTTAAAGAGGACCTGTCACCCCCCAAATATTACAATCTAAGGGCAGCACTGAATGCAGCATGTCTGCTGCATTCAGGCAAGGGGTCCCCCATGTCTGATGGCAGCTGGTACCCCGAGATAATAGTTTAGTAAAACTTACAATCTGGAGCCAAATGGGTGGTCCCTAGTGCGGCAGCCTGTGTCTGTGCCGCATCCCTGCTGCCAATCACATCCTTCTCGCTCTGTCTGTGCTGGTGACGCAGTAGGTAACGTTATCTGCCTGTCCTGCCTCTTGCTGTGACATCAAATCATTTTCCCTCCCAGCTGCATGTTATGCTATGGAGCTGGGCGGGGAAATGCTCTGACATCACAGCAGGAGGCGGGACAGACAGCCGGGGGCAGGGATAAGCATTACCTTGCTTTCCGAGCATCACCAGCACAGGGAGCAGAGGCAGAGCGAGGAGGACGTGATTGTCAGCAGGGAGGCAGCACAGAGACACAGGCTGCCGCATCAGGGACCGCCCATTTGGCTTCAGATTGTAAGTTTTACTAAACTATTATCTCGGGACCCCTTGCCTGAATGCAGCAGACATGCTGCATTCAGTGCTGCCCTTAGATTCACATCCATGGGAGTGGTGACTGGTCCTCTTTAAGAAAACTACATGCAAAGTTACTGTCAAAAATTAATATGAACGGAAATGAGTCGGTCAACAGGGTAGGGGGTACTCGAATACCGGGACAGGTGGTTACTTCAGTGGGGATCACGGCTGGTCGATTCCCGGTTCCGTGCCCTGGAACCTCAATGGAGAGGTGGGGGTGATGATGATGGGGGAATGGTACCGTGATGCCACCTGTGGTACCTGGTAAATGGGTTATCAGCGCAGCGGCCGGCCACTGAAGTGATGTAAATGCAGATTTGGTAGTACAGCTCCCTACAGGTGGAGCTTTTACCTGAGGGCAGCGGGGTGGATGAGGGGCGTAGTAGTAGCGGTTCTGCTGTGAACTCTGCAGGCGGCGGTGGTGAAGCAGGCACACACACACACAATAGTCTCTGTTTTGGTACCTTTTTACTGATGTCCGGTAACAGGCATGGTCCAGGAGGGTAACCACGTTTCGGTGCAACTTGGGACGTTCACCTTGGAGAGTTGTGAGGCCTCCTCTGTTAGTGTGTGCGGTGATTGGGGTAAGTTCTGCCTGTAACTGAAGTTGCCGCTCTTCCTCCCTCTCAGGGTACTACTCCACAACCGACAATGAGGACCTTGCTGTGGGGATCCCTATTCTCCTCTTGGGCCCCTTGTCCAATGCTTGGTCAGGTTTGGTGTCTCACTTGGTGTAACTTCAGGTGGACTAGATCCTCCTGGTTGGTCCGGGCTTTCTCTGCTACACTTTAGATGAATTGTAACTTTGGACGCTGGTGTCCGGGTGGGCTAAAGGGATACCAGGTATGTTCCCTTCTTCTTTCCTCCAACTTTTTCCACTGGCCTCTGTCCCTCTCCCTAGGATGTTGCACAGCTGGGTCAGGTTTCCTGGTTCTGGGCCTAGCTTGGTCCCAGCAACCATCTCCTTCTAGTCCTTCCTTCTGTACTGTCTACTCACTGACTTCAGGACTAACTGGCTGACTGCTCCCCTCAGGACTGGATCTTTATAGGGGATCTGGCTTAAGGACAGCCAGTTGGCCTCCCCCTCCAGTTCTGGGGTGGAAGGTGTTGGGTGCTGTGTGTGCCAAGGTGTACATCCCTCTCTGCACCAGTGGGTCCTGTGGCAATCCCCCACAGGGGTGCCACATATACAATCCTGATCAGTTATTGTAATGACAGAGAGCAGTAAGTAGTTCATTTAGCACAGTGTTTCTCAACTCCAGTCCTCCGGACCCACCAACACGTCGTGTTTTCAGGATTTCCTTAGTATTGCACAGGGTTTTTAATTATCCCCAGTGCAGGTGATTAAACTATCATGACCTGTTGGTGGGTCCTGAGGACTGGAGTTGAGAAACATTGATCTAACATGATATTCAGTCAGCTTCTATAGCCTATTTTTCCTGGCCTCCCCAAGACTTTATTTTTTTTTATCCCTTTCTCCACAATGTAGTAACCCCCTCCCCCAATTCTCTGCTGCTCTTGTTGACACTAAAGCCATTCATACAGATAAGGTTGCCATCAGCCAACAATGCTTTATCCGGCAGTCATCTTGGCCTAGCTCTCCC
This sequence comes from Allobates femoralis, assembly GCA_033576535.1. NCBI lineage: Eukaryota > Metazoa > Chordata > Amphibia > Anura > Aromobatidae > Allobates > Allobates femoralis. The sequence goes on along the minus strand of JARQOC010000006.1, from coordinate 355,985,106 downwards.
ATTCACAGGAGAGCTCGTTGGACTGAGTGCCCCTGCATTTTCTGTTAAAGAGCCATCTGTAGAGAACTAAAGGATCATCAATACAAAATAGGACACGCCGAATCCCATAAGCATTAGCTAGTTGCCTGAACCTGAAGATATTGGTGAGTTTAGCCAACATTTGTCTAACTAGACTGATATTCATGGGTTCAGCTGAAACTGGAATGTGTATGGGAGTCCTGGACAATTTATTGGCAGGGGAAATATCAATTTTTCATGTCCGATTTCGGACTGCTGATCTTTTTGTTCTACTGGAGATAAGCTGCCAAACGTCTTGGATGGCATCTCTCTCCTAAACACAACAGGAGCGCTCGGCCAAAATAGCTCTCCTGTGTATGGGAGAGCTGGCTAACAAGGCTGCCGGTCAAACGATCGGCCGAAGCATCATTCGACTTACAGCCATCTGATTGGTATTTTGGTGTTATGGGTGGGTTAAGATGATGGTGGAAGGGGATGGGGACCAGAAATATGTGTCAAAACAGTTAAAAAATGTATATTGATGTGCACAGCCATTGAATTTAATTTTGCCTCTACACTATAGAGTAAATTATTATTTGTTATTAAATTGCTGGCTTGCAATTGCTGTATCTTGAAAACCTCCTACTACATTATCCTAAGTTTATTTTCCCTATCTAGCTGTTCCATAGACTGAGAATATGAAAATGAAGCAAGGGATTAGTGATAATATAATATAATGTATCCACTAAGGCTGACTTTACATGCAGCTGTTTCTAAAAAAGACTAAACAGCAAGTCCTCTGTCATACTGAAAATGTCTATCACAACACTTACCTAAATTGCTAGATGTAGTTAACAAAGGACAAGGGTGACTGCACATTATACTTACACTCTCCGTAACTACAGAGCTATGTGACTGCATTGTAGTTTGGATGATAAAATTTATTAATTGGTCCATGTAAATTGATATACAGCACCCCCCCTTAGGCCAGCTCCACACTACGTTTTTTGCCCTGTCAGGCTGTGTCCGTTGCTTTATAGGGGGCACCGGACACAGCCTGACAGCTCCGAACAAATAAAACTGGAGGGTTAATATGCCCTCCGATCCTGTTTGTAGCTGGATTTTGCAGAGCGTAGCTCACGCTGAACTGCAGCCACCAGATCCCGGATCCTCCCGAATCCTCCCAGATCTGGGCAATCCTGTGCCATATGCTCCCATGTTAGGGAGCGCCGGATTGTCAGGGTTCTGGGAGGATCCTATTTGGGCAGATTTTTCGCCTCGGACACAAAAACGTTGTAAGCAACGTTTTTGTGATGAGAAGGAAAATCCGAATTGTCTCGGATCCTCCCTGACAGATGGAAACTGGATGGCAGATAGCTGCCATCTGGCTTTATCCGGCCCCATAGGGCAACATTACCGCAAAATCGGGTCCGGGTGGTCAGGTTCACCTCGGACAGCCCCGGACCTGATTCTACCGCGGTGTGAAGCCGGCCTTAGTGTTTGGGGATGTGAACAATCATATCCCAGCATCGAGCAATAATCATATATACAGCCATCTTAAAGACTGGAGCTGGAGCAAGTCAAAAACATTATGAATCCATTTAAAATCTTCTTAGAGATCTTTAATAATTATGTTATTGTTCAATATGCATTACCCAACTTCCCCTATCTTTTACTTTTGACTTCCCTATAATTTGCATTTTATAGAGCATTGTTTAGTAATGAATTCTGTCTAGAGTTCTAGATCTTTCCTGCCCTGCAGCTTTAATAGTTGGTGAAGAGGCTAAAATATGTGGTCACTTTCAATAGCTGACACTTTTACATGGAATCCCATTAGGAAATAGCACAAAGCACAGCTTGTTTCTTGGGTATTATGTGGACTTCTTTGGAACCAGCTCCTGCATCAGTAGCCAGGTCCTTTTAACTGCAGATAAGACCAATCCTGACTCTAAAGGTCACTCTCATACAATGTAGTGTTTACTTGGGTTCATTTCAGCATTTCAATGTTGCTTTGCACCAGGTCAAGTTTCTGAAACCATCCTTCAATCTAGAAAGGGGATGAAGAGGGCACTGTGAGAGTTTCTAATGTCACACGCTGATACAGTTCAGATATTTTGAAGACTGAAAAAAATGACTGGTGTTTTAAGGTAAGAGTCATTTTCTTAAAAATAAAATGGCAGTACAAACATCTTGAAGCAAAAACAATTAATTTTCCTGATATTTATAAAAATGTATAATGTTATAATAAATCATATGCTATGTCTTCTAAGAGAATGATGAATATTGATATCCCTAATTTAAGACATTCCATGCTACTGTATGATTTGACAAAATGGGAGTTGTGCAAATACACAGGACCAAGTTCTGGAAGCAGCATCTACAATGCCCAGTGTAATGTCCACTCAACTACACTATTTTATGCAAAGGGAAGGAAAAGATAGCGTGTAGAATGGACCGGGATCAAGCCAATTAATATATCTCAATAATTTTATTATCCATAGAAAAAACAAGTACACACATGTGCAATGACAAACATTTAAAAACAATTAAAATAGCAGACAGGCTGCTAACATCAAGACTGGCTGCAATGAACAGGATGCACTAAATGACATAATGATCAGTGGAATCACAAAAAATCAAATCTATTTCTAGAGCAAACATATAATCAATAGCACTGATAGACAGGCCTGTATCTGAATTAAACAGGTCAGTAAACCCCCTACAAATTTGTATACATCTTAGAAGACAGGCAGGCTAGTCATCATACATCAGATAATGCATCAAAATCAACTAGAAAATACATGTGAAACCAAGAAAAAAAGCAACTAAAAAAAAGCAACTAATATGCATTGTTGTCAAAGGTGCCCTGTAAAATTACCATCGTTGTCCACTGAGGGGTATATGTTTGCAGCCAGTCAGGACCAAAGGACCCTCACCCAACGCGTGTCGCCCCCCTATACTGGGGGCTTCCTCAGGGGTCAGACTATTTTATGTGCAGCCCTCATGATGAATGCATAAAAGGAAAAACTGTATGAAAAATGTTGAGTGTCATATTGGTTATAAATTACGGTATATATTTCAAACTGACATACTCTATGGTTTGTCTGCTTTATTAACACCTGTGTGTCTCAACAAATAAATCTGCCCTGCTCTTCTCATGCTTCAGATATCATAGCAAAAAACATCATGTCAAGTTCTCTTTTTAGACAACAAAGTAACAAGTACCTGAGAACTTGGCTCTCTTGTGCGTACAGCAAAGGGCGCTATAGTGTTGGTGCAGTCATCATCAATTGTTTGTACACTATCCCATTTTTAATGGACCGCCCATTTTTAGTATAGTTTAGTCTACCATTGATGGTGTAGTTTCTATTGTTGGAGCAGTCTTCCATTGTTTGCTTAGAGCTTCATTGTTGGTAGCATCTTCCATTGCTGGTCCAGTCTTAAACTTTTTATGCCGTTTCCATTTTTAATTGAGCCAGAACAGATCGAGAAAAGGGGGAAATAATACATGGATCACCTTTTCAGAAATGACTCAGTGATAAAGGAAGAAACTGTGAATGGAAATGCTTGGGAACCGAACATGCTGAAAAACAAAATTGTTGCTGCTATAAAGCTTCTGTCAAAAAAACCAAGCATCTGGATAAGACAATATTCCAAGAGAGCTAATAAAGTCTTCTGAAGCAGCAGCTAATGTCATCACACGCCGGTGTCAACAGATATACTGTAGAGAACTGTAAAATGGTCCAAAGACTGGACAAGATCAGTATTTATGTATATTCCAAAGTAAGGAGATGCTACCTACAGTTGAAACTATTGAACTATTGCTCTCATACTCCATGCCAGCAAAATACCACTAAATATAATAATAATAAAAGTAATAATTTATATTTATATAGCGCCAACATATTCCGCAGTACTTTACAATTCAGAGCGTATACAATACAATACAATAATATATAATAAAATACAATACAACAGTACAAATATAATACAACTAGCTGTGAGCCCGATGCAAATGCATCGGGATTCTAGAACGTGCATTAATTTGATTATAGTAGTTATAGCTGTTAGCCTGATGCAAATGCATCAGGTTTCTAGAACATGTTTATTGTTTTTTTAAAGATTTTTAAATAATAATCCAATTATTCCAATGACATCTTTACACCAACTACATATATTTGTATTGTTGATATCATTTAAGGAAAATTGAAGTATTATGTTGTAAGGGTCTTAGAACACAAAGTAGCAATACTTCTTAATGCGTCAATCGTTAGAATTGATGAATTAATAGTAGTAATGTGTGTATCAGGAATAGCATTATTATTAGCAGTAATAGCAGTATTAATAGCATTATTAGCAGTATTATGAGCATTAATAACAGTATTAATAGCATTAATAGCAGTATTAATAGCATTAAGAGCAGTATTAATAGGAGTAATAGCATTATGAATAGCATTAATAGCATTAGTATGTGCATTAATGGCATTAATAATAGCATTAATAGCATAAATAATAGTATTAATAGCATAAATAATAGCATTAATAGCATTAGTATTAGCATTAATAGCATTAATAATAGCATTAATAGCAATATTATTTGCATTAATAGCATTATTATTACCATTAATAGCATAATTATTAGCATTAACAGCATTATTATTAGCATTAATAGCATTAATAGCATTATTAATAGCATTAATAGCATGAATATTAGCCTTAATAGCATTATTAATAGCATTAATAGGATTATTATTAGCATTATTAGCATTAATATGAGCATTAATAGCATAATTATTAGCATTAATAGCATTATTATTAGCAGTAATAGCATTATTATTAGCATTAATAGCATTATTAATAGCATAAATAGCATTAATAATACAATTAATAGCATTAATATTAGCATTAATAGCATTAATAGCATTATTAATAGCATTAATAGCATGAATATTAGCCTTAATAGCATTAATAATAGCATTATTATTAGCATTATTAGCATTAATATTACCAAAAATAGCATAATTATTAGCATTAATAGCATTATTATTAGCACTAATAGCATTATTAATAGCAGTATTAGCATAAATAATAGCATTAATAGCATTATTAATAGCATTAAAAGCATGATTATTAGCTTTAATAGTATTAATAATATCATTAATAGCATTATTATTAGCATTATTAGCATTAATAGCGTAATTATTAGCATTAATAGCATTATTATTAGCAGTAATAGCATTATTATTAGCATTAATAGCATTATTAATAGCATAAATAGCATTAATAATACAATTAATAGCATTACTCTTAGCATTAATAGCATTAATAGCATTATTAATAGCTTTAATAGCATGAATATTAGCCTTAATAGCATTAATAATAGCATTATTATTAGCATTATTAGCATTAATATTACCAAAAATAGCATAATTATTAGCATTAATAGCATTATTATTAGCACTAATAGCATTATTAATAGCATTAAAAGCATGATTATTAGCTTTAATAGTATTAATAATATCATTAATAGCATTATTATTAGCATTATTAGCATTAATAGCATAATTATTAGCATTAATAGCATTATTATTAGCAGTAATAGCATTATTATAGCATTAATAGCATTATTAATAGCATAAATAGCATTAATAATACAATTAATAGCATTAATATTAGCATTAATAGCATTAATAGCATTATTAATAGCATTAATAGCATGAATACTAGCCTTAATAGCATTAATAATAGCATTATTATTAGCATTATTAGCATTAATATTACCAAAAATAGCATAATTATTAGCATTAATAGCATTAATAGCATAATTATTAGCATTAATAGCATTATTATTAGCAGTAATAGCATTATTATTAGCATTAATAGCATTATTAATAGCATAAATAGCATTAATAATACAATTAATAGCATTAATCTTAGCATTAATAGCATTAATAGCATTATTAATAGCATTAATAGCATGAATATTAGCCTTAATAGCATTAATAATAGCATTATTATTAGCATTATTAGCATTAATATTACCAAAAATAGCATAATTATTAGCATTAATAGCATTATTATTAGCACTAATAGCATTATTAATAGCATTAAAAGCATGATTATTAGCTTTAATAGTATTAATAATATAATTAATAGCATTATTATTAGCATTATTAGCATTAATAGCATAATTAGTAGCATTAATAGAATTTTTTTTAGCAGTAATAGCATTAATAGCATTAATAGCATTAATATTAGCATTAATAGCATTAATAGCATAATTAATTGCATTGCGAGTCGAGTTAGAACAGCTCGCAATCCAATGCTTCGCGCGTATCCACATGACCACGCCGGAAGTAGCGCCGAAAGGGGCAAAAAAGCTATTCGTGATTATATAATAGATTTTTTATTAATTTTTTTTATTATTTTTTAATTATTTTTTAATTATTATTTTTATTATTAAATTTATTATTTATTTTAAGTGAGCCTGAGGCTGAGACACAGTTCTCCTTCAGGTCCGCTGAAAGGGCTCATCTTATTAGCATTTATTTATTTTTTTATTATTATTTTTTATTGAATTATTTATTATCTTTTATTCATTTTTTTATTATTTTTTAATTATTTTTTTAATTATTTTTTTTATTATTAAATTTATTATTTATTTTAAGTGAGCCTGAGGCTGAGACACAGTTCTCCTTCAGGTCCGCTGAAAGGGCTCATGTTATTAGCATGTTTTTTTTTTATTATTATTATTTTTTATTGAATTATTTATTATTTTTTATAAATGTTTTTATTATTTTTTAATTATTTTTTAATTATTTTTTTTATTATTACATTTATTATTTATTTTAAGTGAGCCTGAGGCTGAGACACAGTTCTCCTTCAGGTCCGCTGAAAGGGCTCATGTTATTAGCATGTTTTTTTTTTATTATTATTATTTTTTATTGAATTATTTATTATTTTTTATTTATTTTTTAATTATTTTTTAATTATTTTTTAATTATTATTTTTATTATTAAATTTATTATTTATTTTAAGTGAGCCTGAGGCTGAGACACAGTTCTCCTTCAGGTCCGCTGAAAGGGCTCATCTTATTAGCATTTATTTTTTTTTTTTATTATTAATTTTTATAGAATTATTTATTATTTTTTATTAATTTTTTTATTATTTTTTAATTATTTTTTAATTATTTTTTTTATTATTAAATTTATTATTTATTTTAAGTAAGCCTGAGGCTGAGACACAGTTCTCCTTCAGGTCTGCTGAAAGGGCTCATCTTATTAGCATTTATTTATTTTTTTTATTATTATTTTTTATTGAATTATTTATTATTTTTTATTAATTTTTTTATTACTTTTTAATTATTTTTTAATTATTATTTTTATTATTAAATGTATTATTTATTTTAAGTGAGCCTGAGGCTGAGACACAGTTCTCCTTCAGGTCCGCTGAAAGGGCTCATCTTATTAGCATTTATTTATTTTTTTTATTATTATTTTTTATTAAATTATTTATTATTTTTTATTAATTTTTTTATTATTTTTTAATTATTTTTTAATTATTATTTTTATTATTAAATTTATTATTTATTTTAAGTGAGCCTGAGGCTGAGACACAGTTCTCCTTCAGGTCCGCTGAAAGGGTTCATCTTATTAGCATTTATTTATTTATTTTTTATTATTATTTTTTATTGAATTATTTATTATTTTTTATTAATTTTTTTATTATTTTTTAATTATTTTTTAATTATTTTTTTTTATTATTAAATTTATTATTTATTTTAAGTGAGCCTGAGGCTGAGACACAGTTCTCCTTCAGGTCCGCTGAAAGGGCTCATGTTATTAGCATGTTTTTTTTTTTTATTATTATTTTTTATTGAATTATTTATTATTTATTTGTTTATTATTTTTTAATTATTTTTTAATTATTATTTTTATTATTAAATTTATTTTTTGAGGCGCTCTTCTGATTGGTCGCTGTGTACTGCCCTCAGCCAATCAGAAGAGCCCGTCATTTCCCATTGACATACATTAGCGGTGTGTCGGCGATTTTATGGCCGCCCTCCTGGTTCTATTTGTCGGCCCTAAAATCGCGGACACACCGCTAATGCATGTCTATGGGCAGTCAGCCCAATTTCTGATTGGTCGCTCTCTGCAGACGCCGACCAATCAGAATTCGAGCTCACCGCCCATAGACATGCATTAGCGGTGTGTCCGCGATTTTAGGGCCGACAAATAGAACCAGGTGGGCGGCCATAAAATCGCCGACACATCGCTAATGTATGTCAATAGGAAATGAGGGGCTCTTCTGATTGGCTGAGGGCAGTAGACAGCGACCAATCAGAAGAGCGGCTCACATCTCATTGAGATAGAATGGCGGATTTTTCGTCCATTCTATCTTAATGAGAAGTGAAGAGGACGTCGGAGCTGGAAGTTGGCGGAAAGAAGAGAGAAGACTGGCGAGGCCGGAGGAAGAGGACGCCTGGCCGGACGGAGGAGTTGTGGATCGGACGGACGATCAGATGACTAAGAAGGCATGTAAGTGATCGACAGGGGCGTTAGGTTAGGGGACGGCGGGGACTTCGGGTGTAGGGCCTTAGGTGTTAGCGAACGCGGCGGGGGTAAGCGGCGGGAGCTTAGGAGGCGGCGGGGCTTAGGGGATAGGGGCTTAGGTGCGGCGGGGCTTAGGGGGTAGGGGCTTAGGTGCAGCGGGGCTTTTAGGTGCGGCGGGGCTTAGGGGGTAGGGGATTAGGTGCGGCGGGGCTTAGGGGGTAGGGGCTTAGGTGCGGCGGGTCGGGGCTTAGGTGCGGCGGGGCTTAGGGGGTAGGGGCTTAGGTGCGGCGGGGCTTTTAGGTGCGGCGGGGCTTAGGGGATAGGGGCTTAGGTGCGGCGGGGCTTAGGGGGTAGGGGCTTATGTGCGGCGGGTCGGGGCTTAGGTGCGGCGGGGCTTAGGTGCGGCGGGGCTTAGGGGGTCGGGGCTTAGGTGCAGCGGGGCTTAGGGGGTAGGGGCTTAGGTGCGGCGGGGCTTTTAGGTGCGGCGGGGCTTAGGGGGTAGGGGCTTAGGTGCGGCGGGGCTTGGGGGTAGGGGCTTAGGTGCGGCGGGTCGGGGCTTAGGTGCGGCGGGGCTTAGGGGGTAGGGGCTTAGGTGCGGAGGGTCGGGGCTTAGGTGCGGCGGGGCTTAGGGGGTAGGGGCTTAGGTGCGGCGGGTCGGGGCTTAGGTGCGGCGGGGCTTAGGGGGTAGTGGCTTAGGTGCGGCGGGGCTTTTAGGTGCGGCGGGGCTTAGGGGGTAGGGGCTTAGGTGCGGCGGGGCTTAGGGGGTAGGGGCTTAGGTGCGGCGGGTCGGGGCTTAGGTGCGGCGGGGCTTAGGGGGTAGGAGCTTAGGTGCGGCGGGTCGGGGCTTAGGTGCGGCGGGGCTTAGGGGGTCGAGGCTTAGGTGCGACGGGGCTTTTAGGTGCGGCGGGGCTTAGGGGGTAGGGGCTTAGGGGTGGCGGAGTTAGGGGGTAGGGGCTTAGGTGAGGGGTGGCTGTGCGGACATGGGGTGGCTGTGCGGACATGGGGGGGCTGTGCGGACATGGGGGGGCTGTGCGGACATGGGGGGGCTGTGCGGACGTGGGGCGGCTGTGCGGACATTGGTGGGGGTGGTTTTGTTGCGAGGTGGCTGTGCGGACATGTGGGCGGCTGTGCGGACATGGGGGGGCTGTGCGGACATTGGTGGGGGTGGTTTTGTTGCGGGGTGGCTGTGCGGACATGGGGGTGGGTGTGCGGCTATGGGGGTGGGTGTGCGGCTATGGGGGGGGCTGTGCGGACATGGGGGGGCTGTGCGGACATGGGGGGGCTGTGCGGACATTGGTGGGGGTGGTTTTGTTGCGGGGTGGCTGTGCGGACATGGGGGTGGGTGTGCGGCTATGGGGGGGGCTGTGCGGACATGGGGGGGCTGTGTGGACATGGGCAGCGACTCGCAATGGCCTCGCGGCCGTTGCTCGCACAGGCTAACGACTCGCATTGGCCGCTATGCGGCCAATGCTTCGTTCGTATCCACATGACCACGCCGGAAGTAGCGCCCAGAGGGGCGCTTTTCCGATTCGTGATTATATAATAGATACAAACCATATGAGACAAAAAATAAATCCATCACTGAGCCCATTAGGAGTGAGGTTCCTGCTCGCCAGCTTACCATCTATGAGGAAGTAGGGGAGACACAAAAGGTAATAGTAACAAATGCCATCATATATGGTCCAGCTATCAATATGATAAATGGGGGATTCACATAATGCTGCATTCACCAGCCAGGATCTGTACAAGCAAAACAAAAAGGAAAAGGGGCGCAAATGTGTAGGATCCCCTTATTAAAAACATCTAAGTGGCATGGGTAGGTGGCCACTCACCTTATCGGGTTGTGCACGTCCTGCACAACCCAGTTTACCAGCCTCTGCTGCCGGCGGTATGTGCGCTGCCTCTCCGCTCTCCTGGTCCTAAGAACCGGACCTATCGGGTCATGTGACCGCAAAACCAAATTTGCGTCACTGCTCTTTGTTGTGGGTTGCCAGGAAAACACCAGGTCCTCAAGGCAGATCGTTTGTGCTGTTCCTGAGCTGCTCCAGCCACCAGTCCCTCACAAAGGGAGTGGTTTTCATGCAAAAAATAGTAATGGCGGTCTGATTAGGAGCGCTCTAAAGATCAGACATATAAGATGTTTTAATAAATGGCAAACCTTTTATTAATTTCTTAGTTCCCCTCACAGCTCCACTACGCGTTTCAACTGTATAAAACAGTCTTCATCACCTGATGAAGACTGTTTTATACAGTTGAAATGCGTAGTGGAGCTGTGAGGGGAACTAAGAAATTAATAAAAGGTTTGCCATTTATTAAAACATCTTATATGTCTGATCCTTAGAGTGCTCCTAATCAGACCGCCATTACTATTTTTTGCAGGATCAGTACAAGAACAGATAAGGTGCTATTAAATGCATGGTGGTGTAGAAAGATGATACAAGAGGCCAGATTTGGAGAAGGACAGGATGGGAATATTTACATAGATGAGGTAGATAGATACAATACAATAATTCAGGCAAAAATAAAGGTGACCCTGCTCAAAAGAGCTAACAGTCTGCAACAGGATTGGGGTTACACAAGGTACAGGGGCTTATTACAGTGATGGTCCAGGCATCTTGAGGAAATGGGGGATAGAAATAAAGTTACATGAATGGTCACCAGACATCTCTGTAGAGCTTTTGTGTTTGGTGGAGTTTGAAGAAGAGATTATGTCCAGAGAGATTGTACTGTATATAGCCCATTCACTAAGGACTTCTATTAGGGAGCATGATAGGCTGCCTTAAAAAGATGTGTTTTTAGGGAGCGCCTGAAGCTATGCAAGTTGTGGATAGAATTGGTGCAGCTCGGGAGAAGTCTTGGAGCTAGGGTGGGAAGGCCATTTGTAGAATGTAGAGAATGGGTGGGGTGATAGACAGAGATGCAGAGATGCTGCACTGTGAAGAGCTTTGTAGGTGAGAACAAGCAGTTTGAAATTGATCCTGTAGTGTATAGGCAGCCAGTGCAATGACTGGCACAGAGCGGAGGCATCTGAGTAACGGTTGGTCTAATGGGTGATCCTGGCTGCTGCATTAAGGATGGACTGAAGAGGGGAAAGTTCAGAGAGGGGGAGGCCGATTAGTAGAGAATTGCAGTAGTCAAGGCAGGAATGGATCAGGGCCACAGTAAGGGTTTTACTTGTTTCCATGGTGAGAAAGGGGCGAATTCTAGATGTTCTTTAGGTGCAAGCGACAAGAATGAGAGATTGTGTATAGTAGGTGAAGGAGAGATCGATGTCAAACATAACAGCCAGACAGCAAGAGTGGTCACCATTACATTTTGCTGTCAGAAGGTCATTGGTCATCAAAAACTTTGAATTACCATAAAGGATATGGTTGTATCAAAACATCTGATCAATCTCACTAGAAATCTTTATATTGACCAAGAAGAAACAACAGTGCGAATGGAGCATGTTGACACATCATAGTTCAAGGTAGAGCAAAGTATAAGACGAGGCTGCAACCTGTCACCATTTTTCTTCAATTTATATTCAGAAACATTTTTCAGGAAGGCTGGCCTTGTTGATAAAGAAGAAGGAATCAAAATTGTTGGACGAATCATCAACAATCTTAAATACACAGAACAACAGAACATTGACTGGTACAAGCATAGATGGAATGAAGAACTTTTGGGTCCCTGTTACCTATAGCTATGCTGCGGCACTCTTCTGAATGTTGGTTCTAACCTGGGTGGCAGACAGTGTGAGCCTATTATGGGCACTGCCTTTCAACTGGCAGTGCCAGGCTCTTGGTCTGCTGTGGTGCCTCTTGGTGTTTGGTCGGGCCAGGGGGCTTGCAACCCCCTGCCCTCCAGATTCGGCTGTGGGGCTAACAGCATCTGCACAGCCAAGGACTCTGGTGTCCTTTTTGTCAGTGCTCCGCTCCAGGATGAGCTCTAGCGCAGCTCCAATTCCCCAGAGCCCTTGGGTTCCATTCCTCTCTCTTCCCTCTCCTGAGACTAACTGCCTAACAGACGTAACTGCCTCTTCCTCCCGACCAGAGAGAGCAGCTCCCCTGTAGTCAGGTTATAGAGCTCCCCCTTCTTGCCTGGAGTAGAAATTGTGGTGCATGCTCTGTATTACCTGGCATAGGGATGTCCTCCTGCTTCTAGGGATTACCTCAGGGGAAATGGTGTATCAGTGTCCGCGCTGCTGAAATCCCAAGAAAACGATCCGGAAACCATATGTAGGTTGCATCAATCATCCATTTATTCCTTTCCTACGCGTTTCAACACTGTCCTAGTGTCTTCCTCAGGGAATATCCCTGAGGATTTCCCCTGAGGTAACGTCTGGATGATTCCCACGTGCATGTGGAAGGTGGAAGTCCTGCAGCAGCTGCATTTAATGCCAAATGCTTTTACACCAGTTGTGGGTCTCACAACTGTGCTAGGTGAGTGAATTCATACCCACCGCATACATTAGTGTCACTAGTGATAGGGCACTATTGCGCCTCTTGTTCCCCCCCCTATTTTTTTACTTTGCTTCTAGGGATGACATCACCCCTCTGAGGGAGGCAATGTCACCGTGGCAACCAGACTCTGGGGTGTCACACATATACTTGCATTCTAGTTCTTTTTTTTTTTTGTTTTCTTTATGTATTTTTTCAAGGTTATTCAAACTAAGGCGTGGCCTGCCTTTCTTTCAGCTGGATATTATATATATATAGCTTCCCATTGCATGGTGTTCCCTGTTATTTGTTATTTTAGGATATCTGCTCATCTTTAGATTACAAAAAACAATATAACAACCGTGTAGAAATACTCTGTTGTAATAGGTAATAATAAAGAGCTAGTGATGATGGAAAACAGTGTTAATAATCGAGTATTTAGGTAATACGTTTTTTGCAAAAAATGGACAATGGCGTTCTACAGTACCAACGTCAAGGTAACCCATATCAGCACGGTCCCTATCTAACTTATTTAAAACCTGATCCTATGTACAATACCTATGGATGCAGTATACACAAGGGCCAGAATCCAACATGGACATGCTGCAGAATATAGCATTTTATGTACCTGGCTCACTAAGGAAGGGGTGAGCGCACTCCCTATCTTGCATAACAAGAAACTTATTAGACACTTACAGGTGAGCCAATGCACAAAGTGAACAATAGGACTGTGTTCACACCAACGGAAAACTAGATCACAAAAAAACAGTATAACAAACGTGTAGAAATACTCTGTTGTAATAGGTAAAAATAAAGAGCTAGTGCTGATGAAAAACAGTGTTAATAACAGGGTATTAAGTTAATACATTTTTTGCAAACAATGGACAAAGCCATTCTACCAATATCAAGGTAACCCGTATCAGAACAGTTCCTATCTAACTTGTTTAAATCCTGATCCTATGTACAATACCTGTGGATGTAGGATAATAAAGGGCCAGAATCCAATATGGACACTCTGCAGAAGACAGCATTTTATGTGCCTGGCTCACTAAGGAAGGGATGGGGGCATTCCCTATCTTGTATAGCAAGAAACCAATTAGACACAGTTGAGCCAATGCACAAAGTGAACAAGTCTGCAGGACTGTGTTCACACCAAAGGAAAACTAGATCACTAAAAACTGTATAACAAACGTGTAGAAATACTCTGCTGTAATAAAGAGTTAGTGCTGATTGAAACAATGTTAACAACAGGGTATTTAGTTAATACGTTTTTTGCAAAAAGGTACGAAACTGTTCTACGAATGTCAAGGTAACCCATATCAGAACAGTCCCTATCTAACTTATTTAAAACCTGATCCTATGTACAATACCTATACACAAGGGCCACAGTCCAACATGGACATGCTGTAAAAGACAGCATTTTATGTGCCTGACCCACTAAGGAAGGGGTGGGGACACTCCCTATCTTGCATAACAAGGAACTGAATAGACACTTACAGGTGAGCCAATGCACAAAGTGAGCAAGTCTGCTGGACTGTGTTCACACCACCGGAAAACTAGATCACAAAAAAACAGTATAACAAATTTGTAGAAATACTCTGCTGTAATAGGTAACAATAAAGAGCTAGTGCTGATGGGAAACAGTGTTAATAACAGGGTATTAATTTAATACATTTTTTGCAAAAAATGGACAAAGCCGTTCTACCAATATCAAGGTAACTCATATCCGAACAGTCCCTATCTAACTTATTTAAAACATGATCCAATGTACAATACCTGTGGATGCAGGATACAGAAAGGCCAGAGTCCAATATGGAAACAGGACAAATTGTCGGTGATCCACGCTCCTGAAAGGAAAACCAGGACCCAAGAAGTCTGGTGCAATGGTGTGATTTTATTCTGACGCATTGCGGAGCAGCCTATGCTCCTTCCTCAGGGATTATCAAGACCAAATGTAATGTTGGCATTTTATACATTCAGAGTCCGCCAAAACAATTTGATGTGTCATTATGAAGTGTGCAACTGGGAGGGTGTAACATGACGGAATAAATAACACTATATATATATGCAATGAAAAAAATGGTGTCATGACACATCTATATCTCAAACATAGATTGTAAAGATATAATTATTACTTATGGAAATATCACTAATTGTTCAAGCAATATGTTTAAAAAAACAAAAAAAGTTTGACACCATTTTTTTCATTGTATATATATAGTGTTTTTTTTATTACGTCATGTTGCACCTTCCCAGTTGTACACGTCATGATGACAAATCAAATTGTTTTGGTGGACTCTGAATTTATAAAATGCCAACATTACATTTAGCTCCAACCCTGTGACCTCTTTCTCGGGACAACTCCAGTCCATCTTGGCGGATGCATGTGAGCAGGGAATCATCAGCCAACAGGTAGTGGAGGAGTTAACTGTACGTTACCCCAAGCTTCCCACCTTTTATTTATTACCAAAGATCCACAAAGATCCTGTGGCCCCGCCGGGGCGTCTAATTGTGTCAGGCATAGGGGGATTATGTGACCCTATTTGTAAATTTATTGATTTTTATCTTAAACCATTAGTGCAAACCCTACTCTCCTATGTCCGGGACACCACCGACGTCCTGTTGCGCGTCGACGGGATCTTTATGGATCCTGACATACTTATAGTGACTGCTGATATTGAGTCCCTGTACACGTGCATTCGCCATGAAGATGGTCTGGAGGCAATTAAATTCTTTTTGGGTACTACCGATTGGGACAGTGCGATGAGTGACCTAATACTCAAATTGCTCCGCTTTGCCCTTACTCACAATTTTTGTTGTATTTAAAGATATCTTTTACCTTCAGGGGCGGGGCACTGCCATGGGTGCGGCCTACGCTCCCTTGTGCGCCAACCTCTTCTTGGGGTTCTGGGAAAGATGGCTTTTGGCGGCGAAGGCGTGGCAGACTGCACCCATAAGCAGTGCTGGTACCGCTATATTGATGATTTATTATTTTTGTGGCAGGGCATGGTGAAGCAATTTGACTATTTTATGGGCAGACTAGGCATTAACCCATTTAACATCATGTTGACTTATAAATAGGATGCGAAAAAGGTAGAGTTTTTAGACATCTCTATTGAAGTGGGATCTAATGGCATGATTGCGACAGATGTGTTTCATAAGCCGACAGCAGTTAATGCCTTGTTACATGCATCATCTGCCCTTAATGTGTCTACAATTCAAGCTGTCCCAACCGGTCAGTTCCTACACATTAAACGCATCTGCTCCTCGAATAATATATTTGAGGAGCAGGCTAAAGACTTAGCATCACATTTTCGAGAAAGAGGTTACAGTAACAGGAGCATTAAAAAAGTGTATCTCAGGGCAAAAAACACTTCAAGAGCTGAACTTCTTTGCATAGGATGGTGGGGAGAGGACAGCAAATCAGGAAACTGTGGTTCGCTACATTACTACCTTTAACCAGGAG
This sequence comes from Allobates femoralis, assembly GCA_033576535.1. NCBI lineage: Eukaryota > Metazoa > Chordata > Amphibia > Anura > Aromobatidae > Allobates > Allobates femoralis. Next base: position 355,968,670 of record JARQOC010000006.1, on the reverse strand, counting down.
TGGGGGACAATGCAGTCTATCCTTGAGTGTCATTGGCCTGTCCTTCAAATTGATCCCTTTTTGAAGGGCTCATTGTCTGATTATACCCTTATGACATCTCGCAAGGCACCTAACCTACGTGATGTTGTAAACAGTAGGAATGAGGCACCGGTGTCAAGCTGGAGCTTCTCGGTGTAGCTGGTAACTTTGTGAGCGCGCAACCATGTTGCTCAGTCCATAGAAAAGACAATATCCATAAAAGTATCAGAAGAGATGGCACTCACCAGTTGCTTTCCAGGTGTCGCTTTATTAATACTTGCGGTATTTACATAGTGCAGGGAGGGAACCTCTGAGCGGGCAACGGCACCGATTCATACGGCTTGCGCTTCTATGGGTCCAGGCTTGGTGATGTACTTGCTAAAAGCCATTATGTTCCCCATATCCCACCTTTGTTCGGGTTTAATACACCATTGAGGTGCTGCTTTCAATGTGGGCACTGACTGGCCTGCAGCAATGTTGTTCGCTCTGCTTCATTCACGTCTTCTGATGGAACTAAAACATATGAGATTCGGACTTATATCACTTGTGGCACCCACTATGTGGTATATTATGCCATGTGTGGGTATGGCTTGATATATGTTTGCCTTACGTCAAAAGAACTGCGGAGACGTATTAGGGAACACGTGAACAACATTGCTGCTGCCCGGACAGTAAAGGACCCTTCAACACTTAAAACCCTGCCCCGCCACTTTAGGGCATACCATGACTGACTTGACCTCCCTGAAAATAAGGGGGATCGATGTTCATGTTGGTGTCCGCGGTGGTGATGTGAAGAAGGTCCTTGCCCAACATGAAAAATGTTGGAGCATGACCTGTGGGACTATGGTTCCCAGGGGTCTAAATGAATCCTTGAGCTTCACTCCGTTTTTGTGATATCTGCCCTCTGATTTCTCTGTCACGTGTATCTTGCGGGTTTATTAATTTATGTATCTTTTTATTTTAGATATTTTTGGATGACCATCTGTCCATCTCGGTGTTTTTATTACCCACTGCACCCATTGTGGTTGTGGGGTTACAGAAGATTAAGGGCTCAGGACGGACGGAGTACTATCGTACCATCGTAAAAAACTCCTACAGGCTGAATCCAGATGGATCTACGAACTTGATACTGTAAACCCCAATGGGATTAATGAGGAGCTCCTTACAGAGTTCTTGGGCGAATAAATGACAATATGATCTTCACTTCCTAGTTACGTTTAGGACAGCTTTATGCCTTTTAGACCTGACACTAAACACTGCCTTTCTTTCCCCAGCTCGTTTTCCACCGTATAATGACGTCCTTCCCTGGCCTAACTGTATTGCTCTTTATGGACTCCGCTGATTCCTATATACTTCGGTTACAACCTCATCTATGGCCCATCACAGCAGAATGACACTCCATGGCTAACAACACTGATCCTCTATATGCATACCAGCGATGGGACCTACCTACGGGACCTACCAACACACCGTATATATATGCCAAGCATAAGGACTTACCAACACATCAATTGGACTGCTCTGGCTTGTCACCATGATGGTACAGTAACAACATGCACCAACTGAAGAACCATCCTTGGAGCATATATATATAAATACTACAGGACTAAGGATTAGTATCAGTGGACCAACTAGTATCTAGGCATTCCGCATCCTTACTGTACCTTTTAATATCAGACGATACTTGGATCCCGTAATCAATCTGTCTTCCTGCCCATTAAAACACCCCACTCTTTAAAAATATCTTTGTTATATATTTAATACCACCTATGATCTACTGGTATCAACTGTACTTCCAATTGATGGGATATATAAAAAAATTCACCCCTATTTAACAAGGCCCTCCAAGCCAATCGTATAATTCCAATCAAAAACTTCAGGAGTAAGGCCAAACTATCCAAGTTTAATATAGTCAATTTTTATTTGAAACACCGAACACAATAAAAATGACAGATGTTAATCCAGAACACAGAGCAGGTGACCACATGATTCATTAACAATATGGTCCAAGACCATTAGCATGATTCATAATATACCGCCCCATTGAATAGGTAGATAAACATCAATCCTTTATACCTCACTTTTGGGCACAAACTAAAGGCTCCAGGTACAAAACTTATATACACAAGTGTCAGCTCATGGGTCAAAGCTATGCTACCTGTCTGCGAGCACCCCCTAATGCACGTTTCGAGAAGAAGAAGAAGAAGAAGAAGAGGAAGAAGAAGAGGAAGAGGAAGAGGAAGAGGAGGAGGAGGAGGAAGAGGAAGAATCACTGATGACATGCTGAGCCCGCTCACTCCCTGCCCTGCCCATTCACCAGCCCTGATGTCATCATCAAAATGGCAGCTTCCAGCTACACAGGATATCTGATAGACAGGTATTTAAAGCCCCACAAACACTGCTCCTGACGAAGCCACGGAAGTGGCGACATGCGTTGGGCTTGTCCCTGCTGTCCACACTCCAGACCCTCCACCTATGGGTATTGTATCTTCAGAGCCTACGTGCTTTCTGATTTCTCTCCCATGTGATTACCAGCACTATATGGACTATATAGTGCTGTACTAGATCCCAACAGTGGCACCCATATTCTCATAGGGTTCTATGATCCAATGGTTACCCTGAACTTTTTTTTTTTTTTACTACTCTAGGAGTGGTTCTTTAATTGATTACTACTACTGTACAGGGCTGTCTGTGTATTAACATAATTGTTATATGATTATTGCATTGTATACCCTGTCACCCAATAGTGCCCTGCTGTGGGAACCTCTATTTATCATGGGGTTACGCCCATGATCTTTAATGGGCTGCACTTTCAAGGGGGCTCTCACACCCAGGGTGTACAACACTATAAATACTTGAGAGCTCTGGCTGCATATGGTTTATCCTGTTTTATCTTGTTAACCCATGTAACTAGTAGTGAATCACTATATATGTCTCACTATAGCCACTAGGGATTTTAACTCTCTGTTCTCATAGGCTGTGATTCTAATTGCTCCTTGTCTATTGCAAATGGGACCCCTAGGGGCCATATGGATTACATGTATTACATATGATGTATAGGAGTTGACGATGGTATTCTAAGAAGCAATCCTCATTCCGCCACTTTGTGACTTGTCTAATCCTCAACAATCATTCTATGGATTAACTTTGATTGAGGGGTTAATGTTCCCCTGGGCTATCATAGTGTCATCCCCGGACACAGCGCTCGGTGCTCTTCCCCCTCCCTCCTGAGGTGGGCAAGGCATCCTAACCGCGGATGCGCATGCCCGGTAGCCATAGTTACGTGTCCTGGCTCCTGGATATGCGCGTCATCAGCAATGACGTCATTGCACTTCCGGCGGGGGTGGGGCGGACCGGAAGCGGCCGAGCGCAACTGCAGTTTCTGGTAATAGGGTGGAATTTACGCCCTTTTGGGTATAAAAACCTGTGGGGACAGGTGCTCATCAGCCCCCTGATGAAGCTGATAATAACTAAGGAGAAATGTATGTCGGGGTCCGGACCCGGGGGATCTCTCCTCTGCTTGGGCATTGTGCAATCTTAACCTTGGTAAATGGGTTATATCCACCCCATTTAAAGGGAGTTCCTATGATGGTCTTTTAACACTGGGATTTACCTAGGATAGCCTTTGGCACTAGATTTATACCTTGAGTCTGTGGGCATATCTGGGGTATGACTCATGCATGTAAACTTGTTATTATTGCACGTGCACTTTATTATGTAGCATTGTATTGTTTTGTATGAGCCCTCTGCAACCAGACTTTTGTCCATATACCTTGCTTACGTATCAATTGTTCATTGTGAAGTTGTTACCCCAGTGTAATTTGCATTAACCCTTACATGCGAACTACCATTGTTATGATGTACTTGTCCTAACATCATCTGTTCATCCTTTTATACCACAATAAGCCTGTTTGATTTGGAGGTAATAAACCTTTTGTGCACACTTTCCTCTCCTGTTTCTCCTTTTGAAAACTCTATTGTTATATGTATGATCATGCAGGGAATTTATAATCTTGTATTAGAAAAGTGGAGCTCCCAAAGCTCTTAAGATATATAAATAATTTAATTGGGACAGAATTGTAGACAGTAAAATGGCATGCTGCCAACAAGTAACTTTAAAGTTATGCCAATATTGAGACACTAATCCAGTGCATTCCTCAGTCACTATTTTGTGAGAGTCAAAGCTTTTAGAAGTTTCCATCAGTAGAGCTGTGCGAGGCGAGGTCCTGTTTTTATTTCAGGATGAGTTGAGTTTCATCTGTACCAGTTTGAGACGCATATGACTTTTTTTTCAGAAGCAAGATGAACCCCAGCAATTTTTGTGTAACTTTCTTTAATGCAACCATAGTGCGGTTTAAATTATTTCACAATTTATAGTTCTAGTTATAAAGGATTTAATAAAACCAATGATGTGTGCTATTCTTCCTTCTTCCTTTTTATTACACTAAAGCAATTTTATTTTTTCTAATATTTTAAATTTGTTTTACCAAATGTTTTAGGGATACCCAGGAGGTTTCCAATATCACTAAAAGATCATTCATTAGTATGAATGTTTTGGCCAAAATATACACCAATACCTCACATTATTATTTATCAGTTTTTTGCACTTTTTTATGCAGGGTGGAGTTTGGCCCCTTGGGACATCTGTCCTTTGTGGTGCATGTATATAGTGCTGGGCAGCTCTCCTGGTCAAATAGTAATGAGCATGACCAATAGGCTGCATACAGACACTCGGCATCATACTTGTATGCGTGACTGTTGCCCTATGGAAACCTCATCTCTGGGCATTTAAAATACCACCAATCACCTCCCCCATATCTTGGCAGGTTGAGAGTGATTGTTGCATCAGTGTTATGCACTTGTGTTGCCTTTATCAATGGGTCTGCGGTGTCCTGCTAAGTGCAATAGATATCAGGCCCCTTTCACATTTCTGCGTTTGCTGCGTTTTGCTGCGTTTTGCTTCATTTGCGGTTTTTTCGCGTTTTTACCGCTAAAAACGCATGAAAACGCATGCGTTTTTGTCCCCATTGATTTTAATGGGAACGCATGAAAAACGCATGCAAAAACGCATGTCAAAACGCATGTGCGTTTGCAAAAACGCAAACCGCATGCGTTTTTGCAAACGCAGCCCAAAACGTTGTTTGCCACGTTTTGAGCTGCGTTTGCAAAAACGCATGCGTTTTGCGTTTTTGCAAACGCACATGCGTTTTGACATGCGTTTTTGCATGCGTTTTTCATGCGTTCCCATTAAAATCAATGGGGACAAAAACGCATGCGTTTTCATGCGTTTTTTGCGGTAAAAACGCGGAAAAAACGCAAATGAAGCAAAACGCAGCAAAACGCAGCAAACGCAGAGATGTGAAAGGGGCCTCAGACTTTTTAGCACATTTTTTGATTGACTTATTGAATTTATGTCCTTGTAGTGTTTTTTTCTGAAGATAGTGTTTAGGGATTCATAAGCATGAGGACCCTTGAGGTGGGCTACGAGCTTGCGTGTTTTGGACAAAATATCCATTAATACCTCACATTATCATTCATCATTTTTTTGCACTTCTTTATCCTTATGCAGGTTGCAGTTGAGCCCCTTGTGGTGTCTCTCTCCTGTGTGGTGCATGAATATAGTGCTGGGCAGCTAATAGTAAGGACGTGACCAGTAGCTTGCATACAATTTGCATCATACTTGCATGTGTGACTGATGCCCTATTGAAACTTTATCTGTGTGCATATAAAAATGCCACCAATCACCTCCCCCATGTTATGGCAGGTGGATAGTGATTGCTGCATGAGTATTATGCAGTTGTCTTGCCGTTATCACTAGGTCTACTTTGCCCTGCCAAGTGCAATGGATATCGGACTTTTTGGTAAGTTTTTTCATTGATACCTGGGATGTTCCCAAATCATTAATAGATCATTCATACGTCTATCCCAAAATATTCCCTCAATACTATATTGGCACAATACCAGTTATAAATGTATAAAAAAAACAAAAAAAAATAAAGATTTTATGAACTTCCCACCCCAACACTCCTCCGGGACTCCATTGTGCACATTTCCGGTTCAAAGGCGCACTTCCGATAATGACAGTAACAGATACAGCAGCACTCACTGGTCCTGGAAAAAAACACATAACTTTATTCCATAGCGGTCATGAGGCTTACAGTCAGTGCAGGGGTTGCGGGGGAGAGGAGGGGGTCTTCAGAACGACAGCCATTCAGAACTCTGGCTCTCATGAGAGTTTTCTTGGACTTGAGCAGCGTGGACCGTGACACACCTTTTTTCCCATCATCTTCTGGATTTCACCACGTGTGAGTGGTCGGTGGAGGTCCTGCGGCAGCTGGAGTACTGATGCTCTTTAAACCAGTTGTGGGGATCACAACTGTCTCAGGTGAGTGGTTCCATAGCACCACCTCAACATCCTGGAGTGTCTCTAGTGATAGGGCACTATTGCGCCTCTTGTCCCCACCCCTCTTGTATTTATACAACAAAACAAATGAGGAACGAATGGGATCAAACTGGAGTCAATGTCTGTGACCGAACTGTAAGAAACCGCCTAAAGGATGGGATTTACATACAGAAAAGCCAAAAAAAAGCCATCATTAACACCTAAACAGAACAAAACAAGGTTATAATGGGTTAAGGAAAAGCAATCGTGGACTGTTGATGACTGGATGAAAGTCATATTCAGTGATGAATCGCGAATCTGCATTGGGCAAGGTGGTGATGCTGGAACTTTTGTTTGGTGTCGTTCCAATGAGATTTATAAAGATGACTGCCTCAAGAGAACATACAAATTTCCACAGTCATTGATGACATGGGGCTGCATGTCAGGTAAAGGCACTGGGTAGATGGCTGTCATTACATCTTCAATAAATGCCCAAGTTTACATTGATATTTTGGACACTTTTCTTATCCCATCAATTGAAAGGATGTTTGGGGATGATGAAATAATTTATCAAGATGATAATGCATCTTGCTATAGAGCAAAAACTGTGAAAACATTCCTTGAGAGAAGACACATAAGGTCAATGGCATGGCCTGCAAATAGTCAGGATCTCAATCCAATTGAAAATCTTTGGTGGAAGTTGAAGAAAATGGTCCATGACAATGCTCCAACCTGCAAAGCTGATCTGACAACAACAATCAGAGAAAGTTGGAGCCAGATTGATGAAGAGTACTGTTTGTCACTCATTAAGTCCATGCCTCAGAGACTGCAAGCTGTTATAAAAGCCAGAGGTGGTGCAACAAATTACTAGTAATATATTTGAGTGTTGTTTTCTTTGTTTGTTTGTCATGATTCCATAATTTTTTCCTCAGAATTGAGTGATTCCATAATTTTTCCCCCTGCTTGGTTTACAAAAGTAACCGTTAATGGCTAACACATTTTTTTTTTTAACATTTCTTTTAGTGTTTCTTCAAGGCAGAGAGTTGCCATTTGAAATGACTTTAGTTTTGTGTCATGTGTGTGATCTGCTTTTTTTCTACAAAATTAAACAACTGAATGGACATCCTCCAAGCCAGGTGATTCCATAAATTTTGTCAGGGGTTGTAGTATGGACTGTTATACTCACATGCAGAGCATCTTCATATAGTTCCATCTCAACCACATCGACTTGAAATAAGAGTCCAGGAGAAATAGAGATGAATTCCACTGAAAACTCGTATTATAGTACAATGTAGCAGGTAGAAAGAGTAATCCAGTAAGACCAGCATAACATGTAGCTTCCAAGATGGCAACAGCAGAAAAATAATGGGGAAGAAGGGAGGAGCAAGCTAACATCATCAGACTACAGGAGGGAGAAAGGGACAAACTACAAAAGGCACAGCTTCTGCCTAGAAACTGCACATGCAATGCACAGTACAGAGAACACATAACAAATTGTTCCCATTAAGGGGTCACAACAGACACTTATGGCGGGTTTACACATTGCGATATCGGCGTCCGATTTCAATGAAAAGTCACGTGGTTCGATCGTTGGAGCTGATATCGTTCCTGCGTTGTATGGTGTGAACGTCCAATACGATGCAGGAACGATGTCAATGCGATATCGGGGATTGAATGAGCGTGCTATTCAATGCTCCGATATTGAATGGAGATTGGAGCCGGATCGTGCTGTGTGACAGCCCAATTCCGATGTGAAGTTCTACGTCACCCATTCACTCCCATGTTAAATGGTCGTTCCTGGGTTGGGGGGCGTAGACATCGCACGGACGTTGGATTCAGAAATCGCAACGTGTAAACCTCCGATGCGATGCGGCAGAAACGTGCACTAAATGCGCGCTCCCGCGCCATTGAATTGCGATATCGCAACGATATTGAAACGTGTAAACCCACCATTAGTCACGTATCTGAGCATTATTACTAACCCACTATAAAAATAAACAGTCCTGGAAATTATAGTAAATACTCATAATTTGTGTAGACACAGTGCCCTCCTCTTTGCTCCTAAAATATTCCCTCAATACTACAGTTAGGGCCAGAAATATTTGGACAGTGACACAATTTTCGCGAGTTGGGCTCTGCATGCCACCACATTGGATTTAAAATGAAACCTCTACAACAGAATTCAAGTGTAGATTGTAACGTTTAATTTGAAGGGTTGAACAAAAATATCTGATAGAAAATGTAGGAATTGTACACATTTCTTTACAAACACTCCACATTTTAGGAGGTCAAAAGTAATTGGACAAATAAACATAACCCAAACAAAATATTTTTATTTTCAATATTTTGTTGCGAATCCTTTGGAGGCAATCACTGCCTTAAGTCTGGAACCCATGGACATCACCAAACGCTGGGTTTCCTCCTTCTTAATGCTTTGCCAGGCCTTTACAGCCGCAGCCTTCAGGTCTTGCTTGTTTGTGGGTCTTTCCGTCTTAAGTCTGGATTTGAGCAAGTGAAATGCATGCTCAATTGGGTTAAGATCTGGTGATTGACTTGGCCATTGCAGAATGTTCCACTTTTTTGTACTCATGAACTCCTGGGTAGCTTTGGCTGTATGCTTGGGGTCATTGTCCATCTGTACTATGAAGCGCCGTCCAATCAACTTTGCAGCATTTGGCTGAATCTGGGCTGAAAGTATATCCCGGTACACTTCAGAATTCATCCGGCTACTCTTGTCTGCTGTTATGTCATCAATAAACACAAGTGACCCAGTGCCATTGAAAGCTATGCATGCCCATGCCATCACGTTGCCTCCACCATGTTTTACAGAGGATGTGGTGTGCCTTGGATCATGTGCCGTTCCCTTTCTTCTCCAAACTTTTTTCTTCCCATCATTCTGGTACAGGTTGATCTTTGTCTCATCTGTCCATAGAATACTTTTCCAGAACTGAGCTGGCTTCTTGAGGTGTTTTTCAGCAAATTTAACTCTGGCCTGTCTATTTTTGGAATTGATGAATGGTTTGCATCTAGATGTGAACCCTTTGTATTTACTGTCATGGAGTCTTCTCTTTACTGTTGACTTAGAGACAGATACACCTACTTCACTGAGAGTGTTCTGAACTTCAGTTGATGTTGTGAACGGGTTCTTCTTCACCAAATAAAGTACGCGGCGATCATCCACCACTGTTGTCATCCGTGGACGCCCAGGCCTTTTAGAGTTCCCAAGCTCACCAGTCAATTCCTTTTTTCTCAGAATGTACCCAACTGTTGATTTTGCTACTCCAAGCATGTCTGCTATCTCTCTGATGGATTTTTTCTTTTTTTTCAGCCTCAGGATGTTCTGCTTCACCTCAATTGAGAGTTCCTTTGACCGCATGTTGTCTGGTCACAGCAACAGCTTCCAAATGCAAAACCACACACCTGGAATCCACAACTGACCTTTTAACTACTTAATTGATTACAGGTTAACGAGGGAGATGCCTTCAGAGTTAATTGCAGCCCTAGAGTCCGTTGTCCAATTACTTTTGGTCCCTTGAAAAAGAGGAGGCTATGCATTACAGAGCTATGATTCCTAAACCCTTTCTCCGATTTGGATGTGGAAACTCTCATATTGCAGCTGGGAGTGTGCACTTTCAGCCCATATTATATATATAATTGTATTTCTGAACATGTTTTTGTAAACAGCTAAAATAACAAAACTTGTGTCACTGTCCAAATATTTCTGGCCCTAACTGTATATTGGCACAATACCAGTTATAAATGTATAAAAAAAAACAAAAAAAAATCAAGATTTTATGAACTTCCCACCCCAACACTCCTCCGGGACTCCATTGTCTCCACACTCTGTATACCCTGTCTCCACACTCTGTATACCCTGTCTCCACACTCTGTATACCCTGTCTCCACACTCTGCACACCCTGTCTCCACACTCTGTACACCCTGTCTCCACACTCTGTACACCCTGTCTCCACACTCTGTACACCCTGTCTCCACACTCTGTATACCCTGTCCCCTGTCTCCACACTCTGTATACCATGTCCCCTGTCTCCACACTCTGTATACCCTGTCCCTACACTCTGTATACCCTGTCCCTACACTCTGTATACCCTGTCCCTACACTCTGTATACCCTGTCCCTACACTCTGTGTCCCCTGTCCCTACACTCTGTGTCCCCTGTCTCTACACTCTGTGTCCCCTGTCTCTACACTCTGTCCCCTGTCTCTATACTCTCTGTAATGCGTGTATACTGTGTCTATACTGTGTGTATAATATGTGTAATCTCAGCATACTGTCTGTCTATACAATGTCTCATGTATGTATATACTGTGTGCTTCTCTCCTCACCCCTCCACCACAGACACCCATCTCTCCTCACCCCTCCACCACTGAGCCGCATCTCTCCTCACCCCTCCACCACAGAGCCGCCTCGATACTCTGCTACCCACAGAGTCGCCTCGATACTCTGATACCCACAGAGCCGCCACTATACTCTGCTACCCACAGAGCCGCCACTATACTCTGCTACCCACAGAGCCGCCTGTATACTCTGCTACCCACAGAGCCGCCTCGATACTCTGCTACCCACAGAGCCGCCTCGATACTCTGCTACTCACAGAGCCGCCTCGATACTCTGCTACCCACAGAGCCGCCTCGATACTTTGCTACCCACAGAGCCGCCTCCATACTCTGCTACCCACAGAGCCGCCTCCATACTCTGCTACCCACAGAGCCGCCTCCATACTCTGCTAGCCACAGAGCCGCCTCCATACTCTGCTAGCCACAGAGCCGCCTCGGTGCTCTACTACCCACTGACCCGCCTGTATACTCTGATACCCACTGACCCGCCTGTATACACACAATTCATTTCACCTCGCTCCCGATGCAATTGCATCGGACCTTTTTACTAGTACACTATAATTTACAGTCTATCCAGGATTGTGTATATTCACATTAGATTGCAAGCTCTTTCAATACAGAATACATAGGAAACCACATTTTGGATTGTAAAGGAATGTCATCCTTCGATAGATAGCGGTGCGGCTCATTCCTTCTCATCTCTGACGTTTATGTATCATTCGATACTTGGACTGCAGCAGCTATTTTACAATCTGAATAGATCATAGGCGTTCCATGGTGGTTGTGTCTCACACAACCACACCAGGTGAGCACCACCTTGTTGTGTTTTATGGAGTAAACCCTATTGCGCTTCCTCTGTGCACATATCTCTCATAGTACCGTATATACTCGTGTATAAGCCGAGTTTTTCAGCCCAAAAATTGGGCTGAAAAGTACCCCCCTCGGCTTATACGCGAGTCATACGGCAGGACCGGCAGCCCCGAGCAGCCCCAGCAGCCCCCGTAATCCAGGGCCCCCCCAGCCTGACTCCGGTCACCTGTAAAGGAAAATATACTTATCACAGTCCCGCTGCTGTCCGCGCCCACATCTGCCGACATCCCGATCCTCCATCTTCATGCGTCTTCTTCCTGTTTCCTGTGTTCGTCGCAGCAATGACGTCATTGCCGGCGCCGAACACAGGAAACAGGAAGAAGACGCATGAAGATGGAGGATCGCAGATGTCGGCAGATGCGGGCGCGGACAGCGGGACTGTGATAAGTATATTTTCCTTTACAGGTGACCGGAGTCAGGCTGGGGGGCCCTGGATTACGGGGGCTGCTGTATACTACCGCTGGGGCTGCAATATACTACCACTGGGGCTGTATACACCACTGGGGCTGCAATATACTACCACTGGGGCTGTATACACCACTGGGGCTGCAATATACTACCACTGGGGCTGTATACACCACTGGGGCTGCAATATACTACCACTGGGGCTGTATACACCACTGGGGCTGCAATATACTACCACTGGGGCTGTATACACTACTGGGGCTGCAATATACTACTACTGGGGCTGTATACACCACTGGGGCTGTATATACTACTGGGGCTGCCTGTATACTACCACTGGGGCTGTATATACTACTGGGGCTGCCTGTATACTACCACTGGGGATGTATATACTACTGGGGCTGCCTGTATATTACCACTGGGGCTGTATATACTACTGGGGCTGCCTGTATACTACTGGGGCTCCTGTATACTACCACTGGGGCTGCTGGGGCTCCTATATACTACCACTGGGGCTGCTGTATACTACCACTGGGGCTGCTGGGGCTCCTATATACTACCACTGGGGCTGCTGTATACTACCACTGGGGCTGCTGGGGATGCTATATACTACCACTGGGGCTGCTGTATACTACCACTGGGGAGGCCTGTATACCACTGGGGGGGGCCTGTATACCACACTGCTGGGGGCTGTATACCTGTGCTGGGGTCCACCCTCGGCTTATACACGAGTCAATAGGTTTTTCCAGATTTTTGGGGCAAAAGTAGGGGGGTCGGCTTATACATGGGTCGGCTTATACACGAGTATATACAGTATATTGTTTTGACAAAGACATATTTGAGAGTTTTTTAGAGAGATTGATGAGGTAACTGATAATCTGCGATATAAGCATATTGCTCTGATGAGATATACCATAAAGTTTCTTGTATTTGGTCGTTCCATGTTGAAATTATAGCACCCAGTGACCAGTGAAAAGTAGTGAGTTTTTGCTTAAAGAGCATGATTGGGGATTGCTAAAACTTGATTTCCTTGCAGCTATAAATACATACAAGAACTTGTGACGTAATCTTGGAAGTATTTATAGCCACGAGTAACTCTATGGACAAACACACTGCCGTCCTCAGTCAACACACTCAGTCAGAACACTTATTATGTGTAATATTTCCTCCTGCAACCAACACATGCTCCTAAGTCAAAGACGTCTTTATCCTTTTAGTAACCGTTCACTATGGAGACCAGGCCATGAAGGCAATCAAGAAACTCTCTCAAAAAAACATGGATACAATTACAGTTTAGAACATGTCAATAAACATTGTAAACTTTACTGCCCGTTCTATGGTTTGATCCCCCACTAAGCTATTTGCTTGAAAATGAGACCATATTGGAAATGCTCTATGCACTAAATGTAAACTTCCTTTGCCTCCCAGACAAATAAAAATCAACCAGTGTTTTGTCTGAATGGTTGTGAATGTGGAATTTTTGCTCTCTTTTTCCTTCATCGTTGAGCACTTTGACTATAAACGTGGCTACTGTTCCTAGCCGGTAGGAAAGATTAATGGAGACTGACTATACAGAACATCATTGTATCATGGAAGGGGAGAAAGGATACTGATGCTAGAGGCACTGGATATGGGAATTAGCACAATGCTGCTTTTTTGAGAAAATGTATATGAAGCCAGAAGGTACAAAAACAGCAGGAGTTTCTCAGAAGGTATTTACTAATGGCACACAGAGTCAATTCTAGTCCAGGAAAAGCAGTGCATTTGTCTAGGGCACCAAATGCTCCAGTGAGTAAGAGAGGAGCTGAGGAGGAGCTGCGTAAAGTTATACTGACTATTCAAGCTTATGTAACTAAATACATAATATATAAATCTTTGCCCTATATTGTGAGTCTAATAGAGACGTCTTCAAATGACTATGATTTTCTCATGGTTGCATTCCTTATCTTTGAATATTCTTGTTTGCTCTGTTTCTTCAAGGACAAATAGTAGATCAAAAAGCACCCTAGTATTAGTCGTCCTAACTGTATGTAAAATTACAACAACAATAGATATCTGCCGCGACACTACTATATATATGTGAAAAATTCAAATTAATGAGCGGCACTGAAAAGAGAAGATCAAACTGCAATGTGAAAATGTGTAATGCAGAAAACTGCCCTGTGCTATAGTTGAAAACAGAGGTCTTGGTCTCATCAGCGGCCACTGAGGATGAAGCCTGGCACCCACTTCAAGGGGCCTCCACTGCCAGGTCCTGACACTATGCCCTAGTGAAATGGTGAGCTGGTGGAATCTGTGTGGGCTTATATGTCTAAAGGTGTAATTAAAAAAACAGGTGTGTGCTAGGACCTCACACTGGAGTCCATGAGTGGTTACCAGACTATGAAAGGAGGAAAGGGGAAATAAATATATATATAATGGGAGCTCAGTCAAAAAAAGACAATATGTAAATATATAAGACTGGCATCGACCGTATACGTAGGTGCTGGCAGAAAATAATCATACTTACAACAACAATAGATATCTGCCGCGACACTACTATATATATATGTGAAAAATTCAAATTAATGAGCGGCACTGAAAAGAGAAGATCAAACTGCAATGTGAAAATGTGTAATGCAGAAAACTGCCCTGTGCTATAGTTGAAAACAGAGGTGCCAGGCTTCATCCTCAGTGGCCGCTGATGAGACCAAGACCTCTGTTTTCAACTATAGCACAGGGCAGTTTTCTGCATTACACATTTTCACATTGCAGTTTGATCTTCTCTTTTCAGTGCCGCTCATTAATTTGAATTTTTCACATATATATAGTAGTGTCGCGGCAGATATCTATTGTTGTTGTAAGTATGATTATTTTCTGCCAGCACCTACGTATACGGTCGATGCCAGTCTTATATATTTACATATTGTCTTTTTTTGACTGAGCTCCCATTATATATATATTTATTTCCCCTTTCCTCCTTTCATAGTCTGGTAACCACTCATGGACTCCAGTGTGAGGTCCTAGCACACACCTGTTTTTAATTACACCTTTAGACATATAAGCCCACACAGATTCCACCAGCTCACCATTTCACTAGAGCATAGTGTCAGGACCTGGCAGTGGAGGCCCCTTGAAGTGGGTGCCAGGCTTCATCCTCAGTGGCCGCTGATGAGACCAAGACCTCTGTTTTCAACTATAGCACAGGGCAGTTTTCTGCATTACACATTTTCACATTGCAGTTTGATCTTCTCTTTTCAGTGCCGCTCATTAATTTGAATTTTTCACATATATATAGTAGTGTCGCGGCAGATATCTATTGTTGTTGTAAGTATGATTATTTTCTGCCAGCACCTACGTATACGGTCGATGCCAGTCTTATATATTTACATGTATGTAAAATTAGGTCCAGAAATATTTGGATAGTAACTGAAATTTCATAATTTGGGCTACAATTTTTTACAAAAATTGAAACAACTGAGATGCAATTGAAGTGTAGACTTTCAGGTTTATTAAAAGAGGATAAGAAACAATATTCTGTGAAATGATTAGAAATTGCAACCATTTTTCCACAAAGCCTGGGATCAACCACCACTGTTGTTTTTCGTTGACATCCAGGCCTTTTTGAGTTCCCAACCTTATTAACACTATTTTTTTTTTAATCAAACTATTGATTTGGTCACTTCAAAATTCTGATATATATTTTATCAGCCTTATGTTGGTCTGTTTGTCTTCCATTAAGAGCTCCTTTGTCTGCATGTTGTGGGTTCACAGCAACAGCTTCCAAATGCAAATGCCACACCTGGAATCAGCTACAGACCCCTGCTTAATTGATTATGGATATATGAGGGAATATCCCATGCAGACCATTAAAGAATTTATATAATAATAATAATAATTTATATAGTGCTATTAATTCCATAGCACTTTACATACATGAGTATTGCTGTCTCTCTTGGAGCTCACAATCTAAACATGCTATCAGTATGTCTTTACAATGTGGAAGGAAACCCACACAAACACCAGGAAACATACAAACTCCTTGCAGATGTTGTCCTTAGTGTTCTTGGTGGGAATTGAACCCAGGACTTCAAGACCCCAGTGCTGCAAAGGCTACAGTGCTAACCACTTGAGCCACCGTGCTGTCCTATATATATTATTGTCACAGGTTATACCTTGAACAAGACACAGCCAAATGCAGATTACTTTTGTTTTATTTGAAAAAGAGGCAGCTAAATATTAAAGAGCTGTAATCCCTAAACCCTTACTCCACTTGGAATGTAAATACCCTCAAATTAAAGATGAGTTTATGCATTTTAAGCCCATATTGATTATATAACTTTATGCTGAATGTGTTTTGGTAAACAGCTGATATGTGAAAACTTGTGTCACAGTCCAAATATTTCTGGACCTAATTGTATTTGCATGTTTGGGTATCAGAGATTCAGGCTTTTACAATACTTCACTGTAAATTTGAGCTATAAGAAAAATTGCTAATAAGGGCATTATGAATGGTTAAGGGCAAGTACCATTCAGAAGATTATGTCAGAATGATAGCTGTCTATACTGACCTAGAACACCACACTACTTGTTCCTGTCAGTACAACCATGCATTGATTCCATGTACTAAAACAAGAAAAAGCAAACTATATGCAAAACTATAGATGAAGTTTCAATAAAGATTATTATTATTTGGTGCAGCTCGGGAGAAGTGTTGAAACCGGGAGTGGGAGGATCGGATTAGTGCAGATGTTAGTTGAAGGTAATTTTTAGAACGTAGAGAACGGGTGGGGAGATAGACAGAGATGAGGGAGGAGATGTAGGGAGGAGCTGCACTATAAAGAGCTTTGTGGGTGAGAACAAGCAATTTGAATTTGATCCTGTAGTATACAAGCAGCCAGTGCAATGACTGGCATAGAGCGGAGGCATCTGAGTAATGGTTGGCCACATGGGTGATCCTGGCTGCTGCATTAAGGATGGACTGAAGAGGGGAAAGTTTAGAGAGGGAAGAGGCCAATTAATAGAGAATTGCAGTAGTCATGGCGGGAGTGGATTAGGGCCACGGTGAGGGTTTTTGTTGTTTCCATGGTGAGAAAGGGGATGACTCTAGAGATGTTCTTCAGGTGTAAGCGAAAAGAGCGGATGAGAGATTGTGTATGGGAGGTGATGGGTGCTGCTTTTTGAATATCCAACATTACATAACAGCACCCCTGGCTGCCGGTACTTGAGCTCTGTGCTGCGGAGTCTGAAAGCCTGGGGGCAGAGTAGTGTCGCACTCGCCCCAGAAAAAAACTACCCCTTATAGCGCTAGGAGAGAAAGACAGACCACCAGAGACAGGAGCACCTAGAAAGGAAAGAAAGGGCACCGACTGTGGCTTGACTGCACTAACCCGGTTCTGGAGACAACGCTGAACTGGACGTTGGCAAGGCATGTACCTGGTGGCCATGCGGAAAGAACTGAATAAAAGTAACAGAACTCCAGCTGTGGTGTGTGAGACTTTTATTAGCGGCGACCACTGGCCGCCGAGGCTGCATGAGATATCGGGATACTGATGTCCCAGTGAACATCTGCCAAGGTACGAACTGATCCCTCCATCTTGCTTCCCTGGGGACTGCAGGAGGCATCATGGTGAGCAGTGGTTCTGGAAACCAGGACAACAACATGAGAAAGCTCCCAATGCAGATGGGGAGGCTGACAACTGGGTACGGTTTACCGGGCCCAAGGACTTTAACGTGTCTCTGCAAGAGTTGAGTCACCTACTGAATGCTGCGCAGTTGTGGGCCGTGAACGCTTTGAAATGGTCCCAGCTACAGAAAACAGCACGACAAGCGCTGGGTCAGAGCCTCCTGAACCACTTGTAACAGAGGCAACAGTAGAAGAATCACCTGTAGCAGCAGCAGTACCTGCAGAGGAGTCGCTGAACCAGAGCCGGCCGGTAACACCTGAACCGACTGAGGAGCCATCGGCTGCCGCACCTGACCTGCTAGAGTCTGCCTTGCAGTTAGAGGGTGATGCCGCAGAATGTGAGAGCAGCAAGAGCTCAGCAGAGATCCCGGAGGTCAAAACAGACAGGCACATTGGGCATCCCATGAGCTTGATGGTGGGAAGCCCAGTGGCAGCCCGGGCGGAGAATAGAGTCGCGGATTAGCATGACTGGGAGCGGAGACAAGCTGCAGAGGAGGAGAGATGATGACGCAGAGACCGTTGGCAGCTGCAAGAGGAGGCAAACCTGGAAGAAAAGGCATTTATGAGGAAAACCTTGGTCCCAAACCCGGCAGAGCGGTGCCGCGGTGTGGTCGTGGACTTCCACCTTCGAGATGGCTGGGGATTCATGAAGGAGTACAGACTGGAGCAGGAGTTGTTCGTGAGTAGAAGAGATATAGAGTCATATCTCCCAAAAGGACACCCCGGTCGAGACCTCCGCCCCATAGAGGAGGTCGGCTACACTGGTACTGGTACGCGTTGAGGATGTACAAAATCTGCAGCCTCAAGCCCCATGCGCAGAGCCGGATGGACTTTCCAGAGGGGAGGATGATTTGCAGGCAAGTGGCCCCAACCCCTGAAGTAAGAGCTAGAAAGCCCATGTAAATACTAGTTAGAGTGTTGAAGTGTGTAAGTAATGTTTGTAGAATAGTTAGTTAGGTACTGGGAACCTGTACAAATGTAAAATTGCAAATGTAGATAGGTAACACGCCTTGATAATTGTGCACTCAGGCGGAGAGCTTTGACCAGGGACTGTTTTGGAGTTCCGGTAGGGGATGCTGCTCACGAGACTGTGGACTGTGTTTTTCTTATTAATGAACACTTTTTACGGACACTTTGGACTTTTGATTTTTTTCCCTATGACAACCCTGAAGGACTGGACTATTTTGTTATTGCAACGTTTAAGTATAAGACCCTCCTGACTCACCGCGGCCGGCTGACTCCGGTTGATACAGGCGATTCTTCTCCTTCCTTGTCACGGGTGGACCGCGCCTGCCGGTAGTGGGGCCCGGTGTAGTGCAGATCAAAAGTGAAGACGTCATAGTGGGAACAGATTAAAGGGGATTTAATTTGTTTTCTTCGTGACGCCACCTATGAGTAGTTCGGTAAGGGTTACCGACGCTGCGGAACCTCCGGGGTGATGGACAGCAGCAAGATGTTACGCTCCCCACAGGCTGAGCGGTGAGCCCCGGAGGCTGGAGCTGCTCAAGATGTTGTGCGGCAGCTGCGGTTACCTTTAGTTAATGACGGACAGTTCATAAGGAAACACGGACACAGATAGTCTCTGCAACGGGTCTTTACTGTAACCAGCAGGCAGTACATGGCTTACAGTGGTTGAGTAGAAGACCGGGTGGACTCAGCAGTGATAGTGCTCCTCAGAGATCCGCAGTGTACCTCCTTTCTACCTCCTTAGTTTGTTTTGCCAGCGTCGCCCAGGAATACCAGGTCGGGTACGGGGAGGCTGCTTCAATGCCCTATCCATGATGTACGTTCTGGATGCTTTGGGGAGCCTTGGATCCCTCAGTGGGTACACCGCTGGTTAGACGACTGGAAACTGGCTGGTGGTGGGGTGCTCCTGTAAAGCTGATCCTCCACGGGGCTGGTTCGCGTGACAGAGGTGAACTGCTGCCAGCTTCGGTACCAGTGAACCGGCTGTGAGTGTGGGCACGGGAGTCTTTTGGGAACCCGTGTAGAAATGCCCAGTCCCGGTAGTTAAGGCCTCAGGTGCTGACACCCGACCGGTGACGGCCCAGGGGCCCGCACGAGGTGCGGAGCCCCCGCTCCTCTCCAAGTTCTGTGTTCTCGGTTCTAGATTCTTGACTTGACTGCTCTAGACTATTGTGTGTTCTACTTCACTACCCTAACACTCCACCCACCAGGACCTAGGATTGGTCCTCTGTTCTAGGTGTTGTATGTTGGGTTGGATCTCAGAGTTAACTATTGCACTGCTTTGTCAGAGAATATTGCGGCTGCAATACTCCCTTGTGACGCACTCGTTGCGGGGCGCCACACTCCCAAAAGGGAAGAAAAATGCTGAGTGATGTTCATGTTTTGGTAAAATGCATGCATAAAAATGAAAAAACATTTTGTGAATGTCTGAGAACTGGGTCGCTCGGGGACGAGCTGACCTTTGCCAAGGGGAAATGTGGTGCCCCACTGAGTAGGCCGCCACCAGAGGTCCTGCACTCCAGTTGCTGGGGTGGTGCAGTTGAGCCCAAAATGCACACAACCGTAGGCCCCTGTGATGGTGGGTGGACCCAGGTTCAAAAAAGAGGGACAAAGTAAGTAAGTAGGAGTTGGAGAGTAGAGACCATCGGGAGTGGAGTGGAAGTTGGGAGTGCGGTGCCGACTCCGGTGGGCTGGAGCATGACCACACTCGTCCACGGGAGGGAATAACCTACAGGTGGGAGAAGATAAGAGCCCTTGAGGTGCGGATGAGACATCGATCCCCATACGCCTGAATTTGACAATACAGAGGGGCTGGTGGACAGGGACCCGGCCCTGAACACGGTGCGGAAGCTGTATGCCCGAC
This sequence comes from Allobates femoralis, assembly GCA_033576535.1. Taxonomy (NCBI): domain Eukaryota; kingdom Metazoa; phylum Chordata; class Amphibia; order Anura; family Aromobatidae; genus Allobates; species Allobates femoralis. The sequence continues at coordinate 355,948,144 of JARQOC010000006.1, read as the reverse complement.
TCATTGAACTGGTGGTCCCAGGCTTATAGCTGGTGCTGTGGCCAAACACCCGACACAATTTGGGGAAGGTGGCCAAGCTAGGGAGTAGTGCCTGGGAGGGGACACAACAGCACCCGTGGCGGCCGGTACTTGAGCTCTGTACTGAGGAGTTGCTGAGAGCCTGGAGGGCAGAGTAGTGTCGCCCTCACCCCAGAAGAGAACTGCCCCTTATAGCGCTGGGAGAGAAAGATAGACCACCAAAGACAGGAACACCTAGAGAGGAAAGAAAGGGCACCGACTGTGGCTTGACTGCACTAACCCGGTTCTGGAGACAACGCTGAACTGGACGTTGGCAAGGCATGTACCTGGCGGCGATGTGGAAAGAACTGAATAAAAGTAACAGAACTCTAGCTGTGGTGTGTGAGACTTTTATTAGCGACGACCACTGGCCGCCGAGGCCGCATGAGACATCAGGATACTGATGTCCCAGTGAACATCTGTATGAACTGACTCCTACATCTCGCTGCCCTGGGGACCGCCTGCGGGGAGCGAAACCATCGAAGCTGCCGGTCACCATCTCCAGAGGTTCTGAATCAGCGGCGGCTGCCCTGGCTGCATACCGCAGGTGGCGTCACGAATACCCCTAGTCCCCGTAGATATTCCCTGTCATCTTCCCCCGTTTATTAACAATGACACCGCCAGAGTCACGGGACCAGGTCTCGGCCCCCATCTGTCCCCATAAAAAGAACCAAAACAGGTAAAGAGAACAACGAGTAACTGCCCGGTTCCCGAGTCTTCCCCGGCCCTGGAGTGGGCATGTCATGATGACATGTCATTATTACCCATGACCTTGCAGTAGGCATATAGACTATTCATCTGCAGTACTGAATACTCTATTCTCCCTCTGCATCTGAGGCTCTATCTGCTCCTGTGTGCTGGGTTGTCAGTTGATTACCATTCCATTCTGCTATACTGTGCCTACAGATACACTTAGCTTTTCTATACTGCCACAATGTGGCTCCTGACTTACCCAGGTGTACAGTGCTCTGCAAATTCATATGGACAAATCATTTTTGTAAGTAAAATCATAAGTTGAGGTTACCAGTCAGTGATTCAAACCAGTTTTAACTGCTTTGAATAGGTGTGAGTGTACAACCTTGAGTAACAAAATGCGGTTTGACTGGTTTTAGTCAGAAAATAACAGTTAGCTGCCCCCTCAGCTTCAGTTGAGAGCTTGTTTCTGTGAGGAGTGGTTTAGTGTACTTTTTCTCTCAGTGTGATTTGTGCCTGTAAAAATGGATGTTACTCCACGGAAGAGGTCTAGAATTATTACTCTTCATGAACATACAAGTCTGACTGTAAGAGAAATCGCTTCCACCGTTGGTATTGGAAAATCTACCATTTCAAGAATAATTCACATACACAATGAAACTGGATCTTTTTCTCCAAAATGAAAAGGGAAATGTGGAAGAAAAAGGAAAACGACACCAAAAACTGATAAAACACTTATCAGAAATAGTAAAACCAATGCAAGAAAAACAAGTAAAGACTTGCTTTTCCATAGCCAGTGTGTGTCTCATGCAGTCGCGTATCTAACAGGGGTTGGGGGTGCACTTGTCTCGAGGACAGTTGGCAGGAGGACTTGCAATTGCCTAGAGGGCAGCAGGAGGACTATGTCGGATCGCCTGATGGGTGGTTCGAAGTGTCTTTCCGGTGGCTTCATTTTGACACCACAGACTGGAAGTTGACCACTCTGTGTCAGCTGACTAAGAGAAGGTGCAGCACCCCAGACCTTGGTGATCAATTGTACTCACGACTCATGGGTCAGGGCAAAGTCAGCAGTGTGATCAGGTCAGCTGATCACACTGCTGTCACTCATTGCTCCCATCGGTGGCAGAACTTTGTTGTGGTAAATGCTTCAGTGTAGCTGAAGATACCAAATATTTATTGTAATTAGGGGAAGGGAGAAAGAAATTTGTTAACACACTATGGGGAAAGAGGTTGGGGGGAATGTGGGAATGTAAATTGTAATGAAAATGTATGTCAATACAGAATGAGGAGGAAGGTGCACAGGTAGTAAGGATAGACTATAAGGAGCAAGAGGGTTAGTGTATGTGGACACAGTATGGGGAGAAAATGGGAGGAACAAATTTGAGGACACAATATGAAAAGCGAGGAGGAGGGTATGTGGATACAGTATGAGGAGCAAATAGAGAAGACGTTTGAAGACACCATATGGGGAGCAAGGGGGAAATGGCCATAGTATAGGGAGAAAGGGGGACAATTTTAGGACACAGCATGGAGAGTGAGGGTGGGGAATGTATGTGGAGACAGTATAAGGAATGGGGGGATGGTGCGGAGGTAATGAGGAGACAATATGTGGAGTGAGGGGTTTGAGTGTATGTGGACAGAGTATATGGAGCAAATGGGGGATATATTTGAAGACAAAGTATGGTGAACAAGGGGAAGGGAATTTAAAGACTGTATGGGGGGGAGGGGGTCAATTTGAGGAAACAGTATGGAGAGTGAGGGGGGAATGTATGCGGACAACTTATGAGCGGTGAGGAGAAGATGAATGCAGAGATAGTGAGCAGACATTATGGGATTAGAAAAATGTGTGTGTGCACAGAATAGGGACTGAGCAGTGTGTGGGGTCTGTATGAGGAGTGGGCAGTGTGGGGGGACAGTGTGAGACCTTAGCAAGGAGGGGAAAGTATTCTGGGGAGGGAGTGTACAGTCATGGCCAAAAGTTTTGAGAATGACACCAAAATTATATTTTCACATGATCTGCTGCCCTCTGGTTTTTATTTGTGTTTGTCTGATGTTTCTATCACATACAGAAATATAATTGCAGTCATATTATGAGTACCAAAAGGTTATATTGACAGTTAGAATGAGTTAATGCAGCAAGTCAATATTTGCAGTGTTGACCCTTCTTCTTCAGGACCTCTGCAATTCTCCCTGGTATGCTCTCAATCAACTTCTGGACCAAATCCTGACTGATAGCAGACCATTCTTGCATAATCAATGCTTGCATTTTGGCAGAATTTGTTGGTTTTTGTTTGTCCACCCGTCTCTTGATGATTGACCACAAGTTCTCAATGGGATTAAGATCTGGTGAGTTTCCAGGCCAAGGACCCAAAATCTCTCTGTTTTGTTCCCTGAGCCATTTAGTTATCACCTTTGCTTTATGGCAAGGTGCTCCATCATGCTGGAAAAGGCATTTTTGGGCGCCAAACTGCTCTTGGACGGTTGGGAGAAGTTGCTCTTGGAGGACATTCTGGTACCATTCTTTATTCATGGCTGTGTTTTTAGGCAAGACTGTGAGTGAGCCGATTCCCTTGGCTGAGAAGCAACCCCACACATGAATGGTTTCAGGATGCTTTACAGTTGGCATGAGACAAGACTGGTGGTAGCGCTCACCTCTTCTCCGAATAAGCAGTTTTCCAGATGTCCCAAACAATCGAAAAGGGGATTCATCAGAGAAAATTACTTTACCCCAGTCCTCAGCAGTCCACTCCCTGTACCTTTTGCAGAATATCAGTCGGTCCCTGATGTTTGTTCTGGAGAGAAGTGGCTTCTTTGCTGCCCTCCTTGAAACCAGGCCTTGCTCAAAGAGTCTCCGCCTCACAGTGCGTGCAGAAGCACTCACACCAGCCTGCTGCCATTCCTGAGCAAGCTCGGCACTGCTGGTAGTCCGATCCCGCAGCTGAAACAGTTTTAAGATACGGTCCTGGCGCTTGCTGGTCTTTCTTGGGCACCCTGGAGCCTTTTTGACAACAATGGAAGCTCTCTCCTTGAAGTTCTTGATGATGCGATAGATTGTTGACTGAGGTGCAATCTTTCTAGCTGTGATACTCTTCCCTGTTAGGTAATTTTTGTGCAGTGCAATGATGGCTACACGTGTTTCTTTAGAGATAACCATGGTTAACTGAAGAGAAACAATGATACCAAGCACCAGCCTCCTTTTAAAGTGTCCAGTGGTGTCATTCTTACTTAATCATGACTGATTGATTGCCAGCCCTGACCTCATCAACACCCACACCTGTGTTAATGGAACAATCACTAAAACGATGTTAGCTGCTCCTTTTAAGGCAGGACTGCAATGATGTTGAAATGTGTTTTGGGGGTTAAAGTTCATTTTCTAGGCAAATATTGACTTTGCAAGTAATTGCTGTTAAGCTGATCACTCTTTATGACATTCTGGAGTATATGCAAATTGCCATTAGAAAAACTGAAGCAGTAGACTTTGTTAAAATTAATATTTGTATCATTCTCAAAACTTTTGGCCATGACTATATTCTGGGAGTGTGATAAGGGAGCACAGAACACAGTGTGAGAAGAGAGTGTGAAGAGGGGACCTAGTATGGAAATGAGAAGGCAGTGTGAAGGGCATCTATTATATAATTGCGAATGGGTTTTTTGCCCCCGGCATGGTCATGTGGATACGCGCGAAGCATTGGCCGCGAAGCGGCCACTGCGAGTCGCCGTGGTCATGTGGATACGCTCGAAGCATTGGCCGCGCAGCGGCCATTGCGAGCAGTTCTAAGGCGACTCGCTATGCCCGCGGAGCGGGCATGGCGAGTCGACTTAGCAGCGCGAAGCATTGGCCGCGAAGCGGCCATTGCGACTCAGAGACTCGCCGTTCTAGAATCCCGATGCATGTGCATCGGGCTCCCAGCTAGTTTACAATAAGAGAGAAAGTGTGTGCATCATATTTTGTGCAGAGAACGCAATCAGGATCAATCAGGTGCACGTCATAAGGCAGATATTTTTATTCAAAAGCACTATAATGGCATTGCTGTTTTTAAACGTATTGTGCTGGGATGTACTGCACAAAAACAGAAAAGATAAAAGTCAGCAGGGTTGAACTGTGAAAAGTCATCACAGCGTCTGGATGAATAAGAAAAGAATGAGAACAACTTTGATCATAGACATCACCTATACTTGTGCATCTAAATTAATTAGAATATCATCATAAATTACTGTAATATTGCCATGCTCAGGGCATTTCTGGCAGCCCTGAAACACGTTGACTGATAAATCAATATTATATTCACCTTGGATGCCTCATGGAATACAGCAGCGTGGTCATTAACCCTTCATCCTCCCTACTTTAATTTTTTGGATTAATGGCATTTGGGTTTTCATTGGCTGTAAGCCACAATCATCAATATTAACAGAACAAAATCACTTGAAAAAGATCACTTTATTTGTAATGACTCTATATAATATATGCATTTCACTTTTTGTATTGAATTAAATAAATACATTAAATTTTTGATGATATTTTAATTCATTGAGATGCACTAGTAAACGGTCATTTGTGATACTGATTAAAGGAACTGTCACACATAACGAGATCGCTAACGAGATCGCTGTTGCGTCACAGATTTTGTGACGCAACAGCGATCCCGTTAGCGATCTCGTTATGTGTGACACCCACCAACGATCTGGCCCCTGCTGTGAGATCATTGATCGGACAGCCCCAGACCTGATGCTGCTGTAGTATGAACCCGGCCTAATCTCAAACTGACTGTTTATCAAACATCCCAATTTTAAATGGTAAGTGACGTCTGGAATAGAAGTTCACATAAGGTGAAATATGAAGCAATTATGTGTTTGACATTACATACAAATAAGAAATTCTTACAGGTGAACTCAAGCCTGATTTTGTTTGGGTAACATATTTCCAATCTTATTTGATACAATCTAAATACACTTATATTTAAGCCTCTCGGCTACTTGGTCAGTGTGGTTTCCCAAGACCTTATGTTTGATGTTTCAAGAGGTTTAATGTGGTTTTTTGAAATTCTGGATTTTGTAAGGTAAACATGTCTTGTGTAATGCAAGTTAATAAAACTGTACCAAACTGCAGAAATCGTTCATCTCATCTCATGTGGTCTATAGCTACATGCTATGCAATCATGAGTCCCAGAGGACAGATCATTATGTACAACATCTTCATTCTAGGTAACTGACATCCAGGTATTGCACTGTATGTAACAAAGAATCTTTGTAAAAAATAAAAAAGAGTCCTTTTGCAACATCTTAAACCTTTCCTCAGTGCCATGCTGTAAAGGCCGCTTTATACGCCCCGATATCGCAATGCAACTACGATAAAAAGTCATGTGGTAGGGTGGTTGCAGTCGATATCGTTCATGCGTTGTGTCGTGTAAATGGGCAACGTGACTCAAAAACGATGCTACTACGATATCGTTTGTGGATTGTGCATGCTCTTCAACCGTGCAATATTGGATGGACGATCTGGCAGCATTTTTTGTTAAATCACTAAAAAAAACTCATGTCAACTGTGACCCCAGCCTTAGTTGCGTTGCCTGCCGATATCTCCTTGTGTAAGGCTGTGGTCACAGTTGCCATGCGTTTTTTTAAGTGATTTAACAAAACTCATGCTTTTTTTCATGTCAGCATGAGTTTTGTAAGGTCTCTGATGGCTCCCTGCGTTTTTGGGTGCGTTTTTGAATCTGCACCTAAAAATAGTGCTTGTAGTATTTTTTTGAGTGTTTTGAAAAACGCATGCGTTTTTGTAGAAAACGCATGCGTTTTTATAACATGGGTTCCTATGGGAAACGCATGCAAAAACGCATGTACAGTTAGTACCTTTTAGTGCCATTCAAAAACGCATGCGTTTTCCATAGGAACCCATGTTATAAAAACGCATGCGTTTTCTACAAAAACGCATGCGTTTTCTACAGAAACGCATGCGTTTTTTGATATGCTCCAAAAACGCATGGGACAGTCACACATGCTTTTTGGCTATTAGGGCATGCGTTTTTTAACATGGGGGCCTATGGGTGCGTTTTTTACATGCGTTTTTGAAAACGCAGGTCTCCAAAAATGCATGTGAAAAATGGTACTGTGACCCCAGCCTAAGGCAGGATATCACACTTGACATGAGATTTTTTAGTCGCTTTAAAAAACGCATGCGTTTTACCATGCGTTTTTTCATATAATTATGAGTTTTTCGAGGTGTGTGATGGCACCCTGCGTTTTTGGCTGCGTTTTTAGGCTAGGGTCACACTTGCGTTTTTCTCATGCTTTTTTGGAGACCTGCGTTTTCAAAAATGCATGTAAAAACGCACCCATAGGCCCCCATGTTAAAAAATGCATGCCCTAATAGCAAAAACGCATGTCTAAATAGCAAAAACGCATGTGTGGGTCCTCGTGGTCGCCACTGAGCTGTCTGTCCTTTGGGTGGGAACTCCAACCTGGAATTGGAGCTCCCCGGAGGTGAATCTGGGGAAACCGGGTAAATCTTTGGTCCTCTTCAGAACCGACACTCTGCTCCTAGCCTAGCCTCCAACAGACTTTTCCCGCAAGGCACTATCAGGCTCCCTCCTGACCCGTGTGACTCTGGTTTCAATATGGAAGGCTACTCCGCCGGTAGTTGGTCGTTTCAGCTGTGTTCCTCAGACTCAGTGTTGCTGATCTGTCTCTTTCCTCACACTCCTGGGGTGCTGGCTATAGATGTGCTTTCTCTCCGTGGTTTCTCTGGCGCTTCGGATTCTGCTACTCCATCAGGCCCACTCCTCCAGAACGTGTGCCTCTGTCTTTGCTTCTCAGCCTACCTAGGCCTACTTTCGGTCTTTTCAGCTTGGTCTGTGCTATTCAGTCTACTCTGTGTCTTGGCTGCTCGGCTCACTCCGGCCTACTGTGTGTCTTGGCTGCTCGGCTCACTCCGGCCTACTGACCCGTTCCTCCTTTCCTTCCTCTATTTCTACCTTCTGTCACCTGACCTACATGCTTTCCCACCCACTGTCCTCTAAACCCACCACCCCTTTCCCGCCTAGAGTCCCGGGCTCCGGGTTGGGTGCTGCCTCCTAGTGGTGTGTGGGATGTCTGTGAGGGTGTTTGTGTAAACTGTCTTCCTTCCTACCTGGCTGAAGTTCCATATGTGGCCTCCTGGGCTCAGGGGCGCCACATAATCAGTGTGTACATGGTGGCCAGAGGGTTATTGGGGTGCACAATGCTATAAGGAAGATTATAGAGACATTATATTATATGAAGGACTATAGAGGCTGCATTATACTATGTGGAGGATTATAGAGGATACAGTATACTATATGATGGACTATAGGGGCTACATTATACTATTTGGAGCACTGCAGAGGCTGCATTATTTTACATGGTGGATTATAGAGGCTACATTATACTACATGAAGGACAATAGAAGCTACATTATATTCTATGGCGAATTATAGCGGCTACATTATACTATATGAAGGACTATAGAGGCTGCATTATAATATATGGAGGTCTATAGAGGCTGCATTATATTATATGGAGGACTATAGAGGTTGCACTATACTATATTGAGGACCATGGAGGCAGCGTTATAATATATAGAGGCTACATTATGTTATATGGAGGAACATGGGGGTGCATTATAATATATAGAGGACTATGGGGAAGCATGATTTTATATGGAAGACTTTGAGGGGCCCATTATACTACATTGAGGACTATGGGGAGGTGCATTACACCATATGAAGGACTATATGGGGCCCATTACTATATGGAAGGCTATGAGGGGCCATTGTAATAATTGAATGGCTTTTGAAGGGCATCATAATATTTGGACGGTCATGAGGGAGCTTTTATACTTTATGGAGTCCTATTTGAGCGCCATTATACTATATGAAAGCAATTATACAGTGTGAAGGTTTGTGTGGGGTCTTTCATACTGTTCCAAGGGCTATTTGGGGGCCAATATACTATATGAAGTGATAGTGTAGCGCCCAGGCTTTGGGGTACTCGGGTGTCAGGCGGCAAAGGGGTTAACTGTGTCACGGGGAATGGCGGCCGCACCTGACCCTGTATCCTGGGGTATCTTTTGAAAAAGGGGGTAATATTTACAGTGGACTATTTACAGTTTGTTGTCGTGACGCCACCTGTAGTTTGTGGTGATTTGCACCAGTGACGCCACAGCCCACCGGAGGTAGATGGTATTGCGGCTAGGATGATATAGTCCTCCACAGGTAGGGCTGGGACCTCTGGGGCAGTGTTTCTGTAAGGAAACAAGTTCATGGAAAGAAAGCTAACTGAGTCCAAAGTCAAGGTTCCTCTGGGTACTTTACTGGCAATTGTATTGGTTGCATACAAAAGTTACAGTGCAATATTCCTGATGGTGTGAGGACAGGTAGCTGAACGGGTGGCTGCAGGCAGATCTTAGGTGGTATGGTGGACCCTTGGTGTGTGCTGTTGTGCTCTACCGTCGTCAGTGTCTTTCCTGCTTCCCAGTGGTGGTGAAGTCTGGTTCCTTAAAGCCAACCTGACCTTCTGTCTCTCTCCTTCGCTCCCTTCGGATAACCCTCTGATGGCTGACCGCTGAACCATCAAGTGGTGCCTGGTACCCTCATTCGGTTGCTCAGGTGCCCGGGAGAAGTATAGACTCCATGGGTCTCCGGATTTTCTGTGGTCCTAAAGTATCCCACAGGTGCGGCCTCCGGTGCCCGGTAAGCTGACTGGGATAAACCCCCTCGAGTTCCTCTTCCCATCAAGCTGTCTGCTCCTGGGATCTTTAACTCTCTCCCTGGTCCCTCGGCAGAGAGACCATTTCAAAGACCCTGCTTGTTCCCCCTAGAGGTGGTTTTATTCCCTCCCGGGTGACCTCCACTGTGTGACCTAGTGTTGGGTGCTGGTTACTGGGTTCCACCCACCATCCTATGATCTACCTACAGCTGGAGTATCTGCACCTCTTTTACGGGTGCAGTACCCCTCTGTGACGCCTGCTTAGCGGGGCGCCACAATAGTAGGGGCCATTATACTGTATGTAGGTCCATTGTATTACATGAATGGCTGGTCACAGTTGGGGATATTACTGTGTTGGGGTCACAATACTTTGCAGGGGCAGTTGAGAGGGGTATAATAGGGTCCTCACACTGTGTGTGTGGAAGCTACTGTGGAGGAACTCATTGTTGAGGCATCATACTGTGTTTGTGGGGCATTTTCGTTGCCATCATACATTATGGATGCAATGAAAGGGGAGTCTGGGGGCTTCAAAATGAGGAAAATTACTTGGTAAAGGCTAAAAAGTTGTGTTATGTTCTTATGTGACCCAGATGAATATGTCACACCCGCTAGCAACCGGGTTACTCGGGGTCGGACCGTGCTGTCTCGGGGGTTGCCACGGGGGTGTGGCCAACTCTGTGGCCCCGGGTGCGGCAAACAAAAAGGGGTTTGGGAAAAGTTAATAAAGTTTATAAGGTGTACTTTGTGACACCACCCTTGAGTCGTGGCCAATGTGGCCACTGCTGCCGAAGAATCTGCCGGGGATGGTGGTAGTGGCGGCAGTCGGGATGGTGAGCCAGGACTAGGTTCCAGGGCAGAGCGAGATGTCCTGTACGCCCGGGATGCTGCACTTCTCCTCCTCACGCAGCTCCTCCAACCAGGGCGCACAGGCAGCAGGAGTACAGCTAATTATCGTCCCAGTAAAGCACACACACAGACCTTTGGGTTAGCCCAAGATTTTACTTCCAGCACTCACAGTTACAGTTCACAGCTTTTTATCACTTTACGGTGTACCGGGTCCTCTTAGCAGTCACGGTCTTGGGTTTCTACTGCAGCGGGAACAGTTCCTCTGCATCATTCCCCTCTGTGTAACTTTCGGGGCTTTCTGTTCTCTCTCCCTCGCTTACGAGTTCGGTCTGGCCATCACGGGCTCTATGGTGTGTCATTCCTTACTCAGGGTAACCAGCCCTAGTCTGATGGCTTTGTCCTACTCCGTAGCGGTAGTTGGGTCACGAGTCATGAAGCTCCCGCATCCCACCGGGATGTGTTGTGGTTAGGGGCGTAAAGCGGTCCCAGCCACATCTACAGAGCTGACACTCTGGTTCTCTGGCCCAGCCACAAGTAACCCAGGTACAGGCTGCCACTAGGAATTGTGGGGCCCTTGACTGCCAAAATTTTGGGGCCCCCCTGAGACTCCGCCCAGCCTCCATTTGGCTCCACCTCCACCCATGCTCCGCCTCCACCCGGATATGCATTATATTTATAGTGAAAAATTGGAACAGCACCAAAAATCTCAATTTATGTGAAAAGCTTTCCCAACCAGCAATCCATATGGGTACAAGAGTAAAAAAAGGAAAAACAGCACAAAAAAATAGAAAAAAGTGGACTTTATTGCCCTATGCGTGGCCACACCATATTGTATAATGCATCCACCATAGCCTCCTGTATAGTATAATGCACCCACATAGTCCTCCATATAGTATAGTGCACCCCCATAGTCAGGGCCATATTTGGAGTTCCTGCTGCCCTAGGCACTTTCAGCGGTTGTGGCCCACCCTATCAGTCAGACTAAAGGTGCCGTCAGACACATCAATTTGATGAACAATTTTGTTAGCGATCACATGCACGCGCAATCGCTAACAAAATCGTTCACATCGCTGGTGAGCTGTCACACAGGCAGACTCACCAGCGATGTGGACCAGCGAGATCGCTGGTAACCATGGTAAACATCAGGTAACTAAGCGCTGTGCGGTGCTTAGTAACCCGATGTTTTCTATAGTTACTATCTACCAGCAAAGGCTCTGCCGCTGGGAGATGGATCATTGCGGTGTTAGGCTGGGGTCACAGTTGCCATGCGTTTTTTTAAGTGATTTAACAAAACTCATGCTTTTTTTCATGTCAGCATGAGTTTTGTAAGGTTTGTGATGGCTCCCTGCGTTTTTGGGTGCGTTTTTGAATCTGCACCTAAAAATAGTGCTTGTAGTATTTTTTTGAGCGTTTTGAAAAACGCATGCGTTTTTGTAGAAAACGCATGCGTTTTTATAACATGGGTTCCTATGGAAAACGCATGCAAAAACGCATGTACAGTTAGTACCTTTTAGTGCCATTCAAAAACGCATGCGTTTCCCATAGGAGCCCATGTTAAAAAACGCATGCGTTTCCGGAAAAACGCATGCGTTTTTTTAACATGGGCTCCTATGGGAAACGCATGCGTTTTTGAATGGCACTAAAAGGTACTAACTGTATATGCGTTTTTGCATGCGTTTTCCATAGGAACCCATGTTATAAAAACGCATGCGTTTTCTACAAAAACGCATGCGTTTTCTACAAAAACGCATGCGTTTTTGGATATGCTCCAAAAACGCATGGGACAGTCACACATGCTTTTTGGCTATTTGGGCATGCGTTTTTTAACATGGGGGCCTATGGGTGCGTTTTTTACATGCGTTTTTGAAAACGCAGGTCTCCAAAAATGCATGTGAAAAATGGTACTGTGACCCCAGCCTTAAGCATATGTAGACACATTATGTTATTTTTCAGGCAGATCCGCTCAGTATTCCGCCTGAAAATGCAACAAATGAATGCTAAAAGGAATGAACTCATGCGTGGCAATGTAACAACGACCTGCTGTTCGTATGTTCAGTCTTTTGAGGTTTTCCTTTTTAACTGTGTGTCCTATCTTTTATCTGAATTCCAGCACTCAGTGACTTCACAGATGTCAGTGTCCGTAGCCTTCAGATAGTAGTTAGAACCCTACACATGACCCCATATACGTGAGACTAAAGTTGGCTAAACCTGCGCTGACAGTCTAATGTGTATGGGGGCTCTAACTGATTGGTCAAGGGAAAAAAAGGATCCAGCATGTCCAATTACAGGCTGTAGATCCTTTTCTCCTCTAATGGTACCTTTATACGCCGCGACGGCAGGCTGGATACATCCCGCTACTTCACGTGCACGAGCACGCTCAAACGGTTACAAACGGTCAACGCACCCTCTTTACACGCCGCCACAAGGTGCGCTACGCTACGCTACATCTATAGCTAGCTACATCGCCGGGTGTCTCAAGTAGCCATCTGTAGCTCATTTACACACCGCTACAACCAGCTACTATGGGCGTACCTGGTGCAGCAGGGACAGCACATAGGCGTGCTACAATTGTGGAGTACGAGCCGTCCGTTCGCTGATAGGACGAAGCAATAACATCCTGATTGGGCAGGCAACGCAGGAGGCTGAGTAATACAGCACGCTCGAGCGATTGTGTAGTGTGACTCGTCAGCTCCTTAAATATGCCGCCCTGTGCGGCGACAACCAATCGTCATGCAGCAGCTTCCACCAATGATCGCACATGGGGCGCGGTAACACAGAGCCAGGGTCACGCCTTAGCTACATTGCAGCTACATCGCAGGCTGTCCAGAGTTTCCTTCCGTTGCTTCTTTACACGCCGATACAGCTCGCTACCATCGGCGTTGTAGCCATCAGTTTTCGAGCAGACCTAGGAAACAGATGTATCTGTTGCCGGCTGTAGCGTCACGTCTTCAGACGCCGCTACGACGGGCTACATTGGCGCTACAAGCTACATTTGTAGCCTGTAGCGGGATGTATCCAGCATGCCGTCGCGGCGTGTAAAGGTACCATAAGTGATAAGCTGCAGCCAGAGACATCTAAGGTCCTTTTCACATCAGCGGTTCTCTCCGGATCCGGCAGATTTACCGCATCTGTTGCATGTGCTGCCTAACAGCCGACTTGCAGTACACTTGCAGCAAGCCCCCATTAATTCTCTATGTGGCTTGTGGCAATTGTGGTTTTGCCGCGATCCAGCAAATCTGGCAGTTGCAGCCGCAAAAAAAAATGCAATTAGCAGCAATTTGTTTTTGCTGCAGCAGGTCCGGCAGAACAGCACTTGCCGCACCCAACCGCAAGCCCCATAGACAAGGCATGGGGCTTGCCGGATAGGTGCGGCATGTCGGCCGTTAGGCAGCAAGACAACGCCATCTGTCAGATACATCAGCAAACCGCCCCCCATCCATCCATCCCATTTTGCCCACTCTTCCAGGCCGCCCCATCCATCCATCCCATTCTGCCCTGTCTTCCAGGCCGCCTAATCCATCCATTCATCTATCCCACTCTGTCCCACTCAGGCTGCTATCTTTGGCTGTAACTGCGCCTTACCTGACTCCATGCTCCTGATCCTGGCAGTTTCTTCCTCTGTGGCTCCCGGTCTGCCGCTGACTGGTACCAGGCCCCCGGCACCAAGCATCTTCTTCCTCTGCGGCTCCCAGTCTCCCGCTCACCGGCACCAGACAGCTTCTTTCTCTGCAGCTCTCGGTCTCCGGCACCTGGCACCAGGCAACCGGCACCAGGTAGCTTCTTCCTCTGCGGCTCCTTGTCTCTGGCAACAGGCACCAGGCACCAGGTAGCTTTGCCACTTGCCGGAGGCAAGTCTTTGCCACTTGCCAGCGGCCAGTGGGGGGTACTGGCGGAAGCTGTGGCCATTCTTTGCCATTTGCCAGCGGCCAGTGGTGGGGCCTGGCGTGCAGGCGGGGGGCGTGGGCGTTTGGAGCAAGGAGGCCAGACCCCCAGCCAACACACACTGAGGCTGTGCTTTCTTTGCCGCAAAGAAAGCACACCTTGAACACACAAGACTCCGCTCCGTACACCTCATACATACTCAGCTCCGCTCCATACACCTCGTACACACGTGGCTCTGCTCCGTACACCTTGCACATACGCAGCTCTGCTCTGTACACCTTGTACACACGGAGCTCCACTCCATACACCTCGCACACACACAGCTCCACTCCATACACCTCGTACACACACAGTTCTGCTACATCCCCACTGTAAATCCCTCCTGACCTCACACATTACCTTCACCTCATCCAGCACCTGACAACCAGCACAGCAGTGTCCTGCATACACTGAGGAGCTGATCATGTGACCCCTGACTTCTCCCTTCCATGTGACATCATCACAGGTCCTGTAAGCACAGAGCAGCCATATATCAAGTGTGAGGCTCTGCAGGTAGAGGTATGTGTACATTCCCCATTACTTGGAACAGATTTGCACAGCACTGCAGTCGGAGTCAGTGCTCACTAAGTGCAGGCTGTGTAGCCAGCCTGCCTAGTGATGTCTGCTCTGCTGCTGCACTGGCAAAGCACACAGTCTCAGTCTGTCAGCGTGCTGGCTGGGGGGTGGGCCTCCTTGCTCCAAATGGCCATGCCCCTGCCAGCACACCCGGGCCCCCCCTGCCCCTGTTCTAATGGCCACCCTCCCTCCAATGATGGGTGGGCCCCTCACTCCAGCAAGACCTGTAAGGTCGTAGTGGCAGCCCTGCCCGGGTTAGTCAGGCTCACCTGGCACCGGTTTTGAGCTTGGGCTCCCGGCCGGCCATTAGTGGTACAGGCCACCCGGCCCTGGGTGGTTGCAGTCTGGTGCTGTTGTTGCTGCAGTAATTGTTGTCAGGTTCACTCTCTCACTTGAGGTTTTTCTAACTTGGTGTTTCTGGGTTTTGTATGTTTGTCTCCACCCTTTTGTCCGGGTTCTCTCTACTTCCTACCCACTTGTGCTACTCCCGCCACCCCTTGCCTGATATAAAGTAACTTGGCTAAGGGTTGGAGTGTATGTTGTTTTGAATTGACCGTCTTACCTGTCTTGCTGCAGTTCACCCTGTGGCCGCCTGATCGCAGAGGCGCCACAAATATTGTTATTTTTTTTTTGGTGGGGGGGGGGGCAATTATAAATTCTGCTCTCGGGCCCCACGATTTTTGTGAACGCCCCTGGCCAGGAGTTCCAGCTTTAATGGGGCCCAGGAGTGTTGTACACATGGATGTGATGTTCTGATGCCGTGACCTTTTGTGCTCTTGCACAGAACCCTCCCGGGCTTCATCAAAGCAGAATGTTCTGACCCAGCATGTGAGTCTAGGAACTTCAGAATTACATTCTGAAGATGCATAAAGGGCTGAAGGATGAGCAGTAAGATACTATAAGGATTTTTTTTTACATTTGAATGGCCTTTCACAGCTCATGAAAATATCTAATATCTTGCTGGAAATGTGCAGAAAATATTGACAATAAATTAGCATTTTAGCGAATACGAATTCTGATAATATTTAAATAAATTTCACTTCTCTCTAGTAACGTGAATGAAATGAAGAAAATAAAGTAATCTTGTAATGCATATTTACTGGATGAGACTGCATCAATTAATGTCTGGAGTGGCATAAATCAGACCACCATTGAAGTATTAGAAAAGATTGTGTTACGTTATGATGATGAATTATTATGCTTGAATTTCTGTTTTTTTGAGGGAATACTCTATATATGTTACCATATATATGAAATTTCTGTTCACACACAGTATCTTTATCCTTTTCTAGTAGATGTACAGGTCAGCACATTGTGGTTGTGTTGGAAGACATCCATAGATTCACTGCTTGAGCAACCGATGGAAAATGATGTTTTTATAAGCCTACATCCACAGATAATCATCTCCACCTGGTGTTAACACTGCTCCCTTCTTTCCTCTGTCTAGTCTTTTGCAAAGCTTTAAACTAACCCCATTTCTGCTCATCAAACTATGCCATGTACTGTACCAGCTTTCTGATTCAGTTTTTAGGTGCATGCTAACCCATTTCTCAGAGGTGTATCTAGGTTTGCCAGCACCAGAGGCTAGAATTTAGTTTAGTGCCCCTCTCCCTCCCCCCACCTGAGTGGTTTGAGTAGTTGTTATGTGACCAATCATTCATATGTGATTTGAACATAATGGTGGGTTTACACGTCGCAATATCGGCGTCCAAATCCGACTCAACTCCGACCAAAAGTCACGTGGTTCGGGAGTTGGACCCGATATCGTTCGCGCGTTGTACGGTTTGAACGTACAATGCGATGCTGGAACGATGCCAAAACGATATCGGGGTTGAATGAGCGTGCTATTCAACCGCCCGATATCGGATGGCCGTTATAGCCGCATTGTCCCGTGTGACAGCCCAACTACGATGTGTACGCCCACGTCACCCATTCACTCCCATGTTAACTGGTCGCTCCTGGGTTGGGGGGCATACACATCGTCGGGACGTTGTATCCCGATATTGGGCTGTCTAAACCGGCGATGCGATAGCGGGAAAAGCACGCTCAAAAAGCGCGCTCCCGCGTCGTTGGCTCCGATATCGGCCCGATATCGGGGCGTGTAAACCCACCATTACAGTCACATGCCAACAAGCTGCTCTTCCTAATTCTCTCAATGTTCTTTGAAAAACTGATAGAAGCAGCAAGAAAAGCTAATTATCACATGACCATAAATATGAAAATTGCATATAAGTGAAGTGGGTATGTGAGGACTGCTGGAACCACCAAGCAGAGCTGAATCCTGACAGTGAGCATATTACAAACTGTTAGGATTTGCACTTTACAGTGCTTCATTTTATAATTAAATGGTTTATCCAGGTTTTAGATGAAAGTCTGGAGCTACTCTAGGTGACCGCAAGCTTCTGAATTTTCACAGCACATGAAATGCACACTTTTAGGTGACAATGGATGGTTATGTGAGTGTAGGTATGTGATATCTATACTTCTGCCCATAATCCAACTAGACTTGTCCATCTTCACTCATTTCATTTGTATGAATCATGTACCGTATATACTCGTGTATAAGCCGACCCCCCTACTTTTGCCCCCAAAACCTGGGAAAACCTATTGACTCGTGTATAAGCTGAAGGTGGACCCCAGCACAGGTATACAGCCCCCAGCAGTGTGGTATACAGCAGCCTCCCCAGTGGTAGTATACAGCAGCAGCCCCAGTGGTATATACAGCAGTAGCCCCAGTGGTATATACAGCAGCAGCCCCAGTGGTAGTATACAGCAGCCCCAGAGGTATATACAGCAGACCCAGTGGTAGTATACAGCAGCTGCCCCAGTGGTAGTATACAGCAGCAGCCCCAGTGGTATATACAGCAGCAGCCCCAGTGGTAGTATACAGCAGCCCCAGAGGTATATACAGCAGCCCCAGTGGTAGTATACAGCAGCAGCCCCAGTGGTATATACAGCAGCAGCCCCAGTGGTAGTATACAGCAGCTCCAGAGGTATATACAGCAGCCCCAGTGGTAGTATACAGCAGCAGCCGCAGTGGTATATACAGCAGCAGCCCCAGTGGTATATACAGCAGCAGTCCCAGTGGTAGTATACAGCAGCCCCAGAGGTAGTATACAGCAGCCCCAGAGGAATATACAACTCTGTCCCGCTGCCGCCTCCGTCGTCATCGCGTTCCTCCGTCTTCATCCAGTGTCTTCTGGCTTCCTCCTCTGGCGCGCAGACAATGACGACATTGCCTGCGCCGACCAGAGGAAGCCGGAAGAAGACGGATGAAGCCGGAGGAGCGCGATGACGGCGGCGGCGGCAGCGGGACAGCGGCAGGGATAAGTATGACAATGTTTTCCTTTTCAAGATTGCTGCACAGGGGGGGGGCCCCTGTATACTGATATGGGGGGGGGCGCTGCTCTATACTGTATACACTGTATACAGTGTATACAGTATACAGTGACTCGCGTATAAGCCGAGGGGGGACTTTTCAGCCCAATTTTTGGGCTGAAAAACTCGGCTTATACGCAAGTATATACGGTACTTTCGTGACCTTCCATTCTCATCACCAATACCAGAAAGCAGCGCTGTGAGAATTCAGAAGTCTGCAGTCATACAGACTCATCACAAACTTGGATAATTCCTTTAATATAACATAATCTTTAGTTTTAAGCAAGTGTGCTTGATCAAGCTTGCTCGGTACTTGATTGAGTATCTCGGATGCTCTAGCTCTATGCTTGTGTCCTCACCTCACATGTTTTGTGCCTGTTTTTTAGCCACCAAACATGCAGGGAGATGCCATAGTCATGTTGGATACTGGCATTACTGTGATTGGTCAGCCACATCACATCTTCAGATATTATACGATACCTGGGGGTGTGATGCTCAGCGCAGTACAGTTCAGGGTGAGTTGAAGTAGGAGGGAGAGCTTAGATTAGAGCCAGCACGTAGGCAATCTTGTACACTTGCACTCTTCAGTGCTATATGAAAGGAACTTAAGACCTTGTTTAGTTTAATAAATAAATAAATAAATAATTAAAAAAAGTGACATGGGATCCCCCATATTTTTTATAATCAGCCAAGATAAAGCAGACAGCTGCAGGCTGGTATTACCAGGCAAGGCTGGGAAGGTCCATGATTATTTGGCCTTTCCTAGCCTAAAAATAGCAGCCCGTATTAACCCTAGATTTGGTGCAGCCACGTCAAACCCTGGTATTAGTAATTGAGAGCTGTCTATCAGAAACCCCATTACTATTACCATTGTTTATTTGAATGTAGACGCCCCCCACACTATCCCTCTTTCACCAATTTATTAAAAAT
Organism: Allobates femoralis; assembly: GCA_033576535.1. Classification (NCBI taxonomy): domain Eukaryota; kingdom Metazoa; phylum Chordata; class Amphibia; order Anura; family Aromobatidae; genus Allobates; species Allobates femoralis. Next base: position 355,929,022 of record JARQOC010000006.1, on the reverse strand, counting down.
ATATACCGTATATATATATATGTGCTCACAATCTGTACTCCAAAAGAATTTCTGGGTTTGTTGCTGACAGTGCATAGCCTCTGTAGACATTTCTGGTCAGCGCCAAGCCAAGCATTTTTCATGCTTGGTGACATTAGTAACTAAGTGACATCACCACGTATGAGAAATTTCTGGTCTGTCAATGACTGGGAGTGACCCATGCAGCGTCATTCTCTAAACAAGACTCCAAAGGTTGGAGCACAGATCCGGGGAACGCCTTGTAACCACTACACAATGGATTACGTCTGATCTTCATGGCGTTTTTTCTTAATAAATTGGCCAATGTGGCAAGCAGTTCTGCACTATATACGACTAGATGATGTAATCTTCTGTGTAGCTCATAGTAGGTAGACACCAGCATTGGCATGCTCAGTTCTACGAGGCCCCTCTTGATATACTTGTAAGGAACATTCAGACTTTCAGTCACTTCGCTTGGGGGTTCATCCTCTGGCTTATCCTGTGGCTCAGCTACCATTCCTCCTCAGTATCCACATATTTTCTTGGTGCAGTATATTTCTGCTTCTTTGAAGGTTTAGTTACCCTCTATATTTCAGATACACAAAGACAGAGCATGTTGCAATGTAGTTAGGCCTCTTCCCTGTGCATCTTCCTCTCCTTCTCGTTGGATTTTAAACACTGGATTGCCAGGGTGTACCCTTTTCACTCAGTGTGAATTTGCCTCTAATCTCTAATCTAACATGTCCCTAGGGTGCTTTGCTTGTATCAGCACTCGATCATAAGGTTGTAATGATGTCTCCTGCAATGGGATCACATCTAGATGACTCATATCCTGAAATGTCTGTTCAACAAGCTCATTCAGTGTCTCTAGCCTGTGCTGATGTCTCACACCCAGGTGGACGTGCTTATCCTGCTGCAGTCTTCATCTAGGTCAACGTCTAGTTCAGTGATTTTACAGCTATTACAGCCAAACAGCAGGGTGTACGGCATGTACTTAGATGTGGTATGCAACCACACCAATTATAGAATACACTCGGGCCACTTTATCTTCTGATCATCTTCCAATGTTCTCAGCATCTGTAGTAACGTCCTATTGAAGCATTTGCAGGCTCCATTACCCTGAGGGTGGTAGAGTATTGTACTGTACTTTTCAATGCTGTAGAGTTGATATACTTCTTCCATGACTATCCCCTGGAAGCATTCCTCTTGATCGGAATGCATCCTCTTTGGGCACCTATACATACAGACTGTTCCTGCCTGCTACAAAGCACGCACCGGGCTAATTTTCCCTCTGTTTTGGTGTTGACAGCCTGATTAGTCCACTCAAAAAGGCAGTTAGTGCCCTACTTAAAGCAGTAGTTCAAACATTTCCTCTTGCCTGCTATAAAGCCTGCATCAGGGTAATTTTCCCATTGTTTTTGGGGTCACAGCCTGGCTTCTGCTGATCACATTAGTCTACTTAAAAAGGTGGTTAGTGCCCTCCACAAAGCAGTAGTCCAAACATTCCCTACTGCCTGCTGCAAAGTACGCACCAGCCCATTTTCCCCGTTGTTTTTGATGTCAGAGCCTGGCTTCTGCGCTCCACATTACTACAATTAAAAAGGCATTTTGTGCCCTTAACAAAGCAGTAGTCAAAACATTTCCCACTGCCTGCTGCAAAGCATGCATCTGGCTAGTTTCCATGCTGTTTTACTGGTCAAATCAACAAATCTTCCACGACCACACAGTCTACTGTTGATACATAGAAGGCTGGCCCATCCAATCCTGAAGCTGGTTCTCCATCCTCCCACCATTATCAGTCACAGCAAACATATGACCCTAAGCTTGGCCACTCCGATGATATGTTTGGTACGTATCCTTTGGTTAGCTCTGGCCTATCACCGTGCAAAATTAAAGAGGGACATGAAGAGGAGGCATGCGTTGATGCTCAAATATTTGAAGACCTATGGCCATAAGAAAGCCACTTGGAGGAACATCATTTACTTTCACCAGAGGTGGAAGATGATGAAGATGAGACATTGTTGCCATCAGGTCAGCTCAGGTCAGCCTACAATGTCAACTGGGAAGGAGGATGGGATGGAAGATGAGATGGTCGATGAAGTGTCCACTGATCCAACCTGGACCATTGGCACGCATAGTAATGACAACAACACAGAGGAATTTTAATATAAAGCACCAACACAGGCACCAAGGTGTCATGGTTGCCCCAGAATGAGAACTGGGTCAACTGTTCCCAAGAGTCAGGGGCCAAGTCAGGACAAGGTGCCGTTCAGCTGCTGTGTGGATTTTATTTTCTGAAAGTCCTTCAGATAAAATCATTGTAGTCTGAAGCATCTGACTCACCCAGGGCAGGGTACTCAGGTCTCAGGCTTGGTCTGGGGGTCACGGGTGGCTGCCTGAGGCTGTGGCCCTGGTGGTCAATGAATAGGGGAATTATTTACAAGGATTATGTACAAGTTTGTCGTGACGCCACCTGCAGTACCTGGTGATGTTCAGCAGCACCGCTACAGCCCTCCGGTGGTCGATGGTATTGCGGCAATGATGGTGTAGTCTTCCGCAGGTAGGACTGGGACCTCCGGGGCAGCGTAGTGAGGGTGAGCAGGGTGAAGTGGAGCTGAGTTTGTAAAGGGAGAGTAAGTACAGTCTATAGAGGGGCACGGTGAGTGAAGAAGAAGGATGCACGCACACAGAAGAAGTCTCTTTACCTTTTTACTGGTGTTAGGCAGGTAAACGTTCCAGGGCACTGACTGGTGACCGGGCTGCACAGTGGGTTACCACAGCAAGTGGGTATAAGGCCTCTTCTGACTGTGAAGTTGCTGAAGCACAGTCTGCTGTAGCCTGACTTACCTCCACTCTCTCCCTTTGTCTATCTCTCTCTCTCCTCCTGTATGGTCTCCGGGATGACCCTCTCTGGACACTGCAGTGACCTGCTGTTCCTGGCTCCCTCTCTTGACCCTCCTGGGAGACTGGGTAGCTGGAGCTTCCGCGGTGCGATGGGGTTTTCTGTGGGCCTATAGTTCCCCCACAGGTGCGGATCCCCAATATCCGGCTTTCTCCTGGAATGAACTCTCGCCCGAGCTACTTGTTCCTTGCTTCTATTCCTGCTCTAAGCTCACTGCCTTCAGTCCCACTTAGGCTGTGGGACGCTGAAGGGCCACTCTGGGTCACTGGCTCGGGCCTGTACGCAGCACTAAAGCACCATGACTTCCTTGCAGCTTTTCTATCTTCTGCACACACTCTGACTAGCTTCCCCCCAGCAGCAGTATATATAGGGGATCTTACCTAAGGTCAGCAAGTTGGGCTCCCCCTACTGTGCCGGGGTGGAAGGTGTTGTTCGTAGTAGGTACCTGCTGTGGAAACCCAGCTGTGCATTAGAGAGATCTGTGGTTACCTGCGTGAGCAGGGCGCCACATCCCCCCAGGTAACATCAGTACTCCTGGACTGAGCATTTTGTGTTAACAAAGAATAACAATAATAACAAATAACATATATACAAAGTCTGAAAAATGGAAAAAATGTACAAAAAAACACTGAAAAAGATTTGAAAAATAGAAAATGGGTAAGTCCATACGGTGCTAGTCCATCCACCGTAGGCTTTTTAAAGTTTGTGGCTACGTTAGTCCATTAACCGTAGTCCCTTTGAATTTTTAAAAGTTCAAAAGGGGAAAGAGTTTAAATGGGCAAAGGTTCAGTTCCATAAGAGTCTATGCAGTAAAGTCTCTGTACGCTCCGCGTAGTAAAAGGGAAAAGTCTTTTTCAAAAAGTCCACAATTTTAACAAACAGGGGTCTCTATGGGTGTCTCTATCCGGGACCAAGTGTCTTTCGGTCCGCGCCGCTGCTCCAATAAGTATTAGAAACACTGGAGTGTTTTAAATAAAAGATCTTCAGTTTTATTTCCGACGCGTTTCGGAGCTAAACACCCAGCTCCTTCCTCAGGGAATGACATGAATAAGTGGTGAACAAATACTTATATACACAAAAAAGCGCCAAAGAGATCAAAAAAGCGGCAAATACTGAATCATGTCCATTAGAAAATACGTCACATTGTGGGGAGGATACACACTGTGACATCACATTGTTTACAAATATCACGTAGTAAAATCTGTCAGAAACAGAGATAACAGTGATCAAAGTATATTTTTAAACTACCACATAGGAGTATATATAATTATATAAATATTAAAATTGTGGATAGTGAAGAAATAGATTTATAGCAAAAAAAAGTTGAATAACGTCTCTAATTATATGTGAATAATGTGGTATGCGAACTCGTGCTGAATAAGGAAAAAATGTGCAAGAAAGAGGATTAACCAATGATGTGTTCAGTCGCTCAGCCTATAGAGCTATTTCAGGACCGATAAGGAACAGTGCCCTCGAGAGAAATTAAGCGTGTAATCCAGTGAAAAAGAAATGGGAAACTTCTATATTCTGTTATATATATATGCATAATAGTAGAAAGGTGTGTTGTTGTGAACGAAAGTGCCGTGCATTATTAAATGAAATGTCATGTTTTTCTGTATTTATTCCTTCAGATCATCAAAAATCATGAAGTGGACAAGATTAGTAATAAAAGTTAATAATAAAAAATAAAATGTGTATATAAATATTCCATTAGATCATAAAGGGCAATTTATCTAGATAAATACCCACTCTCCAAACCTAGACGGGGGTTGACCTCGTGTGCTCCAATGTGACTTTCGCACTACAGGTGTCACTGTCTCAGGTGAGGAGTCTAGTGTTGAGCTAGGTGTAGGTGTTTTAGGGAAGCTTCTACGTGGCCTTAATCTCACTATTGGGCTAGCAGGTGTACCGATTGCAGCATCCCCAGATTCTCTAGCAACAGGTATATCTTCCTGCTTCCTGGACATCTCTTCACGGTGTTGGTAGCGGTTTAATACTGGCACAATGATGGCTCCATTTTGTTGAGGCCAATCTTCTGGCAAGTCTCCTAAGATGGTAGAGATGACTTTCTTCTTTGGTTCTGGAGTTGGACTTACTTCTGGAGTTGGTTCAAACTCTTGAATGGGCTGATGGTAGGGTTCTTGATTTTCCCAACCTTGAGGACATTTTTTTAGGTGATCTCTAGATACAGCCTGTCTGGTTCTTCCTCAATCTTTACTAATGATGCAGACTTTATCGATGTCATCTCCAGAGTCTAGTAGGACATAGGGTTTACTTTCCCACCGATCATCCAGTTTATGATGAGTTCTTTTCCTTTTCAGGACCATACTTCCAGGTGGTATTGGTTCTGTTATAATCCCTGTCTTGTTTTGCACGGGACTTCTCCATGTTATTTTCAACACTTTGTTGAACCTTTTTATACTGTTCTTGGTGATGGATTTTCCAGTTTGAAATGGCATGATCTGCTACAGGATCCACTTCACCGAGTTCCAAGTCTACAGGTAATTTTCCTGTACGAGCTCTCATCAGGTATGCTGGTGTACAGTTGGTAGAGCTGACTGGGATGTGATTATACATGTCGATTAAATCAGGCAGTTTTTCTGGCCATTGATTCCTTTATTCCAATGGGAGAATTTTCAGCATGTCGATAACAATGTTGTTCATTTTTTCACAGAGTCTATTAGTTTGGGGATAATACGGGGTTGTTCTGATCTTTTTACACCCTTACATCTGGCAAAACTCTTGAAAGATCTCTGCTTCAAATGCTGGTCTTTGATCTGTTAGGATACGTTTTGGATATCCCAATGGACTGCAGAAGACTTTTTGGAAGGTTCTGGCAGCAGTTGCAGCTGTCAAGTCTTTTACAGGGGCAACCATCAAAAATGATGAATAATGGTCAACCATGGTCAATGCGTAGGTATAGACGGATCTACTTGGAGTCAGTTTTACATGGTCCAAGGCGACTAGTTCTAAAGGCTGTTTGGCTATGATGGGATGAAGTGGAGCTTTCTGGCTCTGTACATCTCTCCTCAGATTACAGGCTTGACAATCCTTGCACCATTTTTCTATGGATGACCGCATACCGAGCCAAAAGAATCTACCCTTCAGTAACACTTCGAGTTTCTTCCATCCGAAATGAGCTGTTTGGTTGTGGTAGGTAGTTAAGACTACGGGGACCTCTGATCTTGGCACGATGATCTGCCTCACCATCTCATGGGTTTTTGGATTTATACACCGCCGGCACAATTTATCTTGATATTGAAACAGTTTACCTCGCTCATTCCACAGATGTTTGGCATCAGATGGGGAATTTACAGGCAGCTTCTCGGACTCTTGGGCTATCAGTTGTTTGATTAGACCGACAGCCAGGTCTTCGTCCTGCGCCTCTTTCCAGTTGAAGTGGGATTACGGGTTCACTGCTCCTGTAGAGAGGTTTTGACAGGTCTGCTGGCATTGGGTTACTCTTAAGCAGGTAATTCCACTTCTTCCAACTCGTCTTCATCTACACCCTCTTCTGATAAGTGAGGCATCCTGGATAAAGCATCCACGTTTCCGTTCTGGTGCCCAGCCCGGTACTTGATAGTGAATTGGTAGTTGGAGAGTCTGGCCATCCATCTCTGCTCCATGGCTCCCAACTTTGCAGTTTCCAGGTGGGTGAGCGGATTGTTATCGGTGTAGGCGGTGATTTTGCTAGAGGCTAGATAGTGTTTGAACCTCTCTGTGATGGCCCAGACCAAGGCCAGAAATTCCAGCTTGAAGGAACTGTAGTTTTCTGTGTTCCTCTCTGTGGGGCGCAGCTTCCGGCTGGTGTAGGCAATTGCCCTCTCCTTGCCGTCTTGCTTTTTTGAAAGGACGTCTCCGAGCCCCACATTGCTGGCGTCTTTCATCATCTAGAATGCTTCTTCTTGTTCCTTGCCCCACCTCCATGGAGAATCCTTTGACTTGCCCTTCGTGGGTTGGCCTACTAGGAGGTCTTGCAATGGAGCAGCCTTCTTGCTGTACTTCTTGGTGAACTTTCGGTAGTAGCCCACCAGACCCAGGAATTGACGTACCTCCTCAATGGTTTTGGGTTCTGGCCATTCTCTGATTGCTGTCACCTTGTCTGGATCAGGGGCCACACCTTCAGCAGTGCCTATGTGTCCCAGGTACTACTCTTGGCTTTAACAGGTGGCATTTGGATGGTTTTAGCTTCATCCCGTATTTGGCCAGAGCTTCGAACACTTCTCCTAGATGTGCGACATGTTCTTCGTAAGTCTTGGAGTACACGATCACATCATCCAGGTAGAGCAGTACTGTCTCGAAGTTTTTATGCCCCAGGCAACTCTCCATTAACTGCTGGAAGGTTCCGGGTGCGTTACATAGTCCGAAGGGCATGCTGTTGAATTCACTGTTGAATTCACATAGGCCCATAGGTGTTGCAAATGCTATCTTCTCTCTGTCTTCTTCGGCTATGGACACCTGCCAATAACCACTAGTGAGATCTAAGGTGGAGAAATAATTGGCAGACTTCAACGCAGCTAGAGATTCCTCTATGCGTGGTAACGGGTAAGCATCTTTGTGTGTTATACAGTTTATTTGCCTATAGTCTACACACATCCTCATACTGCCATCCTTCTTCCTGACTAGGACTAATGGAGCTGCCCAAGGACTACAGCTATCTCGTATAACCCCTGCATCTTTCATGTCTTGTAACATCTCCTTGGCTTTTTGATAATGTGCAGGTGGAAGAGGCCTATACCGCTCCTTGATTGGTGGATGTGTACCTGTGGGAATATGATGTTGTACCCCTTTTATCCCACCAAAATCAAGTGGATGCTTACTAAAGACTTGTTCAAATTCTTGAACTACCCAGTACATACCTTGCTTTTCATACACAGGAGTGGTGTCAGTTCCGACATGGAGTTGCTGGCATCAGTCCTCCAGTGGCCCAGTTGTTTGATCAGGTTTTGCCCCTTTTTCGTGGGGTTTGGGTTGCACTGTTTGGATCTCATTGTTGCTGACTGTGTACATTTTGGCAACGGTGGTATACCTGGGTAATTTAACCTCTTCACTGCCACAATTTAAGATGCGAACAGGTACTCTCCCATTGTGTACATGAACCACCACCCTGGCTGTCAACAGTGTAGGTCTGTGGTCTGTGCTGACGGGCTCCACTAATGCTTTATAGACCTGCCCTCTCAGACCTATAGCTGCTCGACACCAAATCATCATTTCACTCATTGGGGGTATCACAATAGGGAACGGGTCTGTCACCTGTGCTGTACCAATTTCACCACCTGTAATTGTTACCTGTTGCTGGTGCAGGATGGCTCTGATCTCACGTTGGATAACCTTCCTCTGACCAGGTCTGGCAGTGTCTGCAATCTGTTGAAGCAAAGACAAAACTTCCACCATGCATCTGCTAACAACATTTGTGCCCAGTATGACATAAGGATCATTTGCATGATGTTTGGAATTGGGGATGGACCCCCACTCCACTTTTTAGCAACCATACATATAGTAAATCAGACACTCTAATAAATACACGCCACACATTATTTTGGATGTCAAATGGCCACAGCTTTATTTAAATCACAGGATTACCAATCCCAGTAGGAGTCAGGTGGAGTGCTATTACATTGGGATTCACAAGTACTGTGATATCCCCAGCTGTCTGACATCCAGCTCCAGGCCAGACAGTCATAAAGGTGGTGGCACGTATTGGCTGCTATTTGAGCAGAGCCAGTAAACTTTCAGGGCACCAATGCCCTATTATCCTTACTTCCGTGCTTAACCACTGTGCCTGGCCCTGATGACGTTACCATTACCACATCCTTCAGGCTGGCCACCAAAGCCAAGCCTGCTCACCACCATGAGGTTTTACATCCTCTATTAGTTAAAATTAGTCCACCCAGGCCCGGCGTCAGCACCCGGCGTACCCGGGCAAGTGCCGGGGCCCGAAGGCTTGGAGGGGGCCCATCGGGCCCCTGAGGGCTAGGGTCACACTTGCATTGTGACCCTAGCCTGACGCAAGTATTGTCTGCTGCAGAGCAGAGCGTTTAATGCTATGCGCTGCCAGCAACGGAGCCCATAGAAACCCGAAGTTTACATTGACAACTAGTGGTTGTCAAGGTAAACATCGGGTTTCTATGGGCTCCAGCGCATAGCATTAAAAGCTATGTGCTGCAGCCAAAATACTTGCATCAGGCTAGGGTCACAATGCAAGGGTGACCCTAGCCCTCAGGGGCCCCTGAGCACATTGCCCCCACAGCCAGGGCCATATCCAGGGGGCAGCTGGGGGTCATTTTTATCTCCTGCAGCATCGGAGGTCTCCCTCCTCCCCCCTCCATGGGAGCCGACAGAGCAACACACACACACTGTGCTTACAGGACCTGTGATGATGTCACATGGAGGGGAGGAGTCAGGGGTCACATGATCAGCTCCTCAGTTGTCATGGTGCTGGATGAGGTGAAGTTTATGTGTGGGGTCAGGAGACAGGAGGGATTTACAGTATGAATGTAGCAGAGGCGAGTGTGTACTAGGTGTATGGCAATTAGGTGAAGTTTGTGTGGGGTCAGGAGGGATTTACAGTGTGAATGTAGCAGAGGCGAGTGTGTACTAGGTGTATGGAACGGAGCCGAGTGGGTACTAGGTGTATAGAGCGGAGCTGCGTGCGTACGAGGTGTATGGAGCAGAGCTGTGTGTGTACGAGGTGTACGGAGCAGAGCCGCGTGTGTACGAGGTGTACGGAGCAGAGCCGAGTGTGTACGAGGTGTATGGAGCAGAGCTGAGTGTGTACGAGGTGTACGAAGCAGAGCTGTGTGTGTACGAGGTGTACGGAGCAGAGCCGAGTGTGTACGAGGTGTATGGAGCAGAGCTGAGTGTGTACGAGGTGTATGGAGCAGAGCCGCGTGCGTACGAGGTGTACGAAGCAGAGCTGTGTGTGTACGAGGTGTACAGAGCAGAGCCGAGTGTGTACGAAGTGTATGGAGCAGAGCTGAGTGTGTACGAGGTGTATGGAGCTTAGCCGCGTGCGTCCGAGGTGTATGGAGCAGAGCTGTGTGTGTACGAGGTGTACGAAGCAGAGCTGTGTGTGTACGAGGTGTACGGAGCAGAGCCGAGTGTGTACGAGGTGTATGGAGCAGAGCTGAGTGTGTACGAGGTGTATGGAGCAGAGCCGCATGTGTATGAGGTGTATGGAGCAGAGCCGCGTGCATACGAGGTGTATGGAGCAGAGCTGTGTGTGTACGAGGTGTACGGAGCAGAGCCGCGTGTGTACGAGGTGTACGGAGCAGAGCCGAGTGTGTACGAGGTGTATGGAGCAGAGCTGAGTGTGTACGAGGTGTACGAAGCAGAGCTGTGTGTGTACGAGGTGTATGGAGCAGAGCCGAGTGTGTACGAGGTGTATGGAGCAGAGCTGAGTGTGTACGAGGTGTATGGAGCAGAGCCGCGTGCGTACGAGGTGTACGAAGCAGAGCTGTGTGTGTACGAGGTGTACGGAGCAGAGCCGAGTGTGTACGAGGTGTATGGAGCAGAGCTGAGTGTGTACGAGGTGTATGGAGCAGAGCCGCGTGCGTGCGAGGTGTATGGAGCAGAGCTGCGTGCGTAGGAGGTGTATGGAGCAGAGCTGCGTGTGTACGAGGTATGTGTACCAGTGGTAGGCCCCCGCAGATTCCGCTCCTATAGTCCCAGCCGTCTTTGCCAGCAGCATTTTTCTCCAGTCTCTTCTGCCGCTGTCTGCATTCTGCAGCTCAGCATGGAGGGGCACGATGTCATCACTGTGCTGATATGTGCAGGAGACCGGAGGAGACCGGAGCAGCGAGAAGAAAGGTGAGGAGAAAGAGAGATCCGGACGGCCAGACACTCCGCTAAGCTGCGGTGCCACCCATATGGCAGTGCGGCTCCATTGAGCTGCTTGCATTATTTGTGCGCTCCAGGATGCCTGTGTATATACCAAGCATCCTCAGATGCACAAAAATGCAACATTTTGCATTTGAAGGGTATTTTTAAAAAGCGCAAGGGAATGCAATCGCATTTTAGCCCTAACAACGTGTAATATACTCACTGTCAGAAACAGCTCTTGCTGGTTTCAGCAGTCACTGTTCCTGTAAGGCTGCCTTCACATAGGAGTTTTTTTAAAATGTGGCAGTTGCGGTAAAAAAAACCTGTATCTGCCGCATTTTCCGTCTAGCGGCTGCACTTGCTTCACATTTGCAGCAAGCCCCATACATTGTCTATGGGGCTTGCGGTAAGTGTGCGGCTATATATATATATATATATATATATATATATATATATAAAATTATAGTCCGCGATATGTACTAAAGGGGGCCCACTGAGACTTTTTCGCCCGGGGCCCACAGAAACCTGGAGCCGGCCCTGAGTCCACCTTAACATGTCTGCAACTTCCACCTGACTCCGACCCCGCAAAGCCGTGACAGGTTATAAATTCCAACATGTGACACCATTCGGTAATTTTTCATTTGTAACACGTTTTTCAATTAGTTAACCTTATAAAAGGTGCCCCTGCACAAGCATAAAGGGGTCTAAATTTAGCACCCTTAACTCACAAAGAGTCATCCTACAGCGCTCAGGAGAGGAAAAACCCCTGTGGAGGGAACCATGGCTGAAGGATTGCCCTTCCCTTGGGCTTAGAAGGGTAATGCCAAAATTAACTTTCATAGAAATTGTATAATTGAACATGCTACAATTTAAGCCAATGCTCATACAACAAATAAATAAGATATTAATAACCATACAAGTAATGGGTAAATATAACATTCCAGATTAGTGACTATCACAGGGCGGGAGGGCGGGTAATGTTTCTTCAACGAGGTGTCTTGAAAGAATGCAGTCCTTCCAAAACTAGTGGCCCCACCCCCCACCAATGAGTCACTAGGCACACCCATACATCACTCTCATACATTACCCTTTCCTCTTAAAGCAAGATCTCTTGATAACATCTACACAGACCCTGCCATACAACCAGGGTACAGGAGTTCTGGGTCCACCTCTCGCCACTATCATGTCCCCCTTTTGCCTAGGGCTCCGGGGTGTCTTTACTGGCTTCTGCTACTACAAGGACCCCTTGGTTCTGTAATTCCACCCTCCCTACCTTTATGGGCACTTCTCTAACCCCCATCACAGTAATTGGTTCCCTATTAGCTGCATGAAGGAAAAGGTCTATCTCAGGCTGTTTCAGTTCTGCATCAGCCCAATACTTTTTATAAAGGATATAGGGGATGGTGGTGCGACCCGGTGTTCAGTAGAGCAGGTGTCGGGATACCATCCAGTACAATGGACAGAAACGGCCTCTGTCTGATGAAGGTCTTGTACCAGGTGGCTGGGACCTGTTGATCCAGTCCTGAGGTTTGGCCCCGGCCCCCAGGGACTGCCCGTTTAAAGTACAGTGCCTATTGAGGTGACCGATGCGGTTACAGCGGCGGCAGATGGGCTCCCCAGTGGAGCTGTAGTGGTTGGTGTGTCCTCCTCTGTATGCTGCAGCTTGCTTCTCTCGCATCCAGGGGATATCTTCTGGGCTGTCGGCAAGTTGAGTCAGCGGTTAAGGCTTGGCTTGGGGTCTTGGTGCTGGCTGCTGGCTCTGCTGTAGCTGCATAGCGTCCATCAGTTTGGAGATGTTTTTGTTTATCTCCCGTTTCTCAGCACGCATCTCAGCCCGCAGAGAATCATATTTGTCAGGCTGCGCAGGTTGTTCATTGTGCGTGGCTGCAGTCACGGGTACTGATTTTGGAGTAGCCTGCACCTCACCGTTGCACCACTATTTAATTGCAGCTTCATGGGTCTCTACCGGCTTTAACCCTTTGATGGTCATTTCTTTCAAGGTGTTAAAATCAGCATCTGGGTTGCTCAATGACCACCAGCGTATGACTGCAGCGTTTTTGCTGTCCTCAGGGGATAACAGTTCCCGTGTGAACTATTCAATGAGGAGCTTGTCCCCATCCTGTGCACTGGCAGGGCTGACATGTACAAGGGCGAGCAGTGCTTCTTTCAGACGCCAGGCATAAGCTCTTATGTCATCTCCCGGCCTCTGGTAGCAGTGATGCAAGCGCATGCGTATATCAGCCCTATTACACTCCTCTAAGGTAGCTCTCAGTTTATTGAATATAGCAGGAGCTGATCTGCGTTCAGCAGCAGACCAGGACGCACTATCTTTCTCTGCTGCATCGGTTAACTGTCCGAGTACCACTGCAGCATGTTGTTGGCCAGTCATAGCATACATATCTAGGACGCCATTGATCTTTCGCTTGAACTCGTCCAGCGTATCAGGGCGGCCGTCATACTGGGGCAACCACTTGGCCGCCGGGATGTATGGGAATGACATGGGCATTATCGGGGCGACTGTACCCGGAGCGCCGGAGGCGCTGGCAGTGCTACCGGAGGCAGCCATTGAGTGTCCGGTGTAATTCTGGGGATCAGCGTATGCAGCCTCATCGTCGCTGGAGGAGGCCGACATGTTGGAGGCCCCCCTAGTGACTTACAGCCAGCCGTTGAAGGGTTAAACAGCTTAGGAGTTTCTGGACCGCAGCGCTCGTTAATGCTTGGCAGAGTGAGGGGCGGGTTTCAGTTTCACGCTCTGCGGCTGGCACGCCACCTTTCTTCCCGCTCTTCGGGAATGGCGGCGGAGTTTAAGCAGTCACTCAATACAGTCAATAAACGCCACACAGTACCCGGTAATGCTGCATGGGATACTGTTCGTGATGCCAGAATTGACTCACCGAGGGCAGGGTACTCAGATCTCAGGCTTGGTCTTGGGGTCATGGGTGGCTGCCTGAGGCTGTGGCCCTGGTGGTCAATGAATAGGGGAATTATTTACAAGGATTATGTACAAGTTTGTCGTGACTCCACCTGCAGTACCTGGTGATGTTCAGCAGCGCCGCTACAGTCCTCCGGTGGTCGATGGTATTGCGGCAATGATGGTGTAGTCCTCTGCAGGCAGGACTGGGACCTCCGGGGCAGAGTAGTGAGGGTGAGCAGGTTGTAGTGGAGCTGAGTTTGTAGAGGAAGAGTAAGAACAGTCTATAGAGGGGCACGGTGAGTGAAGAAGAAGGATGCACGCACACAGAAGCAGTCTCTTTACCTTTTTACTGGTGTTAGGCAGGTAAACGTTCCAGGGCACTGACGGGTGACCGGGCTGCACAGTGGGTTCCCACAGCAAGTGGGTATAAGGCCTCTTCTGATTGTGAAGTTGCTGAAGCACAGTCTGCTGTAGCCTGACTTGCCTCCACTCTCTCCCTTTGTCTATCTCTCTCTCTCCTCCTGTGTGGTCTCCAGGATGACCCTCTCTGGACACTGCAGCGACCTGCTGTTCCTGGCTCCCTCACTTGACCCTCCTGGGAGACCTGGTAGCTGGAGGTTCCGCTGTGCGATGGGGTTTTCTGTGAGCCTATAGTTCCCCCACAGGTGCGGATCCCCAATATCCGGCTTTCTCCTGGTACGAACTCTCACCCGAGCTACTTGTTCCTTGCTTCTATTCCTGCTCTAAGCTCCCTGCCTTCAGTCCCACTTGGGCTGTGGGACGCTGAAGGGCCACTCCGGGTGACTGGCTCGGGCCTGTGCGCAGCACCGAACACCAGGACTTCCCTGCAGCTCCTCTAGCGTCTGCACACACTCTGACTAGCTCCCCCCCAGCAGCAGTATATATAGGGGATCTTGCCTAAGGTCAGCAAGTTGGGCTCCCCCTACTGTGCCGGGGTGGAAGGTGTTGTCTGTGTAGGTATCTGCTGTGGAAACCCAGCTGTGCATTAGAGAGATTTGTGGTTACCTGCGTGAGCAGGGCGCCACACATCTGCCATAGTAAGTTGAGCAGAGGCCAGGGC